>JBBBDQ010000117.1:205000-450138 GCA_037127315.1 Ascarosepion bandense
AAGCCATGAAAATATTTATAGAACAGACAGAGGGTAGCCACATCCCGTCGGTGAGAAAGTGGCTGGGCCCGAGCCGCCATTACTGATTCTCCTTTGGAGCCTGTCGAGAACGCTGAGATAAACAGCGGGGGCGCCAGACCATATATGACAGCAGTATTACATTTTTTAGAAACGTGGAACCAACTCATAATCACTGTTGTTCCCAGGTCCACGCTGACTGGGGTGGTAGCCTCTTTTAGGCTCCCAGTTATGGGTAAATCTTGAACCCCCCCCCCCAAAAAAAAACTCTATGAAATTATAAAAATAGATATTTATAATAAAAGACGAGCAATACACACATATATATTGTTATATATAACAGACATTGAATGTTTATTGTGCTTAATCATGAGCCGTTCTAAACATCGTAGGAACTTAGATCACTGCTCCAATGAACTTAAATTACTGGTGCTCCCTAGATATGAATTTACACGTGATACTAGATTAGCAACTAGGTCCCACCCTTTTACAGTGAAACCGATAAAATGTAACCGCAATTTCTACTCTAACAGCTTCTTTTATCTCACCTCCCGCCTGTGGAATTCCCTTCCATATACTTGCTTCCCCGACAGCTGCAATCTCCAAGAATGTAAATGTAAGGTCACTAGACATCTCCTATCCCACTAACTCGCATCCATTCTCTCAAGCTCTTTTTCGTCTACTCCGCCCCCATCCTCGGTATTCTCATGCGTCTATTACCCTCCTCCTAACATTTCTCATAACTAAACCATCTTTCTTCTCACTTTCCCTTAAGTAACCCCCTGCGCAACAGTGGCAGTAGAATACCTAACTTCGGGTGAGATGACTTTAAAAAATGTTGTGGAAATGATGCCTATTCTTTTCTCATCTAAATATAAAATATTTAAATGTTGTTGAAAATAAATATAAATGCAACTACAATATATATATATATATATATATATATATATATATATATATATATATATAGGCGGGGGTCCATAAAGTTCATGTGCAAATTATATCTCTCGCAAATACAAATAGAGTTATAAATGTTTCTAAGTGCACATAAACATTATGGACACCCTATATATATATATATATATATATATATATATATATATTAGGTACCTCCAATACATTACAACAAATCCAGCATAGTATGAATTAAAAAGGTTCAAAACTTAATAAAACGAACTTTTTCTATCAAAATGTTTGTAATATTATTAAGAGAAAAGATCAAAGTAATTTTTATTTATTTTATAAAATGTTTTAATCCCTCTTAACATGCTCGAAATTTTGGCAGAAAATTTTGTTTTAATTTGAGTTAGCGTTCAGAAAATCTTACGACTGTTTACAATCGATTACGTAATTTTTTACGTAACTCACTTTTTCGGTGACAAACATTAATTTGGAAATTCCCGCAAAAATCAAATAATTATCGGATTTTAATGAAAATTTCAGTACTTATTCATAAATGAATAAAATTATTTGTGAAATTTTTCATATTATTTAAAATGTGTTATGTCTAGGACAGAAGAGGTGTCAGTCTCGGCGAGAGTGGGTTTATAACTATTGATAAGGTGAACATACGAATCTACACTACATAGTGACTATCAGCTTCACGATTTAATAAAGGTACCTCCATTGAATCGCTAAAAAACAGCATAGTATTAATAAAAAGGTCTAAAACTTAATAAAAACGAACTTTTTCCATCAAAATGTGTATAGTATTATTAAGAGGAAAGATCAAAGTAATTTTTATTTATTTTTTAAAAATGTTTAATCCCTTCTAAAATTTTGTTTTGATTTGAGTTAGAAGTTAACCAAAAACGTTACAACTATTTACAATGGAAAACGTAATGATTACATCATCAACTTTTTTCCGGTGACAAACACATTTATTTGGAAATTCTCGCAAAAATCAAATAATTGTCGAATATTAATGAAACTTTCAGTACTCATTCACAAATGAATTAAATTATTTTTGAAATTATTATTTTTAAAAATCTTGGTAAAAAATATATTTATTTTTACATCTGTTACCCCACCTCCACGTAAATCCATGAAATTTAAATAAATTTTAATTGGCTGCAAACTCTCATTTTGTTAGTTAAACGCAGGACTCCTTGGGGAATATAAATCATCTATTTTTTTTTTATTTTAAATGTAGGAACAGTATCCGAAAATCTACTCCGAAGAGTAAAATAAAAAATGCAATAAAACTCTTTTGATAAGCTTTTAATTGCTTGAATAAATAATAAAAATTAAGGACATTATAGACTGAAGAAAAAAAAAATTCGATAACTAATGAAATTTTACAAGAATTAAATTTTTTTTATTTATTTTAATAATTTATAAAGTTTTTAAATATTTTAAAAATCTTTAGAGAACTGTTGCGGATAGATTTTTTAGTTAAAAATTGATGATTATATTGGCTATCGAAAATTGAAAAGTTTAGTAAAAATCGTTCTGCAACCATATTTTTAAAATAACTTTTTAAAAATTTTCGTATGTAAATATGTTCATTTTATTAAATGCGATGTTTTCCTAGGGGTCATATTGATTTTAGAAGTTAACACGCGTTTTGGATTATTTCCCTTACATGGAAAACCACAGAAAACCGCATTCATTCTGACTCAAGCGTGTTTGGTTGCCGTAATCTTTTTTTTTACAGCTTCCGGCTATCATTAAATCATTCGTCACCGCCGATAACACTGATATAAGAAGACTATCGTAGTTAAGAAAAGCTTTTATCGTACATTTAAGGCAGTAAGCAGTTACTGGTTGTTTGAAATCAGATTAAGATAAGTTTCAATTGAAAAAATTTACTTCGATAACGTGTCAGCAAGGTATTTTTCATTTTTTGCACGACTTAAACCGAAATTTGGCTATTGGTTACGAAATGTGTCGATCAATCAAAAATAGCGAAAAAAATGAAATGTTTTTTTTAATTAGGAAAATTTTGATTTCAATCAATATAATTTCGGTTTAAAGCACATCGGTGTATTTTGCTTACTGAAATTACTTAATGTAATATCTTTGGTTTCAATTAAAGTTAATTTATCTTATTTATTTTAAAAACTTCAATTTGAATTCAGGTATCGGAAATGAGCGGAGGTATCTACATTAATACGATCTTTACAAAATCTATCACAGTCTGTCCATATCTATCTATCTATCTATCTATCTATCTCAGCCTGTTCATCTCTCTCTCTTTGTCTCTCTCTCTCTCTTTGTCTCTCTCTCTCTCTCTCTCTCTATATATATATATATATATACATATATATATATATATATATATATATATATATATATATATATATATATTAGGGGAAAGATGCATAGCAAAATGCTAAAAACAGCTCTTCCTGACAAACCCAAGAAATCAAAGGATATATTTTTCTACCCCTACAAAATGATCTGTACCTTAATTTATCAAACCCGCTGTCATCTGTAGTCGACTATTCTGTTTAATAAATTCCATGTCACCCAATTCGAATCTGGGTGGTACTGGACGAACGAAGACAAAATTTTCTATTGTGAATTGAAAAATGAAACCAGGAAAGTTATCCTCTTGATTTTAACACTTTTAAACAGTCTGTAAATGAATCAAAACGTCAGTTTTGTCAATATTCCTAAAACTATTCTTCGATTATCTAACTTACTCTCACAGGACTGAATAAAGACCTTAATTTCTCAGCACACGCCCAAGACGCTTTTTCGCAGAACAGAACATGATTAAATTGAACTTGTTAAAACGAAACAATGAAAGGCTATTTCCAACGGGAATACATTTTCCATTCTAAAATGAAAGCTAGCGGGGATTTGTAATAAAATTTGAATAATTAGAGACCAGCATTGAACGTATCGATTATGAGGAAGAGAAACTTTTTGACATCGAATTTTTAAAACAAATTTATGAGATAATTTTTTTTCGGCATATTATTCCTAAGTGATAAGGCTGGCCAATATTAATCGAAAGAAAATGTTTTTTCCGGCTATTCAATCAGTTTTATAAAAGTATAGTGACGTCATCAAATGTATTCGTATTATTCGGATCTTCAAACTAGAAGAAAAAATG
The DNA here is from genome assembly GCA_037127315.1 of Ascarosepion bandense. Taxonomy (NCBI): domain Eukaryota; kingdom Metazoa; phylum Mollusca; class Cephalopoda; order Sepiida; family Sepiidae; genus Ascarosepion; species Ascarosepion bandense. The sequence goes on from JBBBDQ010000117.1 coordinate 209,082, forward strand.
GCGGACATTGCTGTGAAACCAAGTGGCAATAGATTTCGTCAAATGTCCTTAGCAGAACGCAAAACTACTATTGATTGTACTTTTTTTTTAATCTTATCATCCCGAGCAAGGTGGTAACGCCACTGATGTGCAGGGGGCTACGTAATAGTGAAAAGATTGGAAAAGAGAAAGCCGGAAACTACATCCTAAACAGGGAACAAGGGATGAGCCTCTTAACCTGTTCAATAGACGTGGGTGGAGTGTGAACCGGGCGATCCTCTAATACCAGTATTTATTCTTCCCCACGGACGAAACTCGTCAATTATTTTAAAACACAGGCGCCTATATATATATTTCAAACATACGCACCGTAATGGGGGCGCTAGAGGGTGTCGTCAGTGATGTCATCGCGAGGATCACTAGGGGGTTTCGGGTCTTTCAACATCATACCCCCATTACCGCGCCGACCCGACTAGAGATGATCAGCCTCCGGTCCACCCTCAATAAGCGCTTTCAGACACTGGAAAATTACGTTTAGCCCCGGTACAAAACCCTGCAAATTCTTTCGACTTTCCATTTAGAGGCGAACCGCACATGAGCTCGTCCGAAACATTAATTTAGATGCAGAATTTCGGGGAATTTTAGTTAACAGTTTGGAATTCAGGCACTCTCTCTTTTGATCCATAACCAATTAGCTGTTCTTTCCGCTGTTTCGGTTATGGACTTGAGTGCTTTTCTTTTTTTTTTACTCCCACTATCCCAATATCTGTTAAGGCTTTGCGTAAGGACCTTGCTCCAAATCCTCTAGTCCCCACTTCTATAGGAGTGCATCTAGCCCTTTAACCCTGCATCTCTCCAGCAGTTCGTCATATTTTAACTTCTTCCTTTCATGAGCTTCCTCTGCGTTTTCTTCCCAGGGGACCGTCAGTTCCCGTAAGACTATCTTCTTCAATTTATGTGAGAAAAAAACTATATCTGGGCGAAGTTTTGTGATGGCAATTTGCTCTGGGAATTTCAATCTTGAGCCTATATTTGTATTGGATTTACCTTTCTATTTCGTGAGATTTTCGTGCCCGCTTTAATAAATATATATATATATATATATATATATATATATATATATATATATATTCAAAAGTCTTAGCCGTAACAAATGCCCAGTTCTATCAGCTGCAGACATAAGGGTGTTACTGATCCATTCTAACAAGAGGAAGTGCAACGATCTTGGGAGATGAATCATCAAGAAATAGTTGTTCTGTAAGGAGGATCATTCTTTTTTCTTTTATTTGGGGATCATTCAAACATTTCGACATGACTATGAGTATTAGCTTTAGACTTTGTAATATCCTGATATTTATCTATCTTAAACATTTGTTTCAGTTTTATGCGGCGTTAGACAGGGACTGACACATTCATTATTTTGCAGTAGATATATTTAAATACCTGGGAAGTGTTCTGACAAAGGATAGAAAATGCGACATTGAGATCCGAAGAAGCATTGGCATGGCCAAAGGCGCATTTCAAAAATTTCAAAAGCTAACCACAGTACTATTAAACAGGAAAATCTCAATGAAAACAAAGAAAAAAGTGCTAGACTGCTGTGTGATATTTTTCTTTCTGTATGACAGTGAATGTTTGACGATATCCTGAAGGATAAAGGAGAGGCTTGAGGCATTAGAAAAATGGTTCTACAGAAGGATGCTGAGGACTGAGCACGAGAGCAACGATGAGATGTTGAAGAGGATGCAAACGAGAAGAAAACTCATAATTAACATCAGGAATAAACAGATAAGGCTCCTGGAACACGTAATGAGGTAGGAAGGCCTGGAGAATTTAATACTCACGGGAGGGATAGAAGGAAAGAGAGACAGGGGAAAGCAGCACGAGACATATTTGATAGACTTGAGCAAGTGGATGAGGGAGCAGAGTTTGGAAGAGATACCAAGAGGGAAAATATTGAGAGCAACAAGGAACAGAGCCAAGTGGAAGTCCATGATCGCCTTCGTCCTGGGGGGACACGGCATATGAAGGAGAAGTATTGACCAAGTTTATAATTGAGTTTATAGGCAAACACATGTCATTTTTATAATTGTTTTTTAATCATTCCACCCAAGGTGATGATGCAACTGAGACGCCTGGGTTTACTGAAAGTGAAATGGAATGAGAAGACTGCAGTGAGTAGAAAGGAGAAAAAGAATAAGATTTCATACTTTATCATATAGGTAAACTTGGTCATGTATATAATTAAGTCTATAGGAAATCATTAGTCGTTTATATAAATGAGTCTATCGTTAAACATTAGTCGTGTTTCTACATGAGTCTATAATAAACCGAATTATTTTTTCTAATTGAGCCTATTGATGAAATATTTGGGTGTGCTTCGATATGAGATTATTGGTGACCATTTGTTGTTTTTTATCATTGAATCTCTTGATGGATTTAATCGTGTTTAAACCAGATAGTCATAAATCGCCCAAACCTATCTGCGTTTCCTTCACAAACATACGAGGTATTCGCAGTAACTTTAATAGTGTAGAATCATTCCTTCTAACTAACTCACCCGATATCTTAGCTATATGTGAGACTAACCTTGACCCTTCTATCCCCTCTTCGGAGCTGTTCGTTCCTGGTTACCTTCCCCTCTTCAGGAAGGACTCCAATGTCCATATGCATGGGCTTGGTGTATATGTCAGCGAACAACTTCCCCTAGCCAGAGTCACATCTCTTGAATCCCTTGATCATTCCTTCATGTGCTTCCGCCTCTCACTTCTAAGCTCGGTTAGCTATCTCTTCTTCCTCTACCGCTCCCCCTCCTCCTCTGACTGTACGGTATTTGATTGCATCTCTACTAATATCGACAGGGCCATTTCTTCTCACCCATCTGCCCATATATTTGTGTTTGGCGATTTTAACGCCCACCACACCAAGTGGCTTGAAAACTCAGCCACCGACCTTGCTGGGATCCGCACCATGTATTTTTCAATAACCCAAGCTCTAACGCAAGTGGTGGACTTCCCCACGCGTTTCTCTAAAAACCCTAACGGAAGGGACTCTTCACTCGACCCAGACTCCTGCACTACCAGGCAACTCTGCCCCCTCGGAAACTCTGACCACGCCGTAGTCACCGTCAACATCTCAATCCGCGCTAACTCTACCCAAGAAAACCAGACCAGCAGAATATCATACTGCTACCAGAGAGCAGACTGGGACTCGTTCAGAGACTTCCTCTGCAACGTCCCCTGGAACAACGTCTTTGATCTTCCTGTCGAAGACTGTGCCTCCGAGGTCTCCTCTTGGGTTAAGGCTGGCATCGATGCTTTTATCCCGGCCAGGAAATTCCAACTAAAATCAAATTCGTCCCCCTGGTTCTCACCCGCTTGCTCGGACGCCATTGCCCACCGGAACCATTTCTTCCGGCTCTATCGAAGCTGCTCGTCGAACCAAAACAGGCGCCTTTTCGCCTCAGCACGGAACAAGTGTAAAAAAGTACTAAACGAAGCTAAGAGGGCGTTTGTTACCAGAATTAGTTAACGCATAGCATCTTCTAAGTTTGGCTCCAAAGATTACTGGCGTCTCTGCAAAAGCGTGCTCAACAAGAACAAGACTTCAATACCCCCACTAATCAATGAGTTTGAAGTTCTCACCTACCAAGCGGACAAGGCTGAATGCTTTGCCCATAGATTCTCAACCAATTCGACACTGGACTCGTTAGGCATACCTACACCAGACTTCCCACCCAGAACTAAGGCTCAACTAAATAACGTCCACATTACACCCTCGCTGGTCGCCAAGATAATTGCACAACTTGACCCACACAAAGCGAGCGGCGGTGACGGAATGACAGTCATAGTACTGAAGAAATGTGCCCCAGAACTCTCCTCTGTCCTCTCTAAACTCTATAACCTCTGCCTATCTGCTTCCTGCTTTCCTGCCTGTTGGAAGTCCTCCTGTGTAGTTCCTATATTTAAGAATTCTGGCGAACCCTCAGACCCCGCCAATTACCGTCCTATTAGTCTCTTTCCGATCTTTGGCAAAGTTTTCGAAGCCATTATCAACGCCGAGGTGACTCAGCATCTCACGGCCAACAGGCTTCTCTCTGACAAACAGTACGGGTTTCGCTTCACCAGGTCTACTGCTGATATGCTAACGACCATTACCGAGTACATATACCGGGCACTTGACAAGAATGGGGAAGCCCGAACCGTTGCCTTGGATATCTCCAAAGCGTTCGACAGGGTCTGGCATGCTGGCCTCTTGTGCAAAATGCGGAGCTACGGGATAACTGGACATCTGTTTGACCTCATCCAGTCATTCCTCTCTAACCGCACATTGAAGGTGGTATTAAATGGGCATGCCTCCCAAAACAACCATACGAACGCGGGCGTCCCTCAAGGTTCTATCCTAGGTCCCACGCTCTTTCTGATCTACATTAATGATCTCCCCGACGCCATTAGATCCCAAGTTGGCATGTATGCCGATGACACAACAATCTACTCTCGCATCGATCAAAAACCAGGTGTGGACGACAAAGTGAACCTCGTCACCGTACTTGAAAAGGACCTCCAATCCGTAGTGGCCTGGAGTAGGAAATGGCTGGTAAATTTCAATGCCTCTAAAACGAAGCTGCTATCAACTAATTACCATAGACAATCACATCTACCTCCCATTAGCATGGGACAGGCTAGCCTCCCAGAGAGTAAAATACTACGCCTCCTTGGCCTTACACTTTCGGCGGACCTCAAATGGAATGACTATATCGAATCTATTGCCAAATCTGCTGCTATGAAAGTCGGTTCTCTGTGCAGGGCCCGGAAGTTTTTCCCACCTGAATCTATTCTGCACATATACTAACCTACCATCCGCCCGTGTATTGAATATTGCTGCCATATCTGGTCGGGTGCCCCTGCTGCTCTCCTTGGGCTTCTTGACAAAATACAGAGGAGGATCTGTAACGTGGTTGATACTGACTTGGCAAACCGGCTGCAACCACTCTCTCACCGGCGTGACGTGGCTTCCCTGTGCCTCTTCTACAAGTACTTTCATGGCTTCTGCTCCGATGAGCTTAGATCACTGGTGCCGCCTAAGCACGAATTTACACGCGATACTAGATTAGCAACTAGGTCCCACCATTTTATAGTTAAACAAATAAGATGTAACCGTAAATTCTACTCCAACAGCTTCTTTTCTCGCGCTTCCCGCCTGTGGAACTCCCTTCCACAAGTCTGCTTTCCCGACAGCTACAATCTCCAGGTGTTTAAATGTAGGGTTAATAGACACCTCCTATCACACTAACTCCCAATTATTCTCAGAACACTCTCATCTACCCAACCCACATTCTCGGTATCCTTACCCGCCTATCACCCACCCTCTGACATTTCCTATATTTAATCATCCTTTCTCCACTCTATGTAGCACCCCCTGCACAGTAGTGGCAGTGGCATGCCTTGCTCGGGGTGAAACGCTTATAAAAAAAATGAGTCTATAGGTAACCATTAGACGTTTTTATAATTGAGTCTGTCGATAAACATCGGTCGTGTTTCTGTATGATATTATACGTAACCATTATTAGCTTTTATAATTGAGTCAATCGGTAAAAATTGGTTGTGTTTATAAATGAGTCTATAGGTAACCTTTAGATGTTTTTAGAAATGAGTCTATCGATAAATGTTTTTCTACATTAGTTTCTAAGTATCAATTAGTCGCTTTTATCAGCAGACGTTGGTCGTGTTTCTGTGGTGAATATGAAATAAAAATGACTCTTTTTTGCACTGTTTAAAAATTCGCGAGCCTCTGTGAAAAATGTATTTTGACCAATAAAAATATATTTGCTCCGAGTTGAGGGAAAGACCAAGGCAAAATTTTGCGAGTCTGTGTGAAATATATTCTAACCAATACAAAAGGGGTGATTTAAAAACTGAAGTAACAAACCAATGTCAAATCGCTTTTTGATATAAATAAATAAAGAAATTTGAATCAAACAGAGAGAATAGATCAGAGCGGGCACCTATCACAATATAGCAAGCGAAGTCTCATTCGCCGTTTAGACATAAATATCTCGGGGACCTGCATTCGCACTCCATCACTTTCTCTCTTGTGCTTCTTTCTTTATCTCTCCTTCTTCCTCTTCACCCTTCACCTACTTGCCGTCCACAACAGAAACAGAAGAAACAAAGACGTCACTACTGCTGTTGATACTCACAGGGAAGCATAGACACATCCTTTTCTGCATAAATCTCATTTCGCTAAAACAAACGAACTCTGAATTCTTTCAACTATTTACCGTTCTACTTTTCTCTTAAAATATTTTCAGTTTAATAATTTCAAGCATACAACTTTGATGTTATTTTGCTCGATAAATAAATATTCATTTATTTATGCAAACAAGACAGTTTTATCTTTTTAGCCTTCTGATACTCTTAAATTGTGGGGATTTCGGTTGTGTTTGGCACAAGGCCAATTTGATAATCATAATCGAGGTATCTACATTTCTACATGAATCTATAGGTCAAAATAAGTCGTTTGTTATAATTGAATCTCTCGGTAAATATTTGCACTTGGGTTAAATAGAAAAACATATAGGTTAGTAGGCAAATTAGTCGTTTTTGCAAATGAGTTCATAAGCAGATATTACTCGTCCATACACATATCTACAAGCATCCAGGGTAAGTTTTTTTTTTCAGAGCAATACACTGCGCCTCCTTGGCCTCACTCTTTCAAACGGCCGCAAATGGAATGACTACATCGAATCTAAAGCTGCTTCTACTGCTTGGAAGGTTGGGTCACTGTGTCGGGACAGGTGGTTTTTCTCGTCAAAGTTCATTTTGTACATTTATAACTCTTCTATTCGTCCGTGCATCGAATACTGTTGCCATATCTGGTTCGTTGCTCCTGTTATTCGTCTTGAGCGTCTCGACAAAATCCAAGGTAGGATCTGCAATATAATCGATCCTGCATTGGTAGCTCACCTTCACTCACTTTCGCACCGGCGTAATGTGGCTCCCCTCTATCTTTTCTACAAGTAATTTCATGACAGCTGCTCTGACGAGCATTTTTCTCTTGTTCCCCGACCACATATAGTTACGCGTGCTACTAGATTGGAATCAAGGTCCCACCTTTTAATCGTCGAAATCATTAAATAACTGCCTCTTTTACTATAACAATTTCTAGTACATCCTGTTTATGGAACGTCTTTCATTTTGCTTTCTTCCCTGATGGCTACAATATCCCTTAGTTTAAATGCAACGTCAATTGCCATTTTCTATCTCTTTAATTCCCATCCTTCTCTTATCACTTCTTCGAGATCCCGTGTACCTTGTTTTATCTCTCTTACTCTAACCCCCTGTGCATCAGTGGTGTTTCTGCCTTAATTGGTGTAAAATAATTTAAAAAAATAGTTTTCTGAATGTAAGTTAATGTGATGATAATATCGTAATTATGCGCTAGCGAAGTCGCATTCTTTAGCAATCTTGTACTGTTACTGTTAAACTGTTACTGGTGAAAACTTTCCCTGGCAAACTATCAAAAATTATCTGCAAAAATATAATCAAAATCAGTTATAGCTGCATGGATAACAAGAACAGATTAACAACCAAGAACAATAAAATTACTCAGCAAAGCCAATAAATAATATTTAGAGGAAAAATTAGCAATAATTAGTTTTAACAACAAAAATAAACACTTAAACAAGAAAAATGAAATAATGGGTTAAGGCATACACATAAATAACTACTTAATTTACCACATAATGCAGGAATTAATATAAACATATATATATAAAAACTAAATTCTCTGCCTAATGCCTCTTCTGGAAGTCATGAGTTATCTCCCTCTAACCCTGCAAGTTACTTGTTCACCACTGCTGTAACCTGGTATTGAACTCACAACTCTATGGGTCAAGTCACAGGGACTAACCAACGACTATATAAGGAGTTCATATACCCCAGCAATTGTAATAAATCGGTTCGAAATTCCTAGCACCTGAAGAAGGCCGGAGCGTACAACGGCCGAAACATCGTAAAAATGGCAACAAATTTTAAAACAAAGGTTCGAATAATAACGTAAATACTGTAAATACTACCTCGTCTCAGAAATATAGACAAATATATATATAAACTTAATATGAGTCTGACGAGGCTCGCGCGGTTGCTCTGGATATCTCCAAGGCTTTCGACAAGGTTTGGCACCCTGGCCTCCTATGCAAACTACGCGGTTATGGTATTACCGGTCGCCTGCTTGACCTAATCCAATCTTTCTTAAATAACCGCAAAATGAAGGTCGTTCTGAATGGGCGTGCCTCTTCGTCCTACAGCACGAATGCTGGTGTCCCACAAGGCTCTATCCTGGGCCCAACGCACTTCCTTATTTTCATCAACGACCTCCCAGATGAGATCAAGTCCCAAGTAGGCATCTACGCAGATGACACTACAATATACTCCCGCTCCAGTAAGAAACCTGTCGTGGCGGACAGACATAATCTCGCTGCTGACCTTGAGCGGGATCTACACTCTGTGGTGAACTGAGGCAAGAAGTGGCTTGTCAACTTCAATTCCTCTAAGACCAAGCTCTTGTCTGTCAACCATTACAGGCAACCTCTTCTGCCTCCCATAAGCATGGACCAGATGATTCTCCCGGAGACTAATACACTACGCCTCCTCGGACTTACCCTGTCCTCAGACCTCAAATGGAAGCACTATATTGAATCCATAGCAAAATCTACTGCTAAGAAGATTGGGTCACTATGTCGATCCAGGATGTTTTTTCCACCTGAATCCATCCTGCATATATACAAGTCAACCATCCGTCCGTGCATGGAGTACTGCTGCCATTTATGGTCAGGTGCCCCTGCCGTTCTCCTCAGTGTTCTTGACAAGCTCCAAAGGAGAGTCTGTAATGTGATAGGTACTGATCTGGCGACTCGTCTGCAGCCACTTTCCCATCGTCGAAATGTGGCCTCCCTCTGTCTCTTCTATAAATACTTTCATGGCTTCTGCTCGGATGAGCTTAAGTCACTGATGCCTCCTCAACAGGTGTTTACCCGTGCAACCAGACTGGCAACTGGGTCCCACCCATTCACAGTCAGGTTAGCCAAACGCAGACGACAATTCTACTCCTGCAGCTTCCTCTCTCGCACTTCCCGCCTGTGGAACTCACTCCCGTATTCTTGCTTTCCTGACGGCTACGACCTCCAGAAATTTAAAAGCAAAGTTAATACTCACCTACTAACCACTGGACTCTAGCTCTCTCCCCTCCCCTGTATAATCTTCACGTTCTCTCCGCCCATGTATCTGTCATTGCACCTGCTTCCTCAGCTTTCTATTGTTCCTTTCTAACTAGCTTGCACACCTCACTCTTTTCTAATTAATCTTTCTACATTTATGTAACCCCCTGCACATCAGTGGCGTTCCTGCCTTGCTCGGGGTGAAATGATTAAAAAACAAAAAAAATATGACATAAACTTTAAATAAATAGACAAACGAAATACATACAAAACAAACTACAAACATATACACATAAACCTAAACAACAATGAACAATAAATAAAAATTCAATTATAAATCCAGCTTTCTCCAATTAAAATTTACAAGTATTGCTTTTATGACATCACAAATCCAAATAAGAAAAACACGCAAAATACAAATATATATATATATATATATATATATATATAAGTGCGTGCGTGTATTCACGTATGTATATAGGCATGTGTGTCTGTGCACGTATATACAAGCATACAACAGTCAAACATTAAAATACTGTGACACATCTACGAACTATAACAATAACTCAACACATAACAAATTCTGTAAGAAAAGAGAAAAAAAAGAAAAAACTAAAAAGCAAGGACAAATAATTTTAACACTGTACACCTGAAAAGGATGTGCGTTGTGGTGCAGTGGGTATCGGCTCGGAACGAGAAGCCGGGGAGCCAAGTTCGAATTCCAGTTGAATCCATTGTATTCACTTACGCGCAAATACCCTTGGGAAAGGTATTAATCCGTCTTTTCCTTCCAGTTATGGGTTAAATAGCAGGACAGATTGGGTTCTATAGCCTTGGTCGGCAACCAGTCTACCGCAGAAAGCAATGGCAACCTACTGCGGGATAATCTTTTGCCCAGTCAGTCATGTCTCTTTCGAGACATGATCGCCCAAGCGTGTTTCACGTATGGCACTTAACTGACTGACACCTGAAAAAAATGAAAAAATACGCACCAGCGTACATCCACACAGGCACACAAACAACTTACAACAATATAAAAAATCAAAACTTGATAATATTAACAGTAAACTGCGAAGTACCCCTGAAGAGTGGTCGGAAGAATTTCGCCTACGAAGCTCTGGAGTCGGAATGCTGATGTCAACATCAATCAGCTAAGTGACAATCATTTACTTGCATTAATTATATATGTATATATATATATGTGTGTGTGTGTGTGTGTGTGTGTGTGGTTGCAGATGTATACATATTCAGGTATATATATATATATATATATATATAGTATTGAGTTGTGATAATGTTTAGCGCCAAGATTGTTTTTTAATTAGTTTTGCTGATAGAATATATTTTGACAAGCAAGTCTTTTTATTGTAAAGTGCTCGATATCGGGATGAAGATAGGGGACTGATAGGTTTAATGCAAGGAATTTGTCATTTTAACTGAGCAGGTTCATGCTGACTTCGGGGTTTCGTGAGGACACCTTCATGATGTCGTAACTCATCAGGATTTTTCCGACCATTTTGGAAATAAACATGGACGAATTTAAAATAAAACTTGAGTCATCAAATATCCGGACGTTCTGAATTATTTTTACCGAACACTAGAAATAATTAACCGTTATGAGTGTGTTCAAATTTTCAACAGCTATCTCCGAACTATTCTAATTATTTCACAACGTCAGAACTTGTCTCTTCGTTTTGTTGATTCATGTCGCCTCCTTTCTTGCGTATTCGTGACGTATTCACATCGATCTCACGAGGTTGACCAAAAAACTCGTTTATTTCCGACTAACGCCCACAATGCCAACTTAGTCAACCGCAAAATGAATTTAGTTCTGTGAACTCATTCAAAATAAAAATCGCTAAAAAAAAATCCATAAATGTGTCGACAAGTGAAATTTAGATATTGTCAAGAATTATCATAAAAAAATGTCTCAAATTTGAAAAATTGCATCCAGGCTAACTTAAACAAAATCTTTAAAAAGAAATTCTCGTCTTTTCAAGAAAGAGCTCTAACTGCTAAATTGAGTAGTTTAATTTTCTGAAAAAAACTGTTTTAAAGAAATTTTGAAATTGATTAATTGCTGGATTCCTTTTCTCCGGCTTGCAGGTTATTTAAAGTCAGCAAATATTTTTAGATTGTAAGATTTGCTGGTATTTTTATAGATAATAATGATATAATGATACACGTCTTAGCTGAGAAAGAATAGGTGAATTCATACTTTTTCCCAACGTTATTTGTGCAATATATTCCTGTTACCCGACAGAAATATGATTGACATCAAAGCAGGACTGACAGAAGTGTGGTCGACGTCGAAGGCAGAAAATATAAACAGAACCGACAAAAGTGTGATTACATCAAAGCCGGCGAAAATGATTGACAGATTTTCCTAGCCATAGATGACACAATGAAGCGAAAACTCGAGAAAGCAAAAATAAGTAGAAATTTCAGCTTATATAAGATTTTTATTTTTTTTATTTTTTTATTTTTTGCCGAGATAAGAACACCAGTAGAAGATCGAAAGAACGGAGAGAAGAGAAAAGACAACACCCGCAAGTCAACGACTTCCGACAACTCTATCGTGTGGTCTACCACTCCACACAAGCGTTATTAAGATTAAAAGTTTATATACATTCTGTGTCCCGAGTTGTTTCCCCAGCAGCAGGGGCCGTATATAACATAAGTGCAATACATGCATAAATGAATGTAACAAACCCGACAGAACTTGATACTCGGCGTTCTAATTAACAATTCCAAGCCATTACCCATTACACCACGTAAACATCCAAGCTTACAGCACCTAGTATTCCACTTGCTCCTGGCCGGGATCAAAATTCGACCGGTTTGGTGTCAGTCGAAGTCGCTAACCCCTAAGCCATAGGCGCATGGCATCAGAGAAGCGAAATTTTAGCGTGTTATATATAAGCGATGTATACACACGCCAGTCACCGAAAAGAACTCTATTAATTGCTGAGGAGTTATGAATAAGTAGCAGAAGTGGTAACTGTTTTTTTTTTTTGTTTTTTTTTGTAATTTTCCTCTCTAGAGAGCTCAATCGTAATGAGATAGATAGATAGATAGATAGATAGATAGATAGATAGATAGATAAAAAACAGAATAACATAGATAGATAGATAGATAGATAGATAGATAGATAGATAGATAGATAGATAGATAAAAAACAGAATAACATAGATAGATAGATAGATAGATAGATAGATAGATAGATAGATAGAGAGATAGATAGATAGATAGATAAATAGATAGATAGATAGATAGATAAAAAACAGAATAACATAGATAGATAGATAGATAGATAGATAGATAGATAGATATGAACAGACTGACATAGATAGATAGATAGATAGATAGATAGATAGATAGATAGATATGAAATATTAAGAGATAGATCTGTATATAGAGCTCAATGGATGATATCCAGAGCAATATGATATCAATAAAGGAAAATTCAACATATCAATTCAAGTGGTCATAAATTCTTAACCATTTCAATGAAGTAATAAGTTCATCTCTTCAAACAACCTCATATTTTGTATAAGTATTTGCCCGGATTATCTTCCAAATTTTTTTTTTTCTGAAATGGAAATCAAGTAACATGACCCAGAATAGAAACCTTTAGTCTTATCTTTTAGAATCACGAATGTTAGTGAGAAAAAGTTAATTTTTTTTTTAATCATTTCACCCCAAGCAAGGCATTCCACTGCCACTATTGCGCTTGGGGCTACATAAGGGGAGGTAAATAGGAAGTGGTTAGATATGGGAAATGTCAGAAGGGGGTGATAGATAGTCGGGTGAGTGGGAAGAGTGTTTGAAAAATGCAAATTAGTGTGTTTGAAAGAATGGAACTTAGTGTGTTAAGAGGTGTCTATTGACCTTACATTTAAACTCCTGGAGATTGTAGCCATCGGGGAAGCAGTCATGTGGAAGCGAATTCCACAGTCAGGAAGTGCGAGAAAAGAAACTGTTGGAGTAGAAGTTGTGGTTGCATTTTATCGGTTTACTGTAAAAGGGTGGGATCTAGTTGCTAATCTAGTATCTCGTGCAAATTCAAACGTAGGGGGCACCAGTGATCTAAGTTCATCGGAGCAGAAGCCGTGAAAGTATTTATAGAAGAAACACAAGGAAGCCACGTCGCGCCGGTGAGAGAGAGAGACTGCAGGCAGTCTGCTAAGTCGGTAACGATCACATTACAGACCCTCGCTATACCTTGTCTAGAAGCCCAAGGAGAATAGCAGGGGCACCCGACCAGATATGGCAACAGTATTCAATGCACAGGCAGATGGTAGATTTATAAATGTGCAGGATAGATTCAGACGGAAAAAACCTCCGGACCCTGCACAGTGTACCGACTTTCATAGCAGCGGATTTAGCAATGGATTCGATATAGTCATTCCACTTGAGGTCCGCTGAGAGTGTGAGACCAAGGAGGCGTAGTGTTTTACTCTCTGGGAGGCAAGCCTGGTCCATGGAATATATATATATATATATATATATATATATATATATATATATATATATGACTACGCTCTCACACCCTGACTGAGCACTCTGGAAGAATGGTAGACTTTGAAAAACAATAGCTACTCTGGCATGTACCCATTGCTCATTCAGTAATGAATTAGAGCACTCTGGCTATTGGGCAGGTATAATGATAATATACACGCTAAAACGTCTGCCTTCTTCTCCCAAGCGCCCATAGCCCAGAGGTAGAATCGCTGACTGACGTCAATTCGGTCGGGTTTCAATCCTAGGTTAACGGCAATCGGAGTCCAACCGTACTGATGAGCTGTGATACATCGAAACAGATCTATCTGGAGATGACTATATATATCCTACGTCTATAGCACGACTCGGAGTTAATATATACTTTATAGCTGTTATATTACATCGTGTATAGTTTTATTAACACAAGAAAAATATTTATATATGTACGTGTACTTGCATGTATATCCATATGTCTATCTATTGATATCCATCTCTCTCTTTATCTGTCTGTCTGTCTCCCTCTCTCTCTCTCTATATATATATATATATAGTCAGCCGTAGACAAATCTGTTTCGCTGTATCACAGCTCATCAGAACGTTTAGACATCCGATTGCTTTTAGCCAGGATTGAAACCCGATCGATTTGGCGATTCTACCTCTGAGCTATGGGCGTTCGGTAAAAGAAGGCACACTTTTAGCACGTGATATACCATGTACGCCAGTAGCTGAGAGTCTTCTAATTCATTACTGAATTAACGAATTACTGAATTAACGATGCGTAGATGCTAGAGTAGCTACTGTTTTTTCAAAACCTGCCATTCTTCCAAAGTGCTCAATCAGGGTGTGAGATTTACACCGTATGAAAGTAAAAATACATTGGTAGAAATAGAGAAAGGAACCGTTAGCTAGTCACCGGTACGCAGTCTAATGATTAACAAGCCAGCCAAATCAATTTTTTTACACCTTAGACAGATTTTTACTGGATGTTCTATGCATAAATCCTTACGTCTGATTCAGTTGAATTCAGTAAATATCTGTAACATCATTCATTTTTAGTATCTTACCAAAATAGGTTCCGTTTAAGTTCATTAGAATACTGAAATATAAAAGACAGTAAAAACATTTCCTGCGATTTCATTTATTCCAAGTTTTAGAAATTAAAATATATTCATAAGATATATGATTCAAAAATGTCAGAGTAATCATGCTATCAATTAGAATATGTCAAACAGAATATGAAAATTGTCAGTCAGTTAAGTGCCATACGTGATACACCCTTGGACGATCATGTCTCGAAAGAGACATGACTGACTGGGCAAAAGATTATCCCGCAGAAGGTTGCCATTGCTTTCTGCGGTAGACTGGTTGCCGACCAAGGCTATAGAACCCAAACTGTCCTGCTATTTAACCCATAACTTGAAGGAAGAGACGGATTAATACCTTTCCCAAGGGTATTTGCGCGTAAGTGAATACATTGTATCAACTGGAATTCGAACTCGGCTCCCCAACTTCTCGTTCCGAGCCGATATCCACTGTACCACAACAGGGAAGTAGTAAATGCTAGTGTATACTCATTTTCGAGTGAACCACCACTATCTCTCTTCAACAACAATTTCCCTCCGAGCGAAGAGGAATCCAAAAGAGTCTCCTCTGGGATAAATAAACATAAGCCCAACTTCGCTTTAAGCAGGGTTTACGGGATATTTTTTGCCTAGCTTAAGTGCTTGGATTTCTTAATTTAATTGACCTTGTGCCGCATCCGTCTCTTTTCTTTTTGTTTTAATCATATCACCCCTGGCAAGGCGGTAAGGCCACTGGTGTGCAGAGGGCTACATAAGAGTGAAAAGATTGGAAAAGAGAAAGCTGGAAACCACATCCTAAACAGGGAACAAGGGATGAGCCTCTACAATAAGCGTTCAATAGACGTGGGTGGAGTGTGAACCGGGCGATAGTTCAGTCTATCTACTTCAATTGAAAGAAAAGAAAAAAAAGGAAAAGTGACTGTGATAAACACTCTAGTGGATTTATACTAGTGTGGACTTATTTATCATTCTGAGTAGGTCCGACTCAAATTACAACTTCGAAGTTTTATATATATTTCATCTTTAAAACCTTCATTATTTAAGCAGAAAGGTCATATATTTGCCTTCCAACTAATTTCCATATAACCAAATGTTTTTTTCATACATATTTCTCATTTTCTTTTTATTGATAATTATTTCTTTATAAAACCTCGAATTAGTTCTGTTGAGCGAAATTCGAAACCGGTTAGCTAGTTGGTTTTTCAATTTTATTTCTTATTTCTCATTATGAGTGGGAATAAAAATGTTTGTCCTTTTATAGCGGTTATGGAATTTTGTGCCACAAGCAAAATCTTTAAATATTTTAAATCGGACTTAATCAGTAGAATTAATTCTTTGTTAAAAAATAAAAGTAAAATTGGAACTGCCTCATCTCATGGGTCCTTTCTTCATTTGTGCCTGACTAACAAAGTATGCTCCCCTTTAGAATAAAAGGGGCTAATTTACACCCGGGACAAAAAATTGAAGTCTTTTATTTCTTACTAGCATTATAGCCCGGCGTTGCTCGGGTGTAATGAATGTTTTAAAACTAATCCATTGTCCTGGAGCTCAGACTCCTTAGACGTTGGCACGAAAGACTAAAAAGCAATAATTGTTTCCAGTCCAAGCGAAACCGTAGATTGAACGAAAAATGAGTGGATGTAAGTCAAATTTTGATTTCCGGTATCGATGTCAAATAAGTTTTCCGTCGCAAACTAAATTTTGAAGGCTAAATAATTCCTCTGAGTAAATGGTATCATGACTGAGAATAAGAACTACAATTATACCTACTTAGAGCAAAACCCGAAGAAAAAACCAAAATAAAAGGGCTGAAAACCTGATTTTGATCAGACTCGATAGAATATCGAGGTATCGATTTCCAATATCGGAGTCAAATAAGCCATCCAAGGATAAACTAACCCAAGTAAGTCCATGAAGACTTATCGTACCCATCGGGAGTAAAATTGGAGAAACTGAGCCATATTGGCAGCTGAATATCGGTTTTTGATAAAATTAGATAGAATATCGGGGGTATCGATTTCCGATATTGGGGAAAATGAGTCGTCTGAGAAGATCTAGTAATGTTTGAGACTAAAAACTATAATTTTACCAAAACCAAGCAAATTCTGCAGCAAGAACGATGATAAAAGAGCTGAAATCCTGATCTTGATCAGACCTGATCAGATATCGGGGGTATCGAGTTCTGATATCGGGGAGAAATCAGAAAAAATAAGTAGCCCATGACCTGACCGGAAGCCTAAAAAATATTGTGTGAAGTTTGGTTAGAATCGGATAAAAATTGTGGATTTTTATAGAGGACAGACAGACAGACAGACAGACAGACATATACACACACAAACATCTTTCCTTATATATATATATATATATATTTATATATATATATATATATATATAAGCGTTTCACCCCGAGCAAGGCATGTCACTGCCACTACTGTGCAGGGGGCTACGTAGAGTGGAGAAAGGCTGATTAAATATAGGAAATAACAGAGGGTGGGTGATAGGCGGGTGAGGATACCGAGAATGAGGGTTGGGTAGATGAGAGGGTTGTGAGAATAGTTGGGAGTTAGTATGATAGGAGGTGTCTATTGACCCTACATTTAAACACCTGGAGATTGTAACTGTCGGGAAAGCAGACTTGTGGAAGGGAGTTCCACAGGCGGGAAGCGCGAGAAAAGAAGCTGTTGGAGTAGAATTTACGGTTACATCTTATTTGTTTAACTGTAAAAGGGTGGGACCTAGTTGCTAATCTAGTATCTCGTGTAAATTCGTGCTTAGGCGGCACCAGTGATCTAAGCTCATCGGAGCAGAAGCCATGAAAGTATTTGTAGAAGAGGCACAGGGAAGCTACATCACGCCGGTGTGAGAGCGGCTGCAGCCGGTCTGCCAAGTCAGTATCAACCACGTTACAGATCCTCCTTTGTATTTTGTCAAGAAGCCCAAGGAGAGCAGCAGGGGCACCCGACCAGATATGGCAGCAATATTCAATACACGGGCGGATGGTAGATTTGTATATGTGCAGAATAGTTTCAGGTGGGAAAAATTTCCGGGCCCTGCACAGGGAGCCCACTTTCATAGCAGCAGATTTGGCAATGGATTCAATATAGTCATTCCATTTGAGGTCCGCCGAGAGTGTAAGGCCAAGGAGGCGTAGCATTTTACTCTCTGGGAGGCTAGCCTGTCCCATGCTAATGGGAGGTAGATGCGATTGTCTATGGTGGTTAGTTGATGAGAGATTTTATATCTAAGCTCTCTTATAGTCATGCCAAATTGTATAAGAAATATTATCAATGATGTAGTAATACTATCAGTTTAAGCGTGTTTCACGTATGAAACTTAACTGACTGACTATCAGTTTACTTTCTTATTTTGATAGGAGTCGTTTTCTCCGTTATTATGCGCTGGTTCATGAACGCAGTCGTTCTCGGCTTGCGAGTAAATATCGGAATAAGTTGCAGCATTTAGTTTATAAAAAGTCTGGTTGTTCTGCCAATCCCAGTGTGGGTCAGAATGCTCTGAATAATTCTTCATCTCAGTTGTCCATGTCGGAGCTGTCAATACTCTCGTATCGATTGGATTTTTTGTGTTCCCCCCTCGTATATCAAGCGAGAATAAATTTATTCAGTGGTTGAAGTTTTGTTTGCCCAAATAGCTAGATTTAAGCCTGATTCTCTTAACAAGGTTAGTGACCTTAAAGCGAAGTTAAATGACATAAACGCATTCTTACGCAGGTTCTCCTGTTTCCTTTAATGAATCACAGTGGATGAGAGAACAATATCAGGTCATTAATTCACTTCGTCGTCATAAGTCGTTGGTAATTACGAATCCTGATAAAGGCTCAGGAGTTGTCATTCTTGATTATCAAGATTATGTAAACAAAAAGATGACTATTATTGGTGATTCTTACAAATTTGTCCAGTTAGATACATTTAATTCTACAGTATCTATTGAGGCTAAGTTCCAAAAACGCCTAGTCAAATAGGTAAAATGTGGGATTTTGCCCACTGACATTTCTTAACTTAATGATACTTTCTGGTTCTATTCGTCCCCGTCTCTACGGTTTACTCCAAATATATAAGGATGGAGTTTCATTGAAACCTATTTTATCTATGATAGGGTCTTCTCAACATGGCGAGGCCAAATGGCATACTACAATATTTCAGCCAGTTTTAGAAACAGTATAACATTTTCTGTATTAAAGATTCGTTTGGGTTTTCGAACTTCATACAACGTTATCCGTTGACAAACAAATTTATGTGTTTCTATGACATTTCTATGCGTCCCTTTTGCTGAGACTATGCCTCATATCGTAATCAGTTGTTATTTCCTGTTATTCCTGAGGATGGTTTCGTTGAACTGATAAGATTTGCGACGTTGTCAGTGAAATTTAGTTTTGACGGCGTCATGTACAGGCAAATTGATGCGGTTTAAATGGGTTCCTCTGTAAGACCCATTTTAGCAAACATTTTTGTTGTATTCCACGAAGAGAGTATGATATCTAAATTTAATAAACTTAATGTTTACTTCCGTTATGCGGATGACTCTTTTTGTCTTTTTAATGACGAGATTCTCGCGGACCGTTTTCTTTTGTCCCTAAATAATATATATCCAGCTCTAAAATTTACACAAAAAAGATTAATTCTTCTTTTCCATTTCCTAATGTTTTGGTTTGCAGATCTTCTGGTTTTCTTATTTCTGCTTATCCAAAACCGACATATACTGGTTTGTATACCAAGTAAGGGATGTGCGTTGTGGTGCAGTGACTATCAGCTCGAAACTAGAAATCGGGGAGTCAAGTTCGAATTCCAGTTGAATTCATTGCATTCGCTTACGCACAAATACCCTTGGGAAAGGTATTAATCCGTCTCTTCCCTCCAGCGATGGGTTAAACAACAGGACAGATTGGATTCTTGGTCGGCAACCAGTCTACCGCAGAAAGCAATGGCAACCTACTGCGGGATAATCTTCTGCCCAGTCAGTCATATCTTTTTGGAGACATGATCGCCGAAAGTGTGTATCACGTATGGCACTTAACTGACTGATACCAAGTGGGACTCTTTCTTGTCCCATGAAACGTGAAATAAATTAATTTACTTATAGGGCCTTAATGATTTACTCTAAAACCAAGTTCGATGATGAACTTTTTATTACTTTATTACCACCACTCCCTGTAACAATGTGTACTCCTTGGGTATTGTTCAATCATTAATTAAGAACAAAATTTTGAAATTCAGTAAAGTTAAACCGGAGTAGTACAAATATGTCCTGTGTATATGCGCCTTCCTTGGCTAGGTAACATCAGTGATAGATATGCTAAGCAGATTTTTTGGAGTAGTTCGACATTGTTACTTTGCTGCTAACAATCGTGTGATTTTATTCTGCCAACCTGTCTTTTCATTCAGATAGAAAGACGCTCTCTATCCACATCATAATAGTTCTTTGATTTATTCATTTAAATGTAGTTGCTGTTCGCAATGCATTGGGAGAACGTCTCAGACTAGATGTCTGAATAAAGCAACACGTGTCTACAATAATCCCAAACTTTAAGTATTCTTCATCGGACAATCTGACCAACACAAACGGATCTTCCATCACAGAATACCTAATAGATATCCATAAT
Source organism: Ascarosepion bandense (assembly GCA_037127315.1). Taxonomy (NCBI): domain Eukaryota; kingdom Metazoa; phylum Mollusca; class Cephalopoda; order Sepiida; family Sepiidae; genus Ascarosepion; species Ascarosepion bandense. The sequence continues at coordinate 229,480 of JBBBDQ010000117.1, forward strand.
TGTGCCTCTAACTTCAGTGTCAACTCAAATGGCTCAATGCTCCACAGAGCCAATAGTAGGGCCTTCTGCCCTCTACAGCAACATAGATGCAGCGGCCACGGTAGGTTATTTCCCCGAACTCCTTACGAGTTAATGTCCTTGTAATGTGACATCACCTGTAAAGAAGCCAGCCTTGCTTTTAATATTCCCCGCCTCGACCACCTGCTTATACTGGGAGTAAAAAGTTCCCAGGTGGTCCTCGATAATATCCTTGGGCACCCCATGCAAGGTAACCATTTCGTTAATCTTCGGGATTTTCCGTAACATTGTATATTTACATTTGTTGACATTACGATACATTTCAGAGCATGGTTATTTACGTAGAATCGAAAAATGTGTTTCATTTATGACAGCAGTATTCAATGCACGGGCAGATGGTAGATTTGTAAATGCGCATGATGGATTCAGAAGAGAAAAACTTCCTGGCCCGACACTGGGACCCGACCTTTTTAGCAGTAGATTTAGCTATTAATTCAATGTCGTCGTTCCACTTTAGGTCAGACGAGAGAGTGGGGCCGAGGAAGCGCTGTCTACTCAAATACGAGTATCGATTAAAAATAATGTTCAAACAAAAAAATTAAAAACATTTTTATCAATTTTTTGTTTTGATTAATTATGATTTAACAAATGATCTAACAAACCTTATTCATTGAGCAGCCATTTTTTTTGCAATCTTTTACGTGTTTTTACACTTTTTCTTATCAAATACAACAAAACAAATTTTTTGTTTCTGCCGATTCATAATTAGAATTCTGGTTTGACCAATTTTTTCATTCAATGTTTCTAACACAAAAGATATAAAGTTTATTTGGATTAATTTTTGAAAGAGTAAAATTCTGAAGTGAGATTCTCAGCAAAAGCTTACGTATATTTAGTATTTCTGTTCATTTCTCACACGATTTTAAAAACTAAAAGCTCAAACTTGAATAAAGTTATGAATTTGATTTTCAATGACAGTATTTATCTTATAAAACATCAGCTTTCACATTAAGTGCAATGGTAATTTTCGAAACGGTGATTATTAAACAAAAGTAAAAATCACCCTGCTCTACTTGGCAATGGGCGCGTTCAAGTGAAACCCCGAATAAAAGAAATGACATTATTTTACTGTTTAGTAACCTTATAAAATTAAATGGACTTTTTTGCGAATGCTAATTATTGACAATTTAAACGATTAGAACGTTAATGCTGCGACCATTAGACTCAGTTTCAAATCTCACCCTGATCGATTTGAAAAAGACGACTACTTGATAATTATCGACTTGAGATAATCCAAGCATGCAACACAATTGTTTGTTCAAAAAGTTCACAGAAGTAGCATTTTCAGAATATTAGGGAAATCTTAGAAGTGTCTTCGGACTTTGCTCGACACCCCGCCAACCCTGCACATTCAATCCATTTTATTAAGTATTCTATAAGATCTCGGAATATTTTGAAATTTAGAAAACTGTTTCTACGTGCAATTGAACGTCGTTCAGCAATACATGTCTTCCGTTCCACAGAGGACAATAAATATCGACATCAGTGATATCTGTATAATAACACCGTTGTGCCTACGTGTGTCACGCCTTTGCTAAGAACTACAACGCATGCATTTGCCTTTTTCCTTTACCTCCCTTCAAGTAAAACTCAGTAGATGTTGATTAAGTAAATAACATTGTTTAGCTTGTATTAATATAGTTAATAAAATATCTAAACTTATTTATAAATGGAACTTTGTCTGTGTGTGTGTGTCCGTTTTCTATAGACTCCGAAACGGCTGAACCGATTTTCTTGAAATTTTACACAGTTGTACTATAAGCGTCTGCAAGTGTTCTTAGCTAGGTTTTGTGTCGAGGTACCCCCATAAATATCGAAAATCGATAATCGAAAAAATCGGGTTATAGAAGGAGTGGTCAGATTTTAATAAAATTTGATGCACTCATAGACAAAGACATGAGAAACGATATTCAAAAGTTTCAAGGTTGCAGTTCTTACAATAGTGCAGAAAATCGGTAATATATATATATAAAAGGCAAGATGTTTGTGTGTGTGTGTCTGTTTATCTGCCTGTATGTCTGTATTTTTTTCATCCCTTTTATTTTAGTTTTTGCTTCGGGTTTGGCTCTAAGTAGGTATAATTGTAGTTCTTAGTCTCAGCCATGATACCATTTACTCAGAGGACTTATTTAGCCTTCAAAATTCAGTTTACGACGAAAAAAACTTATTTGATATCGATATCAGGAAATCAAAATTTGACTTACATCCATTCATTTTTCTTTCAGTCTACGGTTTCGCTTTAACTGGAAACAACTATTGCTTTTTAGTCTTTCGTGCCAACGTCCAAAGAGTTTGATCTCCAGGACCATGGATTAGTTTTAAAGCTTTCATTACACCTGAGCAACGCCGGGCTATACTGATAGTTAGAAGAAGAAGAAGAAGAAGAAGAAGAAGAAGAAGAAGAAGACGATAAGAAAAAGGTTTCGTATGCAAAAGTATATATAAAAAGGCAGTCAAAATTCACAGAGCAACTAATATTGATTTTCTAAGAGCCGCTTTGATGTGGCACAAGTCCGAAAGTGTAGGATAGCCAATGAGGATCACATCCACTACTCTGTTGTAACAGATTCTAACGAAAAAAGAAACAGCTCGCTATCAATTACATCACGTGGGAGTGCTTTCCCGGGGCAACTAATACAGACAAATCTACGCCCGGTCATCATTATTTATTCGGATAAAAACCATGCAAGTCATCATGTTAGTTACCTGTGCCTTTTGGTCTGCTCCCACATAACTGACCCAATTGTGTCTGGGAAATCCAAGACGAAACCTTAACAATAAAGTTCTCGATACAAAAGTACGAAAGTACGAAAGTAGAGCGAGAATACAATACAAGAAATCTAGAAGCGAGCCACCACCTACCGCGGTTTCACACTACGGTTCTTCAGGGTAAGAGGCCTCTTACCCTGAAGAACTAGATTTCTTGTATTGTATTCTCGCTCTACTTTCGTACTTTCGTACTTTTGTATCGAGCACTTTATTGTTAAGGTTTCGTTTTGGATTTTTTTCTAACGGGCACTAGATGTATTGTTCTTGTGCGTTGTTTGTTTCTTTTTTTTCTCCCCCCATTATTTAACCTACGAGGTAGTTCTCGCCGGGTTACAAGACGGTTTAAATTACTGTTAAGTTAGCACTATTTTCGAAAGTTCAGTCTGTTATTATTAGTGTTGCCTTACTGTGATTAAGTCCATTATATATATATATATATTATGGGCTCTCCCGTCGATTTCGACATATGAGCGTCTAACTTAGACTACCACACAAAGAATTGTTTAAAGTGTTGAAGGCTTGTGTTGCACCATCGACACTTTTTGGAACTGCTGATAAACAAACAATTGGTGCAATTTGCCACAATCGCATGAATAACAGATCTTAGTTATTTAACCCATAACTGGAGGGAAGGGACGGATTAATACCTTTCCTAAGGGTACCAGTACGTAAGTAAATGCAAAGTGTTCGACTGGAATTGGAACTCGGCTCATCGATTTCCCCTCCGAGCAGACATCCACTGCACCACAATGCACATCGGTACATATATTGTATATATATGTACAATAAGCCCTAACCTGTGAGAACATCATAGCGGTACCTTCACGAAATCTCAAAGTTAGCATTTCTGCTCAGCTAAGTGACAAACTTCTCTACATTAATCCTCTTAACGCGTTATATCTATTTCTGTCTCGATACGACAACAAACCTGCTGTCCAAAATCTTTTTTCGCAGGTAAACAGCTGAAAAAACAACAATCTTGGCAGTAGGCATTATCACAAACTCAACATTTGCGATTGAGCCCTGTAGAGCGAGGAAAATTTCATAAATCGCAGCGATTTACAGGTTTATGCTATGTCCTTTGGTTACCGTGTAGAACACCCGTTCGAAGCGGCTATTGGATAGAACACTCTCGGTGTTGGTGTTGTTTACATTTCGTAATATTCATTACATGCTATGAAATCGGCTTCCCTCTGACGTTGCACCTATGGCCTGTTGGATGCATAAGCGACTGCTGTCAAATCAGTCGGGTTTCTGGCTTGAGGTAAAACGGTTCATCAAGCCGCACTAAAGACTTGTGATACAGCGAAACAGGCCTGTCTGCGGATGGTTTCTTTACTAAACACACACACACACACACACACACACACACACACACACACACATATATATATATATATATATATATATATATATATATAAACTCGATAAACGTAAGGAGTAACGTATAATAAAATCTGATGCTAAGTTTGTAAGTATATTATCACCGATAGTATATTTATGCAACACATTAGCATGGAACAGGCTTGCCTCCCAGAGAGTAAAACACGACGCCTCTTTGGCCTTACACTTTCGGCAGACCTCAAATAGAATGACTATATCGAATCCATTGCCAAATCTGCCGCTATGAAAGTCGGCTCACTGTGCAGGGCCCGGATGTTTTTCCCGCCTGAATCTATCCTGCACATATACAAATCTACCATCCGCTCATGTATTGAATACTGCTGCCACATCTAGTCGGGTGCCCCTGCTACTCTCCTTGGGCTTGACAAAATACAAAGGAGAATCTGTAATGTGGTTGATACTGACTTGGCAGACCGGCTGCAACCACTACAAGTACTTTCATGGCTTCTGCTCCGATGAACTTAGATCATTGGTGCCGACTAAGCACGAATTTACACGAGATACTAGATTAGCAACTAGGGCCCACCCTTTTACAGTTAAACAGATAAGATGTAACCGTAAATTCTACTCCAACAGCTTCTTTTCTCGCGCTTCTCGACTGTGGAATTCCCTTCCACATGTCTGCTTTCCCGACAGCTATAATCTGCAAGTGTTTAAATGTAGGGTCAATAGACACCTCCTATCACACTAACTTCCAATTATTCTCCCAACACTCTCATCTACCCAACCCTACCATCTGACATTTCCTATATTTAATCATCCTTTCTCCACTCTATGTAGCCCCCTGCGCGGTAGTGGCAGTGAAATTCCTTGCTCGGAGTGAAACGCTTATAAAAAAAAAAAATCTGACCTCCTCTCTTAACTTATATAAGTACTTTTTTTTAAACAAACGCAAAGGAAACTATTCCGATGAAACAGATACGAAATTCCGTCTTCGAATGAATAACTGTGAAAAAACTATCGAAGACTACAACATCGATTTCACTGTAGCTTAACGTTTCAACCAACCGGAGCATATTATTGACAACATCAGATGAGCTCTTTTATCGTTTTCATTTATTTGCCAATATGAACGCAGAAAGTCAGATTTAAAAAAAAAAAAATTAAAATCAGTTCAAATATTCCAAGTTTAAATAATAATTTAGGCATACTCAACGAATACAGTTTCTACAAAAAGCCTTCTACAAAACCCACTAGAAGCCTTTATCGTTGCAAAAACTAATCCCCAAACACTAGATATCATCAGTAATATAACACACGCCAAATATTACCCTGGAAAAAACAAAACTCTAGCGTTATTTTCTTTATTTTTATTTCTCGTTTCGTACCCACATATTTTGGAACTTTTTAAAGAACATTTCAGCACCCTCACTTGTCATATTATAACACAGACACACATACAAACGGTACACACACACATATATATATATATATATGTGTGTGTGTGTGTGTGTGTGTGTGTGTGTGTCGGTGTGTGAACGTGTGTGTGTATGTGTTATTGGTCAGTCAAATTACACCACAAAACAGTCATATGAAATAGTGCTCAATACATTTTTAAAGAAAAAATTAACATATAGAGTTTTTGAATATTCAAATTAGGAATCACCTGATCTTCCTAATTTATATATATATATATAGTAGCGGCCATAAGATAAGGAACGGAAACAACAAAGACATAAACGTGTGTATTACTTAAAAAGTAATGCATGATTAGCAATGAAATTTTTATCCAATAAAGATTAGGGTGTAATGCATAAATATTATACAATATTACCGCTACTATATATATATATAGTCATCCACATATAGACCTGTTTCACTGTATCGGATCTCATCACCCGATTATTTCAAGCCGAGATTAAAAAGACCAAGCTGCTGCCTGTCAATCATCACAGGCAACCTCTCCTGCCTCCCATAAGAATGGACCAAGCGAGTCTCCCCGAGAGCAATACTCTGCGCCTCCTCGGCCTTATCCTCTCTTCTGATCTCAAGTGGAACCACTACATTGAGTCAATAGCTAAATCCACTGCTAGGAAAGTTGGGTCACTGTGTTGGGCCAGGATGTTTTTCCCACCTGAAACCATCCTGCATTTATACAAATCAACCATTCGTCCGTGCATGGAGTACTGCTGCCATATATGGTCTCGTGCCCCCGCTGTTCATCTCCGTGTTCTTGACAGGCTCCAAAGGAGAATCAGTAATGTGATAGGTACCGATAGGCACGGCTCGACTACAGCCACTTTACCACCGATAAGATGTGGCTTACCTCTGTCTGTTCTAATAATACTTCCATGGATTCTGATCCAACGAACTTAAGTCACTGGTGCCTCCGCAACAGGTGTTTACTCGTGCAACCAGACTGGCATCTGGGTCTCATCTATTCACAGTTAGATCAACCAAATTCAGACGACAATTCTACTCCTTCAGCTTCTTTTCTCGCACTTCCCGCCTGTGGAACTCGCTTCATTATTCTTGCTTTCCTGACGGCTACAACCTCCAGGAATTTAAATGCAAGGTCAATACTCATCTCTTAACTACACCGCCCGGTATATCCTTTACTTTTTCTCCATCCTTTGCAACTGTCATCACACCTGCATTCCTATCATTCTCTTGCTCCTTTCTAACTGGTTCGTTCTTCTTCTTACTCTCCTCTAATCTTTTTCTCCTATGTAGCCCCCTGCATATCAGTGGTGTTACCGCCTTGCTCGGGTTGGTATGATTAAAAAAAAAACTTGACCGATTTGATTAACTGATTTGATTGGCGGAGAAAGAGAGATTTTAGAGTGTTATATGCATAATGTAAACAAACACCAGTAGCCAAGAGTGTTCAATTCATTGCTGAAGAACTATATATACAGGATGGCAATAAAATCACTAAAACGTCAAAGAAGAATCGGATAATAAATAAAATCGGTAATTAATTTGTTATTGGTTACCAAAGCATTTTATTGTCAGTAAGCAAAATTAACCAGAACCATTTTAATAATATATTTCTGGACTGAGGATTAATTTCTTTGTCTTAATTGATTTTGTAAGTAACTGCATAGTGACTTTATCACTCTGTGTGTGTATGTGTGTGCGGTCACAGAAGCCTGGCGCATCGGCATGTTGATTTTGGAGAATTATCTTTTTGCCATCAACCCAGATGCCTGCCTCACAGCATGTCAGAGGAGGCCGTGACACGGGAACATATGATCGAGCCAGCTGCGCCTAGAATAAACACGCGTGGTAAAGAACCGCATGACAGGTGTATAAAAGCCCACTCTTAAGAGGACAGTGTCTTACATCCATACGAGAATGTGGGATCCACTTACGGATGTGATCCTCCGTGTCCGCAGATACATACAGAGATTGGCCGGCGGTCATTGACGAAGTGCGGAGTTACATAAAATGTAATGATATTATGGGAGATTTCACCGTGACAATATTACAACAGCGGAAGACAGAAGCACTGTGTTTCCGGTTTGTTTCGCTGGTAATTGTCGAATCGATTTTTGAATGCTTTGAAACCGCTTGTCTGGTTGGGCTGCTGATTTTGTGATATTTCTTTATTTTATTTTTGCTTTCAAAGTCATTTTTCCGAGCAGACAAAGAAATTGACCAGAGGATGATTTGAACGTGGAAGATTTATTCTGAAATCGAAGTAATTATATTAACAACATTAATACAGTCTGCGAGCAGTTCCGGAGGATGGATTTAACCGGAAATGTCGCCAGTTCATACATTGAGAGTGTTCGGATAGACGCATTGGTCTGTTCGTGTGTTCCCCTGTATACGTGTGCGCACGTGAGGCGGTGTCCACTCTAGGAAAGAAGAAAGGGAATTGGGAGAAATTAGAAGTGAAATGCGGATAGATAAAGAGAGACTTAAATGGGGGAAGTGATAGAAAGACATATTTGATAGAATGAGAGGGGAATGTGAAATAAGGAGAGATAGAAAAGGCATGAACCGTTGTTTATGATTGAATTATTGTTATTGAATAAAATGAATTCAGATTGGTGTGGGAGGGAAACAGCTTAAAAATATATCGATGGGCGATATCGATCATATGGCTCAGTGGATAAAATCATTGGTTGACCCAAAGAGTTGTGAGTTCAATACTTGGTCACAGCAGAGGTGAACAAAAACTTGGAGAATTGAGTTACTAAAGATAATGAAATGAAACTAAGATACCCAGAAAAGATTTTTTTAAATCGTATCACCCCGCGCAATGATGTGCAGGGGGCTACATAAGAGTAAATAAATTAGATAGGAGGAGAGTAAGGAGAAGGACGAACCAGTTAAGGATGGGAATACAGGCGTGATGACAGTTGCAAAGGTGGAGAGAAAGGAAAGGATATACGGGTTGGTGAAAGAACTAGAGTCAAGTGGTAAAGAGATGAGTATTGACATTGCATTTATATTCCTGGAGGTTGTAGCCGCCAGGAAAGCAAGAATAAGGAATTGAGTTCCACAGGCGGGAAGTGCGAGAAAAGAAGCTGGTGGTGTAGAATTGTCGTCTGCATTTGGTTTATCTAACTGTGAATGGGTGGGACCCAGTTGCCAGCCTGGTTGCATGAGTAAACACCTGTAACAGGGGCACAAGTGACTTAAGTTCGTTAGAGCAGAAGCCATGAAAATATTTATTGAACAGAGGTAAGCCACATCCCGTCGGTGACAAAGTGCCTGGAGTTGAGCAGCCAAGTCGGTACTTATCACATTACTGCATGTCACTTAGAAATAGAACAATGTACCCTATTGGACTAATTAAAGAGTACGGTTCGACATTTCAACGTATATCACCTGAAGAAGGCTGAAGCTGTAACAGCCGAAACGTCGTGAATATAATAAAGATGAGAACAACGATCAGAACAATATAAATAGTGCAAATAAATGAGGGAATAATTGTAATTCATCCAATAAATTATGATGATATTAAGTGTTAATGAAAATAAAGTATTTATTTAAAACTTATTAAACGTGTTATCAAATTGTTCAAAAGTATCTATATTGCTTTATTGAAATATTATATGAGCCATTAAACGTGATATATTATACAAATCTATCTTTTATTAATCGAATTAAATCGTGATAAAAAAGCGGTTTCAATAAGCCTAGATAGGTTGTGATACTACGCACAACGGTCGTGAATATGACAAAGTTGCAGACGACAGTCCAAACAATGTAAATTGTTACAATACCTCCTCTCAGAAATAGAGACAGACATTCTCTCTTTTCTTTGGATATACAGGATTTTTAATATCAAGCCACCATATTTATATTTGAAGCTTTTTTCTATGCATAAATCTCATTGGTTTGTTCGCAGAGAGTTAAGTGAAAAGTTTTATTAAAAGTTATTTTTTTAAATAAACCACAGCATTTCTTAGAAGCAATGGTGCCATGGCAACGATTTTCTCAGATTTATTCTTTTTTTTTCTTCTTTTTTTTTGGTTGTTCTACAGGTCGGGGATACCAGTATCAAGCAGGTACAAAAATTTAAATACCTGGGAAGCGTTATAATGGCGGAAAGTGCGAAGGAGAATTGGCATGGCGAAGGAAGCATTCCAGAAGATGAGTAAGGTATTAAGAAACAGGAAAATTTCACTAGAAACTAGGAAGAGAGTACTGGATTGCTACGTGATGTCCGTCCTTCAATATGGCAGTGAATGTTGGACAATACCATCAAAGATGAAGGAAAAACTTGAAGCAACTACAGAAGGATGCTGCGAATCTCATAGATCGAGCATGTAAGCAATGATGAGGTCTTGGAAATGATGGAAACAAAAAGTAAATTAATACTGAGCATCAGGAAGAGACAGCTGAAGTTCCTGGGACACGCAGTGAGAAAGGGGTCCTGGAGAACCTGATACTAACAGGCCAGATAGAGGGAAAAAAGAGACAGGGGAAAGCAACGGATGACATATTTGAAGGACCTAAGCAGGTGAATGACAGAACGAGGATTGCACGATATAACAGGAGAAGGCGTGCTCAGAGCCACCAGGGATAGGGAAACGTGGAAAGCCATGATCGCCTACGTCCTGAAGAGAGAGGGCACATAGAAGAAGAATGGTGAAAAGTTGACAACAGAATTTTAAAAAATGAAACGCTCAGCTGGTTTACAGAAAGTTCAACAGAATCATATATATATCTGAGAGACTACTCATCCCACTGAGGTGGGAGTTTATATGACAACGTGCAATACGTATTGTTTTCTTTCCTTGCAACATTTTGGTCAACTCTGCATCTGGCTTCTCTGAATAGCACTCTGCCAAAATCTGTTCAGGAATCATCTGAGGGTGAGGCATACTAGAGACGCAATTTCGAAGATGGAATCGCCCCCTCTCCCCACCGTCTAAATTGATGTGACTTCTTTTGTTTTTTCTACAAGTATTTTCATACCAAATGTTGTGACGATTTTTCCCTAGTTCCCCGACCATATGTATTTACGCGTGCTACTAGATTGGCATTTAGGTCCTACTCTTTTACCGTCGTAATAGTTCAATGTAACCACCTCTTCTACTCTAATTGTGTCTTTTCTCCCGTTTGTGGAACTCCCTACCGTTTGTTTGCTTCTCATCAAAAGTTTAAAAGCTATGTCAATCGACATCATCTATCTTCTTGATTCCCATCCATCTCTTATCTTTTCTCTGGTATCCCCTGTACCTTGTTTTTTCTTCCACTGTAAACTGTAACCCTTGCGCACCAGTGGCGGTTTCTGTCTTGCTTGGCGTGAAATGATTATAAACAAATCTAACAAAAAACAAATTTTCACCATTCTTCTTATTATTACCTGAATTGGTTTTTATCTTCTTTTTAATCAAATATGAATTCTGAAAATGTTGAATAGAATTTTCTCTCATATATAACTGTTTTGCTACTAAGAACAGAGCTACTAAACGGGTAAATCTTTCAGAACTAAAATGGTTGATAAAATATTTACATTATATTGTTCGGACTATTGTCCCCATCTTTATTGCCAAATTGTTGTGGTGCCCTATCTACATTGGAATGAACTCTTCCTCCTTCATAAATATTTACCTGCGAGACTTCATATGGCGGGGTAGTCGAGATGTAGTGTAATTTGACAGCTCGGACGGACACTTCTATCTACTGACTAATAACACTCTTATTTTGTATATATGTTTTGTTATTCCAATGCACTGGTTCAACCTACCTGCTTCTTTTCGTGTATTTTTTCTTGGTCTTAACAGGCCACAACACATATTCACAAACTTGCACGCTCCGAACGTCTTCAGGTGATTGGAGTTTCTAACCAAACCCCTTTATTTTGATCACCGGGATATATTGTTCCCGTTCTATGAGTCATGCGACCTCCGGATATCTTAGTTATCTTTTTAATTTAAATTGCTAAGTTTTCTTCCCAAATGATGTTTCTCAAGGACACATTACCAAGCGGATAAACGCGTTTGTTAAATCCGTTGACTTGGCTCTAAGAGTTCTGAGTTCAATACCTGGCTACAGCAGTGGGAAACCAAAATATAAATGCCTTCTTGCTTATTCAAATCAGTATTCATATTTTGTGGTATCAAGTCCTTCTTTATATATATATATATATAGTCATCCGCAGACAGATCTGTTTCGCTGTATCACTGCTCATCAGCACGGTTAGACTCCGATTGCTTTTAACCCAGGATTGAAACCCGACCGAATTGGCGCCAGTCGGCGATTCTACTTCTGGGCTTGGGCGCTCGGGAGAAGAAGGCAGACGTTTTAGCGTGTATATTATCATTATACCTGCCCAATAGCCAGAGTGCTCTAATTCATTACTGAATGAGTGATGCGTACATGCCAGAGTAGCTACTGTTTTTCAAAGTCTACCATTCTTCCAGAGTGCTCAATCAGGGTGTGAGAGCGTATCCGAGGAATGTCTGAAAAGTAACAGGACTGAAAAGTAACAGGTAATGCATCATAAGCAGTGACTTCTTGTCATAGGACCAGACGATCAATCCACAAGATCCTGCATGAGCAGTCGCGTGAAGAAAGGAGAGTTGATATAGGACAAATCGTGGCTACTTCGCTACGAAAATGTACCTGCTCACAACGCTCTGGCCACTTAGCAGTTCCTGCACGAAAGGAACATTAACATAGTGCAAGAACCTCTGTATGCACCTGAATTTTCTCCGTGCGATTTTTTCTTTCTCCCTAAGCTCAAGGAGATCATCAAGGAAGCACGCTTTGAAGGCGGGGAGTCCATCAAGTGAGCCGTAACGACGAAGCTAAAGGATATTCAAGAGCTTGTTTTTTTTTTGTTTTTTTTTGCAGTACATTGATGCTTGGCAGAGAATGATGGAGAAGTGCATTAAATTCGAAGTGATAACTTTGAAGGGGAGACCATGGAGTTCGATGTTTAGAATTGAAATGAGTCGTTTGTGGCACCAGTTTCGTTACTTTTCAATCAAACCACACACACACACACACACACACACACACACACACACACACACAAATATATATATATATATATATATATATTTGAAAATATGATTTGTGGTCCAAAACTTCATTACCACAATGAAAAGACAAAAATGATTATTATTACCACTCATGATGATAATAATTAAAAAATAAAATTAAAAAACGGGCAGTTTCATTTTTTAATTATTATCATCATAGGTGGCAATAATAATCATTTTTGTTTATTCATAGCGGTAATATATATATATATATATATATATAGTCATCTGCAGACAGATCTGCTTCGCTGTATCACAGCTCATCAGTGCGGTTAGACATCCGATTGCTTTTTAACCCAGGATTCAAACCCGACCGTATTGTCGTCAGACGGCGATTCTAGTCTGAGCTATAGGCGCTCATCAGAAGAACGCAGACTTTTTATATATATATATATATATATATATATATATATATATATATACTCCATACAAAAATAAAGGGACAATAATGATTCTTTTTGCAAATTTTGGCTTTACATTCAATTTTATTTTATTTTTTTTTTTACAAATAAAAGATGTCGGAAAGTAGACCTACGCTTATCAATAATACTCGGGTGACAGCTTACTGGTCTAATAAATTTCGGAATATAAAAACAACCCTTGATTTGTCCATATTTATTTTCAGAAAATTATCAGAACTTCTTCAGTAGATATTCGTTTCATTTTTCTTTTTACTTTTATCTCATTTTAATTCCTACCAATATAGTTTCGCCTGATTGAATCCTAATTCCACATGATATTTCCACAGATATTTATATGTCAAAAATTACGTGTAGAAAACATTTAAACAAAAGAAAATAGAAGCAATCAATCACTTCTATTTTTGTATGAAGAGTCAAGAGAATTGTTTCCCAAAGTGGGTTCCGCGGAACCGCAGAACTTCATGAATGAGGTCCAGAAACTCCACAGAACTTTCTCTTATATGGCTCGATCACCGACGTTAAACGGCCTAAAGCACGGTTGCTACTTTGATGGGGTATCACTTGGCAACACGTGTAATGTAGGAAACCTTCTACAAACCAAAATATGTATCGGCCTTAAATAACCGAAAAAGCGGTGATAAGGGTTAAAAACAAATCAATCAAATCTATTATTTGTTGCGTGTCCTGATACGGATCGATGCCAAAAAGGAAGAAGAATCACTATTTTAAATCACGAAATAAATATTTTCAACCACGTGCCAAAAAGGTGATATCCAAATTTTGGATTAACCTAAAGGAAGAATACCCGCAAATTGCTGCTCAAGTTCTGACATTTTTTAGAAGATTCTCGACAACTGTTCTTTGTGAAAACCGGACATTTTATATGCTGCTGAAATGTCTTCGTAATTTCAATCTTTTGGTCACGATCTGCAATTAACAATTCTGCTGTTTCTTTTTTTTCAGATACATTTTTTTCAGAAATATTCAAAAGCTTTACATTTCATTGTTCTTCTGGGTTTTGAAAAGAAAATATCAACTTTCTTTCCCAGAACTAAAAATATCTGTCGTGTCCATCCCACCAATCTTCTTCTTCTTCTTCTTCTTCTACTTTTTTCTTCTTCTTCTTCTTCTTTTTCTTCTTCTTCTTCTTCTGCTCCTTATCTATTTTCTCCTTTCTCTTCTCCTTCTCCTTCTCTTTCTTCTTTTTCTTCTTGTTCTTCTTCTCCTCCTCTTTCTTCATTTTTCGTCTTATTCTCCTCTTCCTTCTTATTCCTCTTCTTCATTTCTTTTTCTTCTTTTTTCTTCTCCTCCTTCTCCTCCTTTTTTCTTCTTTTTTCTTCTACTCCTCTCCTCGTTATTATTATTATTCTCTCAAATCTCTAACAAATTTACTTCTTTATCGATTTTCTTTTTCTTTTTTTCTTTTCTATGCTTTCTTTCTTTTTTTTTTGTTTCCTTTTCCTCATCTAAATAAGTCACCTTCATCCTATAAACGGTTAATCATGTTAAATGTCAGGGAGAGACAAAATCAGACATTAAGTTTTAAACAGTTCTGATTCTGCATACTTTTATCGAATATTTCTTAGATATATTATTCAACTGTAAGCATCTTTATTGTGATATCAGTATATGATTGTTTTTAGCTTTTTGCTTAAACTTACTTTTTGAAATAAAACTTATAGACTTTTTCTGCAGATGTGCAAAAGATTTAAGAGCTGATGTTTCGGTAAAAAAAATAAAATGAAACAAAAATAAAAAAATAAAGTTTTCTGATTTATTTTGAAAATTAATGGTACAAATGAATTTAAACAAATGATACAACTCAGGTCAATTGAATTAACATCGATTGAGACCAGTAGAACAAATTTAGCTTTGTTTAATTCTCAGTTTCAGCAAAGAGTGGGTGGTTCCTCTACGTAGAATCTCCACCACGTATATTGTATAGTTGTACAAATAAGCGGTAAGTCCAATCCCATTTCCTCCACACCCCTACACCTCCCTACCCTGCTCCTCTAAGAAATCCAAAGGATAAAGTCTAGTCGCAAGATCATAAAAGCTTACATCCTATCTGCT
Source organism: Ascarosepion bandense (assembly GCA_037127315.1). Classification (NCBI taxonomy): domain Eukaryota; kingdom Metazoa; phylum Mollusca; class Cephalopoda; order Sepiida; family Sepiidae; genus Ascarosepion; species Ascarosepion bandense. Next base: position 244,679 of record JBBBDQ010000117.1, read on the forward strand.
AATGTTAAATCTGTCTACAAAATTCCAAGGCACTCTCTAATCAACTATATTCATTACCCACACCACTTTCTTCAAAATTCAAACGGACAATTCACAAGACTTATTCCCTTATAACTAAAACCCACTAACATCCCACACACAACTCACCAAATATAAGAAAAGAGGCTTTCTATTCCTGTTCACACCACCTGATGAGACATTGTAGTTTTAATGTCGAAACAAATGTACGATTTGTAGTGGATATATAAAAAAATTGTACATGTTCTAAAATATAATTTATTACATATATATATATATATATATAGTGTCGCCTGAAGATAGTGTTGCGTGATTTGTTCTACATATGTACATGCATACATAAACACACATACATAGATAGATAGCCTGATAGCCTGAATTATGCGTTCAACCATGAAACACTCACGCAACTCGGTGCTGACTTTAGTGACCACACATCTAGTTACACATGATCTATTCCGGATATTGCTTTTACCGTATAAGCTATATTTTATTGTACAGACACACACACATATACGCACACATATACATACATACATACATACATACACCAAATCGGTCGAGTTTCGATCCCGGCCAGAAGCAAGTGGATGTGTCTAGGCACACTGATGAGCTGTGATACAGCGAAACAGGCTTTTATGGGGATAATTAATATATTATGGTCACATCACGATTGAGCTCTCTAGAGAAGCAAATTTTAAAAACATTTTCCACTTCTGCGATATATGCATTACTCTTTAGGGATGAATTGAGTTCTTTCGGTGACTGGCGAGTGTATGACACTGTTTATATACAATACGTTCAAATTTCTTTCTCGGATTCCATGCGGCTATAGCGTAGGGGATAGCGACTCCGGCTGATCGAGTTTCGATCCTGGCCAGAAGCAAGTAGATGTGTCTAGCCACACTGATGTGCTGTGACACGTCGAAACAAGCTTGTACATGGATGATTAATATATATATATATATATATATATATATATTAGCGTTAGTTGGCCCCTAATATATACATTCATTTATAAGTAATAAGTATATGAAAGTGGACATTGATATAACAGTAGGTTTCATGCTGAAACGCAATTGCCAGGCCCTGATACGAAGCACTTTAAGCCAAAAATATAGCATAATTTAAACTATATATATATACATATATATATATCATTCGGTAAAATGAATTAGAGCACTCTGGCTATTGGGTGCGTATAATGAAAATATACACGTTAAAAAGTCTGCCTTCTTCTACCGAACGCCCATAGCCCAGAGATTGAATCGCCCACTGACGGCAATTTGGTCGGGTTTCAATCCTGGGTTAAAAAACAATCGGAGTCTAACCGTACTGATGAGCTGTGATACAGCGAAACAGATCTGTCTGCGGATATATATATATATTTCACAGCGCCAAAAATATAAGAAAAAGCAATTTAAGATACGAAACAGATCGCAGCATAGTCATGGATAATATTTCGATTTCAGTTTAAATATTGAAAAGCATGGAACTGTGAAACCGGTAAAGTTAACCGCTAAATAAATTTTCGTAAAGACAACAGTTACATTTTCAAATCTTATTTTCATATATATATATATATATATATAGTCATCCGCAGACAGTCCTGCTGCGCTGTATTACAGCTAATCAGTACGATTAGACATCCGATTACTTCTAGCCAGGATTGAAATCCGACCGAATTGATACCAGCAGGCGATTCCAACTCTAAGCTATTTGCGATAGTGGAGGAAGGCGGATTTTTGCTTGTTATATACACAATGTAAACACACGCCAGTATCCGAGAGTGTTCAAATTCATTATTGAATAAACCATGTGTAAATGCGGCCGTAAGTCTCAACAAGAATTCTGTGTACTTCAGGTGCTTCAAATAAATAGTTATGAAAAATTCCCTGCAAATACATTTTCTTTGGTATGAGAGCCGACATGTTTAACGCTATTAAAAACAAAATTTTTTACAATCTCTAGTACCACCCATTTGCATGAAACAGGCTAGACTCCCCCGAGAGAAGAACACTACGCCTCCTTGGCCTCACACTCTCAGCGGATCTGACTATATCGAATCCATTGCTAAATCCGCTGTATAGAAGGTCGGTTCACTGTGCAGGGCCAGGAAGTTTTCCACGTCTGAGTCCATCCTGCATATATATAAATCTACCATCCGAATATTGAATACTGCTACCACATCTGGTCGGGTGCCCCTGCTATTCACCTCGGGGTTCTTGACAAAATCCAACGGAGAATCTGTAATGTGATCGATACCGATTTGGCAGCTCGGCTGCAGTTGCTATCTCATCGGCGTGACGTGGCTTCCCTGTGCCTCTTTTATAAAAACTTTCACGGATTCTGCTCCAATGACCTTAGATCATTGGTGCCTCTATGTATGAATTTACACGAGCTACCGGATTAGCAACTAGTTCCCATCCTTTTACAGTGAAACCGATAAAATGTAACCGCAATTTCTACTCTAACAGCTTCTTTTCTCGCACCTCCCGCCTGTGGAATTCATTTCCATATACTTGCTTCCCCGACAACTACAATCTCCAGGAATTTAAATGTAAGGTCAATAGACATTCCCTATCTCACTAACTCTCGTCCATTCTCTCAAGCACGTTTTTTCCATCTTACTCCACCCCCATTCTCGGTATTCTCACCCGTCTGTTACCCTCTTTCTGACATTTCCAATAAAAAAACCCTCTTTCTCATCACTTTTGCCTATGTAACCCCCTGCGCAACTGTGGCAGTAGAATGCCTTGCTTGGGATGAAACGATTTAAAAAAACTTTGGCGAAATGAAATACACTGAAATTTCTTTACAGACTTCTTACCATCTGGCTTACGACCTATCACGTTGAATACACTGGTTCTCGCTCGATCACCGATGTTAAGTAATGTTGAGCCTGGTCAGTACTTAGATGGGTGACCGCTTGGTAATACCAGGTGCTGTAAGCGTTTAGTGTCGGATGTGGGTTGGGGTGCAGTGGATATCAGATCGGAAATAGAAATCGGAGAGCCGAGTTCGAATTCCAGTTGAATACCCTGCATTCACTTAAGCGCTGGTACTTTTGGGAAAGGTATTAATCCGTCCCTTCCCTCCGGTTATGGGTTATTTAACAAGGGTGGGACTTGGGGACCTGCCCTTAAAAACAAATCCCAATGAATCTTGATATTGGAAAAGAAAAAAAGTATTACTAGACACAAAACTTATATCAAAACAACAATAAATTGTTGAAAGAAAAAGGTATTACCAGCAATAAATAAATAAAATTTAGTTGGCAATAAATGGACCGCCGAGGTTGATATACCATAAAAACAAAACAACCATCAACCTTACCATCTGTAACGACACGCACGCAGTTCTGGGAATGTCATCTGTTTGAAAACAAAGAGAATTTATTCAAGGTACTAATATAAACATATATATATATATATATATGTGTGTGTGTGTGTGTGTGTGTGTGTGTGTGTGTGTGTGTGTGTGTGCGCGCGTATAGTATTTAGAGTTTTACGACTTATAGAAATACTATATATATATATATATGTATAACAAAATTGTATGTAAACCCGTTCGTATTGAAAATGAAAGTATTTTGGTTCGGCTCTCATTGGCTTTAATAGATTTACAAAATATATCTTTTTTAATATTGTAATATTTTTTAATATAAGGTATATAAAAACACGCTCATATTCGATTAAAATGCTATAGTAAAATTTCAAATCTGGTGCAGCCATTTTCTAGATTAGCGGATAGTAACAAACGGACAAGTACATTTTTATTTATATAGGTATATGCTCTCATTGCGATTAAGCTCTCTACAGAAGAACATTTTAAAAAGAGTTTCCACTTCTGCGATATACGCATTACTCTTTACAAATGAATTGATTTCTTTCGGTGACTGGCGTGTCTATGCACTGCTTATATAGAAGACATTCAAATTTGCCTTCTCTAATTCTATGCGACTATGGCTTAGCGAATAGCGACTGCAACTAACACCAAATAGGTCAAGTGGGTGTGTTTAGCCACACTGATGAGCTGCGAAACAGGTTTGTATGTGGCTGACTAATATATATATATATATATATATATATATATATATATATATATATTAGTCATTAATTAAACATATATATATATGTGTGTGTGTGTGTGTGTGTGTGTGTGTGTGCATATACTGTTAAATATAAGAGACAATGAATGTCTATTATGATTAATCATGAGCCGTTCTAAACATCGTATTTTGGCTTTAATTTCAGTAGAAAAATTCTCCAACATTTGGTTAATTTTTTATTAAGTTGGTTATAAGCTTTCGGCTCACATGTTGGAGAATTTTTGTCTTTATTTTCAACTGAAATTAAAGCCAAAATACGATGTTTAGAACGGCTCATGATAAAATATAATAGACATTCATTGTCTCTTATATTTAACACCATATGTTTAGAAAATTATCTGCTGCCTCGATACACTAAATATATGCATATATATATATATATATATATATATATATATATATATATATATATATTCTTTTATTTATATATTACTTATTAATTACGAAGTTTAACGAAATTGGTTATAAACAACCGACAATTTGAACATTATTTTTGATCGATACTCGTATTTAAGTAAATTATAAACAGAATATCTACTTAAATACGAGTATCGATCAAAAATAATGTTCAAACAAATAATTTCATATATATATATATATATATATATATATATATATATATATATATGCACAAATGAATAGGGAACGAAGAGGATATTTGCAACGTTTCAATACATTAATTTCAAACAGTGCTCAATATAAAATAGAGCAATGAATATTTATTATAAATTAAACATGTACAAACTACAATCTATTACAAAATTGTACATTTTGTTTTGACATTGAAAAAAGAATGTCTCATCAGGTAGTTAATAATGAAGGTAATAAACGTTATTTTTTAAAAGAAAATTTAAAAACCCAATTATACATTAAGTGGAAAACTCAACACATATTAAACGGTTATATATACAGAATCTATTTCGGCAGTTAAAAAAATTACATACTGCTTTGTTATGCCCCCAAAATTAAATGTTACATTTAACTCAGAATATAATAATAATAATAATAATAATAATAATAATAATAATAATAATAATGCAAAGAAAAATCTTAGTACTGCCTGGATAGATTATCGTAAGGCATTCGATAGTGTACCATCATCAATTTCATCAAACAATGCATGTCTATATGGAAAACAACTTTTTTACCTCAATCATATAAATGGGACCTATTAGTCTGGTGAAATAAACATCGAAAGAGGTATATTTCAAGGTGATTCATTGTCTCCCTTACTATTCTGCATAACATTAATAGCACTAACCAGTCAACAAGACAGAATGTGGTAATAAAATAGCCCTAAAGAAAATAAGCCATCTATTTTACATAGATGACTTAAAGTTGTATGCTAAGAATGATAACGAGCTGGAAGGTCTTCTGCAAACTGTAAAATGCTTCATCGAAGATATTGGAATGAAATTCAATTTGAATAAATGTGCTAAAGCTACAGTTTTACGTGGATCGCTATAACAAACATTCTCAATTAGCTTAGACCCTGCTGTAACAGTAAAAGAATTAAAGCCAGAAGAAGCTTATAAATACCTAGGTGTAAATGAGAGTGAAAAATTCACCATAAAAATGAAAAAATAGTGTGTAAAGAGTACTATAAAACGCTAAGAATGATATTAAAAACTGGATTGAATTCTCAGAACAGAATTATGGCCATTAATAGCCTAGCAATCCTGGTTTTCCAATATAGTTTCAACATCATAAACTGGACTTTAAACGACATCAGGCGAATGGATTCTAAAACAAGAAAGCTTCTTTCTAAGCATAAGATGCATCATCCAAAGGCTGATGCAGACCGTCTATACATGCCCCGTAAAGAAGGTGGAAGAGGTTTTATTCAGCTAGAAATGTCATACAAGACAACAGCTATTGGCTTACTAACATACATAGAAACAACAAAGGACTGGATGATACAATTAGTCAAACAACATGAAAATAGAAAGAAAAAATATTCAATAATAAAAGAAGGCAGTGAATACAAACAAGATTTACATTTAGTATATTCTGTAGAAAAGCAAAGCAAAAGCCTAAAACTAACTATTGCGGCAAAAAATATGAAAATGAATGCCAAAGATAAAGCTCTTGAACAGATGAAACAACGCTGGCAAGACAAACCTCTGCATGGCCAATATCCAGAACGTGCCAATAAATCTAATGTTGATAAAGTTAATACTCATTGGTGGTTACGTGCATCTGGATTAAAGTCTGAGACTGAAGGCTTTATTCTTGCAGCGCAAGACCAAAGTCTTTTCACAAGAAACTTTCAGGCAAATATACATAATAATGTGGATCAGAAATGCGGGTTCTGTGATAAACACCAAGAAACAATAGACCATCTAATGTCAGGTTGTTCTGTACTTGCCCCAAATGAATATAAAAATCGTCACGATAAAGTGGGGAAATATTTACATGGACAGTGTGTGCAAACACTATGGAAAATCCGTAAACAAACGCTAGTAGGAACATCACCCAGCACCGGTTACAGAAATAGAAGATGTCACCATTCTATGGGATTACACCATCTACACAGACAGAAAAATTGAAGCAAATTGGCTGGACATTATTGTTAAAAACCAGAAAGAAAAAACTTGATATAGCTTGTAACATAGCAACCAAGGAATTCGAAAAACTGTCAAAATATAAAGACCTGGAAATTGAAATAGAAAAAATGTGAAACTTGAAAACAAGAATCGTGCCAGTGATAGTAGGTGCATTTGGAATGATAAAAAAAATAAAGGAACAAAACAACACATTGAAAGAATCCCTAAGGTAAGGCCATTGGTGTGCAGGGGGCTACGTAAGAGTGAATAGATTAGAAGAGAGAAAGCCAGAAAGCACATCCTAAACAGGGAACAAGGGATGAACCTCTTCACCTGTTCAATAGACGTGGGTGGAGTGTGAACCGGGCGATAGTTCAGTCTATCTACTCCAATTGAAAAAAAAAATACAAAAGAAAAGAAAAGTGAAAAGATTGGAAAAGAGAAAGCCGGAAACGAGATCCTAAACAGGAAACAAGTGATGAGCCTCTACACCTATTCAATATACGTTACAAAAAATTGTTTTGTTAAGTACATCCAACACACGAAGAAGAACTTTGTCTATGTAACGCTAGGAATGATCGGGGAGATTGGAAAAATATGAAATGGAGCCATAACGACCTGCCTTAGGTCTTCCCGCAGACTTGGTAGGTAATGCGACCATAGCAGAAATCGAAATGACATAATAATAATAATTTTAACAAATTTAGTATCAGATTTCTAATAGGAAAGAACAGCTGAATTTGCTAGAAAATTATTGGTAAGGAAATACAATTCTAATCCTACAAAACAGGTAATTTAAACTTATTTATGTGACGATATTTGAAAATCACTTCATTCCGTTGGTTTAAAAGCTGGTTAATGCCCCTAAAATTTAATGATTTTTATTTTTCATCTAAGCATTGGTTATATTTATTTCTAAGGCTAACAGGAATTTGTGATTTTTTATGATCTTCCATTCGATCTGTGGAGAAAGACCTCTATTTTTTAATTCCCTGAAATATTTATATCAAACTACTATTTTTCCTATGGAATATGATAAAGAAAAAGAATATATTTTGACATTTCCGCCAGATCTTGGAAACATGGATTTTCTAGTCATAAATATTCCTTCTCTAGGCCTCGCCTTAAATCCCAGACAACTCTGCCTAAATATATCTGAAAATTATATATATATATATATATATATATATATATATATATATATCCCATATTTTATAATATATCTTTAATTCCGGATCTTTTTATAAATCTATCCTTATTAACAGGATTTTATTTTCGATGTTAAAATATGATATTCAGATTATCTTGTTTGGTTTTGAAAATAACCAACGTCAATTAAACATTGTAATTTACCCGGAATTAAATTTATGTATTTTATGCGTCGTTGTTGGCTTGTCAATGGATGTATTGATGTACTAAATTTTTCTTAACAAAGGTCAATTAATACTAATCAGTAAAACACTGCAACGCCACAGCTTCTACTGATATATATATATATATATATATATATATATATATATATATATATATATATTCCATTTTTAAACGAGTTATTACGCCACCCAGGTTTCTACCATGAGTGGTGTCTTCAGGCGATTTTTAATAACTGATTTTACCTTTTACCGTTTTTCTTTTTAAGAACGCTCTAGTAACGGTGTTTTATTTGAACGTGGGCAAAATAAGGCATCAAATATTAAAAAGTATTTGCGACTTGTTAAGAACAGCCACTCAAGTAGACCAGTGGGAAAGACTAGTGACTGTATTTCCTGATTCTAAAAAATTAAATGCAAAATTAAATACACATTTATCAAATATGATAAAAAACTTTTACCCATCAATATCTGAGAAAGGTTTACTGGAAGCATCTAATTTTGCTAAAATGTACCAAACATATCATCAGAGATATATTGACATAATATTACATTGCCGAAAATCTATACTTTTCCACAATGGTATAGTATCGATCAAGAAATCCAACAACAGAGCATTGGATGTACCACAAGGAACGTATGATGGAGCAGAAATGTCAGAATTGATGGAAATATACATTTTAAACAAAATAAACAAACCAATCCATATTGACAACCACGGATCATATAGAGATGACGGATAAATAATAGCACCAGACAACAAAAGAATGGATGATAAAATAAGGAAACAGCTTTTTAAATTATTCAAAGAACTAGATTTTAAGGACGAATTGTTAAATGAGAGAACAGAAATTATGACAAAATGCATCCACACTAAGAAATATCTCTTAGGTTCATACAATCATGGATGAAAACGTCATAATTCGTTTAAATTTAAACAGTGCGCGTTCATAAATTCTCTGCCACATGAACGTTCAAATAAAACAACGTTACAAGAGCGTTCTTAAAAACAAAAACGGTAAAAGGTAAAATCAGTTATTAAAAATCGCCTGAAGACCCAACTCATGGTAGAAACCTGGGTAGCGAAATAACTCGTTTAAAAATGGAAAATATTCAAAAGTTCTACAATATAATTGTATAGAACACTTTTAATACAAATGTGTACTGGTTTAACCCTATTAAGACCCAAAAGTAAGTATTAAACAATCAATCAATCAATCAATCAATCAATCAATCAATCAATATATATATATATATATATATATATATATTACATACACAATCATAAGGAAGTCAAAGCTGGTGACACTCAACAGCTGGCTGGTATTTTTTCAATAATACCTTATTCTCGCAGACGGAATTTACTCAATTGTCTTTTAACAGCACATCAACTTCAGCCCGACCGTCTTAGTCACATCACCAGCCCTGAATATCTCTTTCTACTGTGTCAGTCAAATCACTGTCCCAAACTAACTAATGTTGTCTGCCGTTCTGGTTTTATTAAACAAGCACAAAACCGGAGTTGTAAAAGTTAGTCACGGGGTGTTCTCGTTTCCCTCACTATATAACTCTTACCAGCTCGAAATGAAAACAATATCAGTTATCCATTTCGACTGAGTCTCTGAGCTCTTCATTAATAAGGGGGAGTGAACTCACTCTTGTTATCACTTGTCTATCCGTTTCCAACAGTCCAGTAGCCCAGGACAGGAAATTCTCACAGTCCAATTTTGACCTAGGGTTACACTTTGTCAAATCAGGGGGACTATATTATGACCAAAATTGTTTTGCCTGGATTCAGTCAATTCAGTTACTCTTGCCGACAGAAATAATAATATTCTCTAATTTTATTATTTCTGTTACTTTTCCAAACAAAATAATTATATTCTCCCATTTTAGAGAAATCTCTTCTTATCGTTAAAATTAATAAAAAATGAATACCGGCCTTATGGAAATAGGGTTACATCAGTACAATAAATGTGACGCAATACATTGCTTCGATCAGAAATATCAGTTTTCTGTTTTAAGTAAAGAGGCGACAGAAAAATAAATATAGGCAACTCTTTTAGGCGGAGAGGATTAATTTACTGATCCTTCAGCTTGAATATTTCACTGACTTGAATTAAATTACGATGTTTTTCTTTAAATTTCATTTTTATTGTGAAGATAATGGCTCACTTAAAGGGGAATAAAGAAGTGTGGTAATAATTTAAAATAAAGAAAAGTCTGAATAAATTTTCCAACAAAAAAAGCGGATTAAAAAAAATGCGTATATCTTAGCTGGAAAACGAAAATACCGTGAGTGTGTAAAAAGGTGTTTAAAAAGAATTAATATAAAAATGATAAAAAAATAAAGAAGAGATCAGGAAAAGCGAAAGAGAATATGATGAACGCAAAAAAAGATAGCAAGCAAGAAAGAAAGAAAGAAAGAAAGAAAGGGGGAATAATAAGACGAACAAGAAAGAAAGAAAGAAAGAAAGAAAGAAAGAAAGGAAAACTGAGAACAAAAGAGAATAAGAATAGAGAAAAAGCCAAAGAAAGAAAGAAAGAAAGAAAGAAAGAAAAAAGAAAGAAAGAAAATGGGACATATAAGAAAAAATAAGGAAGGTTATGAAAAATAAGTACCAAAATGAAAAGATTAAAAAAAGAAAAGTAAGAAAATGCACAGTGCAAAGAAAGAAAGAAAGAAAGAAAGAAAGAAAGAAAGAAAGAATCTAAGAAAAAGTCAGAGGGTGATGAATATGTTTCTTTTTCTCTTATTAGATGAAGTAAAAAATAATATTAGTCAGCTAGAGAGCGAGTATAAGAAAGAAAGAAAGAAAGAAAGAAACAAGGAAAGGGAAATAATAAGACGAATACGACAAAGAAAGAAAGAAAGAGAGAAAGAAAGAAAGAAAGAATAATGAAGCAAAAATAGAAGGGAATATACAAAAGAAAGATGTAGAAATAGGAAAGAAAGATGTAAAGAAAGAAAGAAAGAAAGAAAGAACAAAGGAAATGGAAGGGAAATAATAAGACGAATAAGACAAAGAAAGAAAGAAAGAAAGAAAGAAAGAAAGAAAGAATAATGAAGCAAAAATAGAAGGGAATATACAAAAGAAAGATGTAGAAATAGGAAAGAAAGATGTAGAAAGAAAGAAAGAAAGAAAGAAAGAACAAAGGAAATGGAAGGGAAATAATAAGACGAATAAGACAAAGAAAGAAAGAAAGAAAGAAAGAAAGAAAGAAAGAAAGAAAGAAAGAATGAACAAAGGAAATGGAAGGGAAATAATAAGACGAATAAGACAAAGAAAGAAAGAAAGAAAGAAAGAAAGAAAGAAAGAAAGAATAATGAAGTAAAAATAGAATGGAATATACAAAAGAAAGATGTAGAAATAGACAATAAAGAGAAAGAAAGAAAGAAAGAAAGAAAGAAAGAAAGAAAGAAAGAAATAGTGAACATAAACTAAAAAGGTGAATAATAATAGGATAAAGAGAGGGAAAAGGTGAAGTAACAAAGAGGATGTGAAAACAAGGGAAATAACTCAGGAGGACGAGACCATCTCTGAGAGGTTCGAATAGATCAGAATCAAAAAAAGAAACTCCTAATTGCTCAAACGAAAACGATACGATGATGATAATTCTGAGTTGACGATGACTATGATTTCTAACAGATGAAGTTGAAAAGGCGGAGAAACGTAGACGCGAAAAGACAGAAAAAATATTAAGAAAAGAAGGAGTGATTGATAGTATTGGTGGGAGTAGTAGTAATAGGTAACTAAGAATGAGTTCAGATAAAATAATAAAAAATGAATGGGGGCGTTGAAAAAGTCGATTTATTGGATTCATCGATCTTGGAAAGCGAGTAACTAGATTGAGTTGGCAACGTTTTATGCGAAGAAAGCAAATTGCCTTGAACTACCAAAACGAAAAGACAAAGAACGAACGCTATTACCAAAACCATGTGAGATTTCTTTTGCTAGTTCTTCACTTGAAAGTTGTCTCCTAAAGCACTTATAATGTGGACAGTTATCCAGCTACCTTCTCGAAAGACGATTAATTTATTTATTTATTTTTCTTTTTGCAAGGAACTGCTGGATCAAATTTGACTGAATCAATTTCAAGTGAATACACTCCACTCCAATTTTTATCTATCAGTTACGGTCAACTGTCAGGATGAACGGGTAGGGTAACATTTATCGACCCGTTAAGTAGAATCATCAAGCCGTGTTCAACCTATATTGATGCCATATATGGGCTGAAGCTGTCAAATTCTTACTTTTCAGAGATCAAAAGCGTTTAAGCGGCCTTTTAGGCGATGGATTAATTTCCACCGTCATCTTCTATCTCCTTAAATTCTGTTCTAGTTATTGTGCTTTCCTGTCATAACGGTCTACGGTCTTATATGATTTAAACACCGGTTCCCGTACAATCACAGAAGTTAAACAACGTCGAGTCTGTTCAATACCTATATTGGTGACCTCCTGGGAATACCAGGTGATATAAGCTTGAATTTGTGGGTGGTGCAATGGGAATCTTTTTCGTCGAAATTTATCTTGAATATTTATAAATTCACTGTTCGTCTGCGTATTATATACTGTTATCATATCTGGTCTAGTGTTCCCGGAATGCGTCTGGAGATACCTGTAAAATCCGGAGAAAGTTCTGCAATACATTTGATCCTGACTAGGCATTTTGTCTTTCTCACCGACGTGACGTGGCTACGCTAGAAGCAAGGAAGAGAATACTGGATTGCTACGTGATGTCCGTCCTTCAATATGGCAGGGAATGCTGGACAATACCATCAAAGATGAAGGAAAAACATGAAGCAACTGAAATGTGGTTCTACAGAGGGATGCTGCGAATATCATGGATCAAGCATGTGAGCAATGATGAGGTCTTGGAAGTGATGGAAACAAAAAGGAAATTAAGACTGAGTATCAGGAAGATAAAGTCTACGGCCATATCGTGTTGAATACACCGGTTCCCGTCCGATCACCGAAGTTAAGCAACAGCGAGCCTGGTCAGTACTTAAATGGGTGACCATTTGGGAATACCAGGTGCTGTCAACGTAAGGATCAAGAATGGTCCATTGGTCCTCCAGGTTTGGGGGTTGGGTGCAGGGCTAACAACCCTGCCCCGTAAAAAACAGTTTGTTACAGAAACAGCAACAAAAAGTTGCTGCCCTATGCACCATCTGGGTGTGATGGATAAATGATGATTGGGAAGAGACAGCTGAAGTTCCTGGGACACGCATTGAGAAAGGAGGGCTTGGAGAATCTGATACTAACAGGCCAGATAGAGGGGAAAAGAGACAGGAGAAAGCAACGGATAACATATTTGAAGGACCTAATCAGGTGGATGACGGAACGAGGATTGCATGGTGTAACAGGAGAAGGCGTACTCAAAGCCACCAGGGATAGGGAAACGGGGAAGGCCATGATCGCCTACATCCTGAAGAGACAGGGCACATAGAAGAAGAAGATGTGGCTACTCTCTGCCTGTTCTACAAATAATTCCATGGTGATTTATTAATCAGAGAACAGAGTTGCATTTTCAGTTGGGTTTGTCCGATTCGGGATTCAGGGTGTGCGTTGTGATGCAGTGGATATCTACTTGAAACGAGAAATCTAGGAGCCGAGTTCGAATTCCAGTTGAATTCCTTGCATTCACTTACGCGCAAATACCTATGGGAAAGATATTAATCCGTCTCTTCCCTCCAGTTATGGGTAAATAACAGGACGGATTGGGTTCTATAGCCTTGGCTGGCAACCAGTCTACATGAGAAAGTAATGGCAACCTGCTGTGGGATAATCTTCTGCCCAGTCAATTATGTCTCTTTCGAGACATGATCACCAAAGCATGTATCACGTATGACAACCGACTGACTGACGGACTTGTCCCATTCATTTTGTTTTTTAATTATTTTCCTCCAACTAAGACGGCACTGCCCGCTAGAACACGGGGTTGGAGTTACAGGGAATGAGAGTCAATGAGAGTGAGAAGATTTAAAATGTAGAAGATTGAGAAAATGGCAAAAAGAACTGGGTTCAAGAAGATAGAAGATGGCGACTGACGGAGCATTTATGTTTTTGAAAATTGTAGCCATGAAGGAGGCAAGTAACTAGAAAGAAATTCCGCAGGTGGAAAGTGCGAGAAAAAAAACTGTTAGAGTAGAAGTAGTGGTTGCATCCAGTTAGATCAACAATAAAAAGGTGAGACTTAGATGCCAATCAATCAGTCAGTGTCGCACTTTCCGTCCTCTGTTAGAGCCCTTCCCAAGTATTTAAATTTCTGTACCTGCTCGATTTTAGCATTTTTGACCTGTAATTGGTGTTTTGGGCTCCTCATTCTGTTTTCTTGTTCCCAAAATGAGGTAAGAGACAAATACGGCAATAATTTGAGGGGTCAAAATTTTCCTCAGATTTCTTAAAAACAAAATCTACAGTGCAGAACTTCCAACAAGCTGGAAAGCAAGAAGCAGCGAAGTACTTATTGTAAATTTTATAGAGAACAGTAACCAGTTCAGCAACTATTTTTTTAGAACAGTGGCAGAGATAACATGGAATCTGTAATATGGGGATCTACTTTAGAAATTAGAGCAGAAACCATGTATGGAGTTATTTGCATATCACTCAGTAGAGACTCTGTTCTAAAGGGAACATCAGGTTTTAGCCTGTATCATTCAATCATAGAATAGTAACTTTGTCTGTCAATCTGGTATAGTCGGAAAAAGTGATTCCTTTGGGTTACAGCAGATGAACAGACAGGAGAGAACTAAAGAGATGCTTCTGGTTTCATTTGGTATTTCCGTACTGTCACGAAAGATTCGATAACGTCTTTCACACAGGAAGAGAGCTTAGTTGCACATTCCTCAACGAGATGATTAAAAGTATAATTCTAAGGGCCATTGTGAAGAGAATCAATCCTAATCCGAAAATATGATATGTTAATAGAGGGATCTTCCCTGATAAGAGGACGGAAAGCGATGATATCTATAGACCTTACCACGTGGTTGGAGTTGCCAAGAGGACACAGATGCAGAGCACGACATAAGCACTGAGAGAAGTTAAGGAAGAGATCAATAAGAAAAGCGTGTCTGTTAGAATTACTATGGAAACGCGTGGGGTCGTCTGCTATTTGAGTGAGGCATTGTGCAATTGAATTAATTTTATTCTAATTTTTCATAAACTATTAATTTGCAAAATGTTAAATATCTCTCTAATTGTTACGTCGGGTAACAGAATTATGTGACTGCAGCCACTTCTCCATCGTCGAAATGTGGCCTCCCTTTGTCTCTTCTATAAATACTTTCATGGCTTCTGCTCGGATGAGCTTAAGTCACTGATGCCTCCTCAACAGGTGTTTACTCGTGCAACCAGACTGGCAACTGGGTCCCACCCATTCACAGTCAGGTTAGCCAAATGCAGACGACAATTCTACTCCTGCAGTTTCCTCTCTCGCACTTCCTGCCTGTGGAACTCACTCCCGTATTCTTGCTTTCCTGACGGCTACAACCTCCAGTAATTTAAATGCAAAGTCAATACTCATCTACTAACCACTGGCCTCTAGCTCTCTCCCCTCCCCTGTATAACCTTCCCTTTCTCTCCACCTATGTATCTGTCATCGCACCTGCTTTCTCAGCTTTCTATTGTTCCTTTCTAACCAGTTTGTACTCCTCACTCTTTTCTAATTAATCTTTTTACATTTATGTAACCCCCTGCACATCAGTGGCGTATCCACTTTGCTCGGGGTGAAATGATTAAAAAAAAAAATTTAATGATTTCCAATCTTTCTTTTTTATATTTATATATGTTCAATATTTTAAATTGAAATAATATATATATATATATATATATATATATATATATATATATATATATATATTTAATTTAAATTTAAATTTAATGATTTCCAATCTTTCTTTTTTATATTTATATATGTTCAATATTTTAAATTGAAATAATATATATATATATATATATATATATATATATATATATATATATATATTAAAATAAATGCAATAAGATGAGTACATCAACTAAAAAGTTTGTAAATTAGATGGGTAAACAATCAGATCGTGTATCACGAATGGCACTTTACTGATTGAAACAATCGGGTAGCTTTAAATGGACGAATTCAAAGCTAAAAAAAGTGCAAGTCGGAGATTTGGGTGAAATTGGCATAAGTTTAGCTGATAAAGGGAGGGCAAGCAGTTAAGGAAATAAATAAATATTTCAATTCAAGTTACGGACTTGATGAAGAACCGGCTTCTAACTTGGAATTTCTTTGTTTTGCTGTTCTCTTCTTTTACAGCGCAGAAACCCGAATATAGATTCTCAATCAGCAGTGTCAATGAATATGTAGGCAAATATATATTTACATTTAGACATAGATAGATAGATAGATAGATAGATAGATAGATAGATAGATAGATAGATAGATAGATAGATAGATACGAGGGCCTTTCAATAAATAAGGTGAATTTTTCTAAGACGCATAGAAGCTTACTTTTTTTTTCAACGTAGTCTCCCAGCAATGTCAAACACTTTTCTAATCTGTGCACAAGCTTCCGTATTCTCTCGGCGTAAAAATCTTTAGATTGATGTCTCAGCCAATCGCACACAGCACTTTTGACTTCATCGTCACTTTCAAATTTCTTTAAACAATTTAGCCCACTTGTAGACACTTTTTGGCTGAAACATGTTGCACCATACACAGTGAAATTCTCCTATGCATTTAAACTGGTTTGTACCCTTCGGCAACCAAAACTTGATAACTGACTCTCTGTTCAATCCTGGAGCATGCTTCTTGGTCGGCCATCTTTGTTAATCTCCAAAACTCTCAAAGTTTTTTTTTTCAATCTGCAAAAAAAAAATAAATAAATAAATTACTTTGAAAAAGAAGTAAAGTTAAAAATTTAAAAAAGTAAACTTCTATCTGTATTAGAAGTCCTTATACCAAAAGCTTCACCTTATTTATTAAATGACCCACATAGATAGATAGATAGATAGATAGATAGATAGATAGATAGATAGATAGATAGATAGATATGAACAGATTGACATAGGTAGATAGATATGAACAGATTGACATAGATAGATAGATAGATAGATAGATATGAACAGATCGACATAGATAGATAGATAGATAGATAGATAGATAGACAGATATGAACAGATTGACATAGATAGATAGATAGATAGATAGATAGATAGATATGAACAGATTGACATAGATAGATAGATAGATAGATAGATAGATAGATAGATAGATAGATAGATAGATAGATATGAACAGATTGACATAGATAGATATGAACAGATTGACATAGATAGATAGATAGATATGAACAGATCGACATAGATAGATAGATAGATAGATAGATAGATAGACAGATATGAACAGATTGACATAGATAGATAGATAGATAGATAGATAGATAGATAGATAGATAGATAGATATGAACAGATTGACATAGATAGATAGATAGATAGATAGATAGATAGATAGATAGATAGATAGATAGATATGAACAGATTGACACAGATAGATAGATGTTTGTCATGATTTAATCGGTATGTTACGCAAAGTTATCTCGGGCAGGTAAATTAAATAGAAATGTGATTAATGCAGATAGTATTTTTTTTTTTTTTTCTCAAATCTGACATTTAGAAAGATTTGTCTCGGATAACCAACAATGATGGGATGACCTTTTTTCTTCATTTCTTGCTCCAAGATTATTCGATGTTATTCAGAATATAAACTCCGTGATTCCACACAATTTTTCAAAGATGAAGAAGAGACTTGGAAATGTAGTTGTTCAGAAGGATGCTGAGTATACAACCAACCGAACTTGTGAGCAACAACAAGGTCTTAGAGAAAATGGAAACAAAAAGAAAATTTATACTTAACATGAGGGAGAGTACAGTTGAAGGACGGCTTGGAAAATTTGATACTCACAGGACAGATTGAGTGTAAAAAGGATGGGGAAAACAAAGTATAATATACTCGACAAGTTTGAGAAAATGATTGGTGGGACATGAAATTAGATGTGAAATTTTGGAAAGTCATGATCACTTACGTTTTTTTTTTTATAATCATCTCACCCCAAGCAAGACAGTACTACCACTGGTGCACACGGGGTTACATAATAGGGGATTGAGAAAAAAAGGAGAACAGATCACACTAGGCGTCGAAGAATGAGGAAAAAAAAGGACGGGTGTGAAAAGAGCTGCGTGAGAGTAAAGTGCAAAGTGAGAAGATCAGGGTACGGGGTGCCGAGGAATGGATTGGGGTTAAAGAGATAAAAGATGGCTGTTGACGTTGCATTTAAACTCTTGGAGATTGTGGCTGCCGGAGAAGTAAGTAGACGAAAAGGAGTTCCACGGGGGAAGTTCGAGAAAAAACGCTGAGGTTACACTTGATTGTTTTAACTGTAAACGGGTGTGACCTAGTTGCTAGTCTAGTAGCTCGAGTAAATTCATACATAGGGGGCACCAGGGAGGCAAGAACGTCGTCCTCAAATACTAATCGATCTTATATCAGCCAGTTAATTACCATACGTCATACGCACTTGGACGATCATATTTCTTTCGAGATATGACTGACTAGGCAGAATATTTTCCCGTAGTAGGTTGCCATTACTTTCAGCGAGAACCTGGTTGCTAACTAAGGCTATAGAACCTAAATATTTTTGTTATTCGGACCATAGCTGAAGAGAAAAGAGATGGGTTAATACCTTTTCCCAAGGGTATTATTAATTTCAAGGAAACAGATTCGACGGGAATTTGAACATGGCTCTCCGATTTCTCATTCTTAGCTGATATCCATTACACCACCACACTCATCCTACGTTAATTAAACAGTGATAATTGATTTTAAATGTTCTGTGCTAGGATATGCGTTTTAGTGCAGTGGATATCGGCGCGGAACGACAAATCGGGGAGACGAGTTCGAATTCCAGTTGAATTCCTTGCATTCACTTACACGCAAATGCCCTTAGGAAAGATATTAATCCGTCTTTTCCCTCCAGTTATGGGTTAAATAACAGTACATATTGGGTTCTATAGCCTTGGATGGCAACCAGTCTACCGCAGAAAGTAATGGCAACCTACTGTGGGATAATCTTCTGCCCAGTCAGTCATGTTTCTTTGGAGACATGATCGCCCAAGCGTGTATCACGTATGGCACTTAACTGACTGACTGTGTGAACAAACTAGCGGGTTTGTTTTTCCTCAATATATTTGTTTCTACCCGGGTCTGTTTTAAGAAGCCTACTACAGTCCTGTTTATTTAATCGTGGCGACTACGTGAAACCAGAACATTTCCCAAGATGCTTAAGTTTTTATGAACATATTGATGCTATTTCGTCGATCACGCTCCCAAAAGTCTTTGAATCTTCTTCTCTAGAATATCAATATTATAAATTGATATTCCTAAGGCACATAATGAGGGAAGATGGCTTAGAAAATTTATCACTCACAGGACATGTTGATTATTATTGCCGTTGTTTTCGTTGATATTTTATTTTGTTGCTGATTTTGTTGATTGTTTTTATTGTTTTGTTTTTTTTTTTGCTCTTATTAATGCCATCGTTTTATTCCCCTTTTAAATGATTATTAGCATTATTATTGTTATTATTATTATGTTATTTACAAGACATATTCTGCCGGTAGCACCTTGACCTTTGAAGATTAAACAGAAATTTTCAGTGAAACAACATTACAATCATCCGGAAGCCTTGATCACTCATATTTAATTAAACATATGTAAAATCACGACACACTCACACATTCTTTCTCTTTCTTTTCCTGCGGGCGAGGGAAGGAGAAAGAGAGAAAAAAGGGAAGATAAAGAGAGGAGGAGAAAGAAAGAGGTATTTGTACATATTTACCGAGCAATGGTAAGTGATTTTGTTTATGTATGTAGGCGAAATACTCAGGACGGGAGTGATAAACACGTCAGAATATAATGAGACCCATAGAAAGATAATGACTGACCGTCTATCAGGGCAGCTAGCTAATCCTATAAATTTTGGTTTTATTCCCCGAAGGCCTTTACCCCTTCAAATCTTTCCAAAACATCCTTATTTCCGTGCAAATGTAGATGCTGAACTCAAATCGATAATTGTTTATTGACGAAACCTACCTTTTTTCATGTTAATGACCAGAAAAATATCGAACTTCTTGTCGCTGTTTATCTCAACCCTTTTCACTGATGACCATGCATTCGGTTTTCGTGCAGTTTATTTCTAGGCCTTTTTTGTTACTTTCTTCTGCTACTTTTTGTAGGAGGCCTTGTAGTTTCCTTTCTGTGTCTGCTATGAGCACTGTATCATCTGCGTACCTTAGGTTGTTTAAATTGTGGCCTCAGATTAAGAATCCAGGCATACCTTCTCGGGTCCTCAAAATATTCTCGCTGTACAAGTTGAACAGATCCAGTGAAAAGACACATCCTTATCTTACGCCCCTTTCTACCTTTGTATATCTACTCAATTCATTACCTGTCCGTATGCAAGCGGTTTGCTGCCAGTAAAGATTCTTTATTACTCTCAAGTCTTTCCCAAATATGTCCAGGCTGCCGAGCATCTCCATCAGTTCTTTGTGGCGTATTTTGTCAAACGCCTTCGCATAATCAATGAAGCACAGGTATAAGTCCTTCTTCATTTGTATTGCCCTTTCGGAGAGCATCCTAATCATAAATATGGCATTCCTTGTTCCAATGTCTTTAACTAAACCACACCGTTCTTGTTCTATCTCTGGCCTGATTCTGCTTCTCGCTCTATTCATCAGGATTCGGACGATGAGTTTTGTTATATGGCTCATTAAACTGATGGTTCTGTGGAGTTCACACTAGTTTGCTCCTGGCTTCTTAGGTAGTGCTATGAAGATAGACTTGCTGAGGTCATCTGGTATTACCCCACTATTATAAATTTCATTTATTATTTCAGAAATTTTCTCTATGCCAAATTCTTCCAGGGCTATCATCGGCTCTATGACTATGCCGTCTGGTCCCGCTGCTTTGTTTCTATTCAGTTTGGCTACTGCAGATTCCACTTCATACTTTAATATTTCCGATCCTTCCTCATCTTTGCGTATTATTGATTGCTCTCTCTTGTCGTGGAAAAGATCTTTTATATATTCTTCCCATTGTTGGAGTATTTCCTCTTTCTCCAAAATGATTGTTCCATCCTTAGATTTTAGACATCCTTTTGAAGAGCAGGTTTTTTGTCCTGTCAGTTCTTTTATTTCCTTATGCATGTCTGCTTTATTAATCCTGTTCAATCTCTCTACTTCTGCACATTTGTCATTGCGCCATTCCTCTTTAGCCTGTCTACATTTTCTTCTTATTTCCTTGTGTAGTTCCCTGTACTCTATTCCATGTTTTGATATCATTTTCTGCCTCCTTTGCATCATATCCAGAATCTCTTCAGTCATCCACTCGTTTTTCTTTCTGCGCCTAATTTCCTTTGGGGCAATGTTGTTTGATGATGTCACTATTGCTTTCTTTAGCGCGTCCCATTTTGAGTGTCCTTTCCCAATTTGTTCTTCGTATTTGGTTTTCACGCTGTTAGTGTATTCTTTCTGTAGGTTGAGGTCATTCACGAGTGCGTTGTATATCAGTTTTGGTGCTGCAGTAGGCTTCTTCAATCTGCGGAGTTTCACTTTTAATTTGCAGATGACTGGGATGTGGTCGCTTCCACAGCCAGCACCTGAATAGGCTTTGCTTTGAACTACTGTATTTCTGAATCTGCTGTTTATGGTTATGTAGTCAATCTTGTTTTTCGTGTCGCCTCCTAGGCTTCTCTATGTTCATAAACGTCGTGGGTGTTCTTGAAACCAGGTGTTAGTTATTAATTGGTCATTTGCTATGCACCACTGAACCCATTTCTCTCCTCGTTCGTTGCGGATTCCTAAACCAAAGTTGCTAGTTGTCATACCTTCCCTCTCCTTGCCTACTTTGGCACTCAAATCTCCCATGATGATCTAGATAGAAAGATTCATTTGTATGCACCTTGGGAAGTGTGCATACAGATCTAAAAAGGGTTCTCCGAATGTCATGTCTTCTATTCCTTTCCACGGAAACGATAAAGGATACAGAAAATGCTGTAACACTAGAGCAAGTTGAGTTTCAGTTTGAGTTTGGGTTGTGTTTAACGGCATATCAACACCCCTGGGGGTTATTTAATGCCAAAAAATGGGGTCTTAAGTTTTTTTTTAATGTTCGGTTATAGTGAGAAGATTGATTTCTTCATCTTCTTCTATGTGCCCTGTCCCTTCAGGACGTAGGCGATCATGATTCTCCACGTCTCCCTGTCCCTTGTGGCTCTTAGTATGTTTGCTCCTGTTGCTCCTGGCAACCCCCGTTCCGTTATCCACCTGATCAGGCCCTGCAAATATGTTATCCGCTGCCTTCCTCTGTCTCTCCTTCCGTATATACTCTCATATAGGTCGCATCTTTTGTTTGGGATTATCAAAGTGGGTACTTGCAGTTGACTGGCAGATAAGTTGCAATATAATCTGTAGAGTTACATGGGCTTTTTTCTAACGTATATATAGCTAATATTTCTTAAATGTTTTGAAATACCTATCTTTCTTTCAAAATGTTGCTTGCATCTATCTAAACTTATTTATAAATGGAACTTTGTTTGTGTGTGTATGTGTGTGTGTGTGTGTGTGTGTGTGTGTGTGTGTGTGTGTGTCCGTTACCTATAGACTTTTTGAAGATTTACACAGTTGTACTATAAGCGTCTGCGAGTGTTCTTAGCTAGGTTTTGTGTCGAGGTACACCCGATAAATATCGAAAATCGATAAACAAAAAAATCGGGTTATAGAAGGAGTGGTCCGATTTTAATCAAATTTGATACACTCACAGACAAAGACATAAAAAACAATATTCAGAAGTTTCAAGGTCGCAGTTCTTACAATAGTGCAGAAAATCGATAACATATATATATATATATATATATATATATATATATATATATATA
This sequence comes from Ascarosepion bandense, assembly GCA_037127315.1. NCBI lineage: Eukaryota > Metazoa > Mollusca > Cephalopoda > Sepiida > Sepiidae > Ascarosepion > Ascarosepion bandense. The sequence goes on from JBBBDQ010000117.1 coordinate 267,696, forward strand.
TATAAGACAAGATGTTTGTGTGTGTGTGTCTGTTTATCTGTCTGTTTATCTCTCATCGGTGGCCAGCCTAACAATCTCTCCTAGTTGTCCAGCCAAAAAATCTTCCGAGGTGACGGGCCAAGTCCTTCTTTTGAATTCATATCCCCCACCTACGCGGCGACTTGGCACAAAGTCTGCCGGCCGAATTCTCTTCAGTTCTCGGCCAAACAAATGTCACCTCAGTGACCGACAGAACAATCTCTCTTCGGTGGCCAGCCTAACAATCTCTCCTAGTAAGCCGGCCAAAAAGTCTTCCTAGGTGACTGCCCCAGTCCTCCTTTTGATTACACAGCCCTCGCCTACGCGGCGACTTGGCACAAAGTCTGCTGGTCAAATTCTCTTCAGTTCTCGGCCAAACAAATGTCTCCTCAGTGACCAACCGAATAATCTTTCCTCGGTGGCCAGCCGAACAATCTCTCTTCGATGACCGGCTGAACAACCTCTGCTACTCTCATCGATGAAATGGTTCTTATATAAAACCATCCGGCATGAATGGCGGGGTTTATCTCATTGGCTCTTTACCAAGACGATATGTTGCAAAGACACGTGCGCTTCTTCCGCATGGTTCGCATGGTACTAAGTGCGAATTCGATAATTCAGGTCAGCTGGCTTATTCTGGTTTATTTTACAAATCAAGACTATTTTTTAGAAATTGTCAGATTTCTTCTTTTGCTGTTCAAGTAAGAAAAACGATACTCAAAATTTCACCGAGTCAGCATTTTATGCGTTCTCTAGCCTGTTTAGACTGTTTACAGATTGTATTTTGTTTATAATTTTTCTCCTTAATTCTTAAAGTCAACTTCAAAATCTAATGGCCATATCTCAAGTCTGGCCCAATGCCGTTTTAACTTGAACACTCCATAGTGTCATAAATGTGTGACGCTTTGGGAAAGTTGGAAGAGGCGATTGCATAAAATCAAAATACCGGGAAAATTCAATTTCTCTCGATTTCTTGCTTTCGATTATGTTCGAATTCGATGTACTCGCCGGGACTACTGATAAACCAGTCTACTTCAGATTCCACACGGAACAGTACTTGTCGGACACTCTGCCTCCGGGCAGAGAGGAACACAGACGAGGCTGTTCCGGAGGGCAGTATTTCGTTTGGGATAAAATCAGACTATAGATTGACACTGTAGGGTCTAACGGAGAATTTTTACCCGGGTTTAAGGGCTCGGATTTCACACATTAAATTATTGACCTGTGTCACATCTAGCCACAGTTGGAAGGTTTCTGGAAAATATCCAGTCTACTTCAGATTCTTTATGAAATAGTAGATAAGTCGTATCCTTGCTTTTTATCGAAATTTTTATGTAAAATAATTACGACTTTTTCTCTGGTGTATTCGGTAGTTACCAATACTGGATATGAATTTTCACCTGTAATAAAAAAAAACAAGGGAACATTTCGTGGTTAGACAGATATGCAGGATCGCTCAGAACATAACTTATCACACAAATCGCTGAAAAGAAATTACCAACTATGGGTACATCAACTGTTTGGTCCCAGTAAATATTCCACCAACGCTGAAGGCTCTTCAATCGATGCAACGTTTTTACCGTGTGACGGAATTCATTTACTCACTTCTGATTCATACTCACATTAATGTCAGACACAATTCTGCCAGACTGTTGTTTAGTTTCTGACTTCAACAATGCAAGTATGTATTGTTGGCGGTAAGGTTCAACGTCTAGTACCATTTCAACCACATCCGCCTTGACTTTGCGAGCCAATATAATACAATAGGAAACATTACTTTCAGACCAACTACTGTAGAAAGAAAGAAAGAGACTGAGATAGATCTGAACTGACTTAGATAGACGAGATAATCTGAAAGAGTTGAGCATAAAGAGATAGACTAACAAATCCAGAAATATTCATGCAATACGTGACATTTAAATAAATAGACAGATATTGAATAAAATAAAAATATCGTTTAACATAACATCAAATAACATAACATCAAATATGTATATACATATGTAATCATTTCACCCCAAGCAAGACAATAAAGCCACTAAGATGAAAGAAGATACTGAGTGTTAAAGAATATAAAAATTACGGAGGAAAAACAACAAAATATCAAGAATGAAGAAGGCAGATGATGATTAACATCTAAAATTATTTATAAATGGAATTTGTCTCTGTGTGTATATGTGTGTGTGTCTGTGTCAGTGTGTGTGTGTGTGTGTGTGTGTGTGTGTGTGTGACCGTTACCTATAGACTCCGAAACGGCTGAACCAATTTTCTTGAAAATTTACACAGTTGTACTATAAGCGTCTGCGAGTGTTCTTAGCTAGGTTTTGTGTCGAGGTACCCCCGATAAATATCGAAAATCGATAATCGAAAAAATCGGGTTATAGAAGGAGTGGTCCGATTTTAATCAAATTTCATACACTCATAGACAAAAACCTAAGAAACGATATTCAGAAGTTTCAAGGTTGCAGTTCTAACAATAGTGTAGAATATCGATAATATGTATGATTGGAGTAGATAGACTAAACTATTGCACAGTTTACATTCCACCCACGTCTATTGTACAGGTGTAGAGCCTCATCCCTTGTTCCCTGTTTAAGATGTGGTTTTCGGCTTTCTCTTTTCCAATCTTTTCACTTTTCTTTTTTTTTTCTTTTTCTTTTTCTTTTTTTTTTTCAATTAGAGTAGGTAGACTAAACTATCGCCCGGTTCACACTCCACCCACGTCTATTGTACTGGTGTAGAGACTCATCCCTTGTTTCCTAATTAGGATGTGGTTTCCGGTTTTCTCTTTTCCAAATCTTTTCACTCCTACGTAGCCCCCTGCACATCAGTGGCGTTACCGCCTTGTTCGGGGTGATATGTTTAAAATATATATATATATATATATATATATATATATATATATATATAAAAGGCGAGATGTTTGTGTTTGTGTGTGTGTGTGTGTGTGTGTATGTTTATCTACCTGTACGTCTATATTTTGTCAGCCCTTTTATTTTACTTTTTGCTTCGGGTTTGACTCTAGACATAATTGTAGTTCTTATTATCAGCCATGATACCATTTACTCAGAGGACTTATTTAGCCTTCAAAATTCAGTTTACGATGAAAAAACTTATTTGACATCGATACCAGGATATCAAAATTTGACATACATCCACTCATTTTTCTTTCAGTCTACAGTTTCGCTTTAACTGGAAACAACTATTGCTTTTTAGTCTTTCGTGCCAACGTCTAAAGAGTCTGAGCTCCAGGACCATGGATTAATTTTAAAGTTTTCATGACACCCGAGCAACGCCGGGCTGTACTGCTAGTTGAACATAATTTATTTATTTTGATTGAGAAGCAAGAAGCCGGAATAGAGTTCCTCAAGCTGTGAACACACACACACACACACACACATACACACACACACATACACACACACACACACACACACACACACACATATATATATATATATATATATATATATATATAAATGAACAAGGAACGAAGAAAATAATTGCAACATTCAAAACATTAATTTCAAACAGTGCTCAATATAAACATAGAGCAATGAATATTTATTACAAAATATACTTTAGAACATGTACAAACTACAATCTACTACAAAATTGTACATTTTGTTTCGACATTGAGAGAACAATGTCTCATTAGGTAGTTAATAATGATCCTAACAATTATTACCATCACTTATATATATATACATATATATATAAATATATATATATATATATGCATGAAGAGAGAGAGAGAGAGAAAGAGAGCGAAAGATACAGAGAGAAAGAGAGAGAAAGATAGAGAGAGAAAAGGTGAGTTTATGAGAGAAATTCTGAAGTATGCACACACACTCTTTCCAGACAACCCAATATTTATAATGCAAGAATATTCAATTAAGAAAAGCTTCTAAGCGAGTGTGAGGCAAGGTATGTGATTCGAATTCACAAACAAGTTCCTTGTTGTCGACTTCTCTACTTCGTTTCCCGGGGCCACACTTTCAAGGCGCCTAGAATGTCAATCAGTTTTATAAGCTATCCGTTAATGCATTAGCACCATTTTTTTTTTTTAAGTTCGGATTCCAGTTTTTGTTCTTTGACGTTGACATCCGTTCCCACAATGACTTAACTTTAAAAAGGGGATACAACGTCGCTATCCAGTATCGTTAATTATGATAATGAAATTTTATAAAAGTCTGCTTCAATTCAAAATATGACGATGTGAATAAAGACAAAAGGAGAACTTATCTTAGCCGACGCATTTTGTCCTCTGAGTGACTTCTATTTTTTAATCGGTTTCACCCCATGCAAGTCAGTAAAGCCACTAAGACACAAGGATGTTACAGGCGTGGAAGAATTATTAACAGAAACATCAGCAGTTAATGGGATGAGAAAAGAGTAAAAAAGTGGACAGTGGATAGCAATTGACACTGTATTTTATTTCTTGCAAAATAATGTGGACTGGAAACTATGGAGCCAAGAAGGAGTTCCACAAGCGAGAAGTACAAGAAAAGAAACTGTTAGCATAGAATTTCCTGTTGCGTCTAGCCATTCCAACTGCGCTTAAATTCAAAAAGTGCCATAGCTAAGAGCTCATCCAAACAATTACCGTGGAAGTATTTAAAGAAAAGACACAGGCAAGCAACCTTATGGCGGTGAGAAATTGACTTAAGCCGAGCCAGGACCGATAATATTGCTGATTCTTGTTTGGACATAATTTTGTCCTTTTTATTTAAAAAAAATTCCTGTTAAATTCCTTGTTCGTTTTCTGCCTGGTCATTGTCTAGTTGACCCCCACCACCCCTCAGCCAAAAGATAAAATAATTCTTTTTCGCTACTGGTGTTGTACACGTGCGTTTGGGTTTAGGATTAGTTTTGAAATATTCTTAAAAGTAAGTAATACTTTTGCTTTGATTTTATTTTGTTTTATTATTTGTGGCTAATTTTACAATAGTTTCATGGTTGTTTGAACGGGTGTTCTTTACATTTTTCAAAGAATTTTCTTTGACCGGACCTTAACTAAGTTAAAACTTAGTTAACCCACCACCGCTACATTTTTTTCTTCTCTTTCTTCTTCAATTGGAGTAGATAGTCTAAACTATCACCCGTTTCACTCTCCACCCACGTCTATTGAACAGGTGTAGAGGCTCATCCCTTGTTCCCTGTTTAGGATGTGGTTTCCGGTTTTCTCTTTTCCAATCTTCTCACTTTTTTCTTCTTTTTTTTTAATTGGAGTCGATAGACTAAACTATCGCCCGGTTCACACTCCACCCAGATCTATTGAACAGGTTAAGAGGCTCATCCCCTGTTCCCTGTTTAGGGTGTGGTTTCTGGTTTTCTCTTTTCCAATCTTCTCACATTTTTTCTTTTTTTTTTCAATTGGAGTCGATAGACTAAACTATCGCCCGGTTCACACTCCACCCACATCTATTGAACAGCTTAAGAGGCTCATCCCCTGTTCTCTGTTTAGGGTGTGGTTTCCGGTTTTCTCTTTTTCAAACTTCTCACTTTTTTTTTTCAATTGGAGTCGATAGACTAAACTATTGCCCGGTTCACACTCCACCCACATCTATTGAACAGCTTAAGAGGCTCATCCCTTGTTCCCTGTTTAGGGTGTGGTTTCCGGTTTTCTCTTTTCCAAACTTCTCACTTTTTTTCTTCAATTGGAGTCGATAGACTAAACTATTGCCCGGTTCACACTCCACCCACATCTATTGAACAGCTTAAGAGGCTCATCCCTTGTTCCCTGTTTAGGATGTGGTTTCCGGTTTTCTCTTTTCCAAACTTCTCACTTTTTTTTTCAATGGGAGTAGATAGACTAAACTATCGCCCGGTTCACACTCCACCCACATCTATTGAACAGGTTAAGAGGCTCATCCCCTGTTCCCTGTTTAGGATGTGGTTTCCGGTTTTCTCTTTTCCAATCTTTTCACTCTTACGTAGCCCCCGGCACATCAGTGGCGTTACCACCTTGCTCGGGGTGATATGATTAAAAAATAAAAAATAAATAAAAATAAAGTAGCTCCAGGTAAATGGCAAGGACAGGGAATCATATTTGACAGCAATATTCTAAGCATGGACGAATGGTAGACTTATGGATATCTATTCTGGAGAGAAAAATGTCACGCACGACATAGTGAACCACATTTCATAGCAGCTGATCTAGCAATGGATTTAATATAGTGTTTTCACTTCATGTCATCTGTGAACGTTGATCAATCACTTTTCTAGAGATTAGCATCAGAGCTAGGCAGAGATGGGTGGTCAAATGTATCGTATGCTTACGGCATTTTAATATGTTAATATATTAGTATAGACGTCCAAAAATATTCACTGCCTATTACAATATGTCAGATGCAAGTCAATCCCTTTGCAATGAAATCCGAACTAGCCAATCGGTATGCGTAAATCTTTCAATGTTTATATTATGAATATAGCATGTAAATTTCAGTTTAATATATTAAACTGAAATTTACATACCATATTCATAATATAAACACTGAAAGTTTTACGCATTTAAAACGGTGCTCGATATATGATGTATAGAGCTGTGAATGTACCCAACGTTGAAACAAACATATGATTGTCGAGGACATATATTAAAAAATAATGTACATGTTCTAAAACATAATTTATATATATTATAATTATATATTTATTTGGTGATCTGTGTTTTTATTTACAATTGTAACATTATGCTTATATATTTAAGATTAGTAAGAAGTTACACATGTTTTGGATATATACCTTATTTCTGAAATATGATTGATGATTTGTCTGTTTAACGGCATATTGACTTACCAGGGGTCATAACAAATTTTATTTTTTGGGAGCTTGGAAGCAATAAAAATATGTTATTCTGTTTTTGTAATTGAATACATGGTAAGTACTCAGTTTTTGTGCATATACATAATTGCGCAGACATGATTAATAGAGGCCGTGATATATGTATTTTATTTTGAAGTTCGTCTAAGTTATATTTGTGGGATAAAGTTAAATTTCTGTTAGAAATTGTAGGATATTACATGGATTAATGTCATAAAAACGTTCCTGTTGGTTGTTTAGTAAAACCTTTAAACAGATTTGGTCGAAGTTGCTTCAATTTGTATTGTTGCTAATTTCATTACGAAATATATTTTTAAACTTTCATAATATTTTTGTTTTTTTGGTGGGGTCACTATTTGCCCTTAGCTGGAAACCTAACATGTGGCCTGAGAACGACAGCACTTCAGAAATGATTCTATGCTCCTCAAAAAATCCAGTCTCCCAACCAAAAGCCTTGCTGCCCGATGTAGCTTATCGTCATACTGAAATGCTACATATATATTTTATAGTGTCCGCTGACGGTTTCAAGTCCACAGTTGGAGATTGTCAACGGCCACTACAAAAAGGGGGAATAAAAGGAAGGAACTGACGGACGTAAATATCTTTTCATTCAACCGATGGAACATCGTTGTAAAAAGGTTCTTTCTCCACTATTTTTGCCTCTTAGCGAATACGTGACCCGAAGCTGCTAAACCAAAAACTGCAATCTAAAAATTCACAATCCTAACCATGGTAGAAATAACAATTTATTAACCGTAAAAATAACGGCATTTGATCAGAAATATAAGTCATTAACGCAAACACACATTCAATTCCGCCTTCAAATCTATCTATATATAAAATCCTAGTCATCCGCAGACAGATCTGTTTCGCTGTATCACAGCTCATCAGTACGGTTTAGACATCCGATTGCTTCTAACCCAGGATTGAAACCCGACCGAAATTCTGTGACTTCCGTTAGTCCGTCCGTACGTCTCACCTTCTAAAATTGCCATACACTGACCGATTGAAACCATATTTTGAGAAGTGCAAACAGGTAAGAGATTACGAAGTACAGTAGGTTTTTACGCAACCTATGAAGGAGAGCGGATGTGCGTTGTGGTGCAGTGAATATCAGCTCGGAACAAGAAATCGGGGAGCCGAGTTCGAATTCCAGTTGAATTCATTGCATTCACTTACGTACAAGTACCCATGGAAAAGACATTATTCCGACTCTTTCTTCCAGTTATGGGTTAAATAATAGGACAGATTGGGTTCTATAGCCTTGGCTGGCAACCACTTTATCGCAGAAAGTAATGGTAACCTATTGCGGGTCCAGTCAGCCATGTCTCTTTCGAGACATTATCGCCCAAAGCGTGTCTCATGTATGGCACTTAACTGGCTGATGAAGAAAAGACTCAAAGCAAAAGATATGTGGTTCTACAAAAGGATGCTGAGGATAGCATGGACCGAACATGTGAGCAACAGCAAGGTTTTGGAGAAGATGCAAACAAAAATAAAACTTATACTTAACATTAGGAAGCGATAGCTGAAGTTTATTGGACGTATAATGAGGAAAGAGGAATTGGCGAATCTAATACTCACGGAATAGACAGAGAGAAACAGATACAAGGGAAAGCAACGCATGACATACTTGAGAGGCTTAAGCAAAATTGATGGCAGGCAGGGACTGTGATAGATACCAAGAGGAAAATTGTTAAGAACAACAAGGGATCAGGTAAGTCGAAGTACATGCTCGACTACATCCTGAAAGGTCACCGCGTATAAAGAAGACGTTAAAACGCTCAAGCTATATTTTACTATAAAAAAACTATCGAATGTTAAGAACATTATGGGTTTACTAGCAGTATAGCCCAGAGTTGCGCGGGTGTAATGAAAGCTTTAAAACTAATCCATTGTCCTGGAGCTCAGACTCTTTGGACATTGGCACGAAAGACTAAAAAGCAATAGTTGTTTCCAGTTAAAGCGAAACCATAGACTGAAAGAAGAATGAATGGATCTAAGTCAAATTTTGATTTCCTGATATCGATTTATACATATATATGTTATCGATTTTCTGCACTATTGTAAGAACTGCAACCTAGAAACGTCTGAATATCGTTTCTTATGTCTTTGTCTCTGAGTGTATCAAATTTGATTAAAATCGGACCACTCCTTCTATAACCCGATTTTTTTCGATTATCGATTTTCGATATTTATCGGGGGTACCTCAACACAAAACCTAGCTAAGAACATTCGCAGACGCTTATAGTACAACTGTGTAAATTTTCAAGAAAATCGGTTCAGCCGTTTCGGAGTCTATAGGTAACGGACACCCACACAGATAAAGTTCCATTTATAAATAAGTTTAGATTTAGATTTAGATAAAAGATGCATTCACCAGTACACGTACTTACTTATAAAATTTCAAATCCCACTCTCCTTTGATTCAAATGAAAAACTCTTCCTACCTAACATGTTCAAAATAAGTTTTCGAAATGAATAACTTCGTTACGCCGTTCAAACAGTGGACAAAGCAAATTTCAAAGCAATTGAGTTTATTCTAGTGGGACGTGTTAGAAATGAGATCGCAAGCACTGTATATGCATATCGTTGTATTAAAAAAATCCCTTTTATCAATAATCTATACGCGATAAATTTCTGGAAGGTATTCTGATCAAACCGATGCCCAAAATTTAATAACGGACCTCTAAACCGGCAGTTCACTGATTCAATTACTGAACGTTTCTCACAAGAGTAGAACTCCTGCGGCATTATTACAATTGCTTCTATGCATACGACAGGATTCCAAAGCGGAAGTAGCCTGATTCTGCGAACGACACCGGAAAGTGCTCCATTCCAAGAAAAAAAAACGTACAGACAACCACAGCTTCAACTGTTGATTGCTTATCTCTTCTTCGTCTAATCTGAAACATTGATTAAAGATTACCTTCAACCCACCTCCGTGCGCGTGCCACTTCCTTCGCTTATAAGTATTTCGTTGGCCGATTTTTGCCGGCCTTTGGCAAATTCAATTTCGGCATGGAGTTTCTCCTGATTACTTATTGAGTGATGACCAGAGACGGGGAGCGGCTCGGGAAAAACTGAAAATGGCAGTGGCAGAGAGAAAACAACGGCGGGGATGTTGCTGCTGCTGCTGCTGCTACTGATGATGATGATGATGATGATGATGATGATGATGATGATGATGATGATGATGATAGAATTATTTAATAATGCGCCGTTCATTCTACAGGGAAAACGCAGATAAATAACGCTAGAAAAATAGAAAAGCAAACACTAAGAAAGAGGTGGAGAGGACGAAAAAGAAAGAGAGGAGGAAAATGAAAGGAAATGAGGGAAGAATATGAAGAAGAAAACGACGGCGAAAAAGAAAGCAAAAAAAAAAAAAGAAAGAGAAGAAAAAAAAGGAAAAAAAGAATGAGAAAATGGGAAAAAGAGGGAGAACAACGAAAAAAAGTTAAAAGGACAGAGAGAACGAAATAAAACCCGAAAGAGCGGACGTTCAGCAAGAAATGCAAGGAAAAAGTAAATGAAAAAGCAGAAGATTAAAAAAAATGAAAAAGGAAAGAAACGTTGATTAAAAGGAAGATAAAGCAAAAGAAAAAAGAGAAAAAAGAGAAAATACAAGAGAAAATAAAAAAATACAATAAAAAAATACAATAAAAAAATACAATAAAAAAATACAAGAGAAAATAAAAAAAGAAAAAAAGATAAAGCAAAAGAAAAAAAGATTAAATAAACAGAAGGTGAAAGACAGGATGAAAAAAAAAAAAAGAAAAAGAAAAGGAAGAAAAGCGAAAACGGAACGAAAAGAAATAACGAAAGAGACGTCTAAAGAGAAAATGATCAACAGAGAAAATGAGAAAATATAAAGTAAAGACGAAATAGGGAAGAGACAAAAAATGGATGTAAAAGATAGACTAAAAGATTACGGCTGAGAGAAAGAGAAACTTAAAATGAGAATAAGACGTATAAAGAAAAGAGAAATGAAGAAATAAAACGGGAGAAATGTTGAAAAAAGGGTTCAATAAGAGAGAGTAAACAGAAGACAAAGAGAGAGAAATGTTATGTAATTGCAAAATAAGACGTAACTAGAGAGAAAAAAATAAACGAATATGTATGAGTGTAAAAGAGAGTGATAGTAAGCGAAACATCCTGATAAAGAGAGAATGTCAGAGAGAAAAGGATGAGAGAATTAGAGAGGGGGAGAAAGATTGAGTGACAGAAAGTGATGAGAGAGAGAGAAAATGAAAATGAGGCGTTCAATTATCAAACACTTGGTCGATTGAATATGCGAACATCACCTTCTGCGTTGTTTAATGATCAGGGCGAATTGACACATTTAAGATACACACGTACGTATGCACGTATACATCAGGTATTGTGACGAAGATGAAAGGAAGACTCTTTTGTTCGAAAAGAACTGATCAATGCCCGGTGGAGAAACAGTAGGATGGGCCTAATGAAGAGATATGTGGGCCGCTCAAAAAGGTCCCTCTTCTATGGAATCAACTACAGCCTGTGGTAAAAAAAAACAGTAAGTTATCGAGAAAGAAGACATGGCAACACAAGGTCCTCCTGACAACTTCACTGCGTATTGCTGATGATGCCTTTTTCCCAATTCGCATTTATCAATGACGTAAACACGGTTTCAAAATTGACATATTCTAAAATAAATTCTGTCTGTCCGTCCGTGTGTCTGAAACTCCTCTAACTAGGACCACACTTACTCAACATAGATATACAGGGATGGACAAAATAATTGTTGTAGTGAAAATACCGTCCTACCTCGGAATGGGTTATAAAAGACTGGGACTAGAACGAACTACAGCGTGATCGTGATTATAGTGGTCGTCACAGAGAGTTTTCTCGCTGCGACGGCATTTCTCACTGTCAGCTCTCTGTCTTCGGGCAGAGGGCGCTCTCTGCTTCCGAGCAGAGAGCACAAACCCAGTCGTGGTTCCGCCGAAGGGTAGAACCACGACTCGGTAAAAATAGAGAGACATTTTTTTGGCTCGGCTATATGGCCGGGAATACCCACTTTAAAATGACCATGTGTCACATCCGGCCTTGCGTGGGAAGGCTAGTAAATACAGTGATCGTGATTATAGTGGTCGTCACAGAGAGTTTTCTCGCTGCGACGGCATTTCTCACTGTCAGCTCTCTGCCTTCGGGCAGAGAGCACTAACCCAGTCGTGATTCCGCCGAAGGGTAGAAGCACGACTGGGGAAAAATAGACAGGTATTTTTTGGCCGAGCCGTATAGCTCGGAAATCCCAGTCATAAACTGACCATGTGTCACATGTTGCCCTTACTGGTAGGGAAAACTAAATATAGTGATCGTGATTATACGAGGGCCATCGTCCTTAGACGAGCGTTATACGTCATCAGACGGAAGCATTCTTCACAAGACGGACGCATATGTCCTATACAGAGATATTGCCTTCTTGAGTGTTGTACCTGTTAACTGTTCATTGGTGTACATGTATTTGGTTTATTGTACTGAGGTATAATAAATCTCTATTCACATATCCTCAGTATTAAGAATTATTTCTTGCACTATTCTTTCTCTGTTTATCTCCTCCCGGGATATAAAAATAATGAAAACACTTAGTATTGTAATATGATAATTTGGAAAGTTTGATTAATCTGTCAAAAGCTTGTTTATTTTTATGTCAAGATCTGCCTTGATTACGCCAGCTAGCACTGCCCTTCTCCTCCCCACCCCCGCTTTCACCGTTGACATCGTGTAGATCTTTGCCTATTCCGCCACTGGGGTCTTCGAGGGTTGGTCGCGTTCAATCTGGTCCTTCCCCTTCGATCTTACCGCCATGGATGGCGCTTCAGAGCGTAGGCGATCAAGGCCCTCCATATTTTCTTGACATTGTAGCTCTTAATAAGTTTTGACTATTTTGTTAAAACCGGTTCTTTGTGAGATCAATCCTCACTGGGTGTCCCATAATTTTATACTTGTGCCAAATGTAAGTTATGCTTAGAAAATCTTTGGTACCTCAACGTAGTTTAATGGTCAGAAAACTTGTCTAGCTAAAATAGTCACCACTCGACCTCATTCCTTTGTCCTTCTCGGTGGCGGTGGTGGAGAAGGATGTGAATCAAAGAGAGTTTGACGAGGCCATTCACGTAAATTTGATTTTGGTGGACAAATCTACGCGAAAGATAAACCCGCATACTTGGCCAGAAGCACCCCACCCTCACCGGAGGCGGAAAGGCGGTTGAAACAGGTTGGCTGTCGAATACTTGTTCTCTCAAGGTCCGCCTTGATTACGCCAGATGGCACTGCCCTCTTCGGCCGCTTTGACCGTTGAGATCATGTAGATCTTTGCCTATTCCGCCACTGGGGTCTTCGAGGGTTGGTCGCGTTCAATCTGGTCCTTCCCTTTCGAGCTTACCACCATGGGTGGCCCTACAGGATTTTGAACTCCAAGTGGGTCTTCAGAATACCAAGAGATTTTTTTAAAAATCAATACTGAAAAAAGCAGGGGATGAAGTAAAATAAATGAAAGTATTAATCTTTTTAATCCTGTTTAGCACGAAATTAAATATTTCATAGAATTGTTCTTATTCTTTCTATTTTTCTATGTGCCGTTTTCCTTCAGAACGTAAGCGATCAAGGTCTTCCACATCTTCCTGACCCTTGTAGCTCTTAATAGTTTTGACTCTTTTGTTGTTTCTCCCAAAACCTGTTCCGCCATCCATTTGCTCAAGCTCATTAAGTATGTTACGCTCTGATTTCTTCTGTCTCTCTTTCCCTCAAACTGTTCCGTGAGTATTGGTTTTTCCAAGCACTCCACCCTCATTGAAAAACCTCAACTGCATCTCCACGATAATAAGTGTAACTTTTTTTTGTTTCATATTCTAGTTATTAGTAATATTTTAATTTTTTGCTAAAATTGCTGTTGTTTTACAGATATTATTAAAAATGAGTTTATTAAATCAACAATCAGAACTATTTAAGAATTTAAGTGATCACTATCATCCTATGATTCAGGAACTGTGACCAAGCGAGTTTCTCTGAGAGCAATACACTGCGCCTCCTCGGCCTTACTCTCTCTTCCGATCTCAAGTGGAATTATTATATTGAGTCAACAGCTAAATCCACTGCTAGGAAGGTTGGGTTACTGTGTCGGGCCAGGATGTTTTTTTCCTCCTGAATCCATCTTGCATATATACCAATCAACCATCCGGCCGTGCATGGAATACTGCTGCCATATATGGTCAGACGCACCCGCTGTTCATCTCAGTGTTCTCGACAGGCTCCAAAGAAGAATCAGTAATGCGATAGGTACCGACTTGGCTGCTCGACTCTAGTCACTTTCTCACCGACGAGATGTGGCTTCCCTCTGTTTAATAAATATTTTCATGGCTTCTGCTCCAACGAACTTAAGTCACTGGTGCCCCTGCAACAGATGTTTACTCGTGAAACCAGACTGATTCACAGTTAGATCAACCAAATGCAGTCGAGAATTCTACTCCTCCAGCTTCTTTTCTCGCACTTCCCGCCTGTGAAAATTGCTTCCATATTCTTGCTTTCCTGACGGCTACAACCTCCAGGAATTTAAATGCAATGTCAATACCCATCTCTTAACGACTTGACTCTAGTTCTTTCTACACCACCCTGTATATCCTTTCCTTTCTCTCCACCTTTGCAACTGTATTCCCATCCTTAACTGGTTCGTCTTTCTCTTTACTCCCTTCCTATCTAATTTTTTTAACTCTTATGTAGCCCCCTGCACATCAATGGCGTTACCGCCTTGCTCGGGGTGATACGATTAAAAACAAAAATACTATATGTATATATATATACTCTGCAATCAAATTTAAACAATTGAAACTGTTAGTCATCAGACCACACCACAGCAGTTTCCAAGTTCTAACTAATAATTTGCCTCATTCCAAGTGAGACTCTGTGTTCGGTGTCGCACTGTTAATAGTGTTATTCCGAATCTATTTTACTGACATCTCCCCTGGAATTTAATGTTAACGGTAATGTTAACAACTATTTAATGTTAACGGTAATATTAGCAACTTCCTTATATGGAAACATTTAGTATTCATTGACCGAGCAGTCAGTACAACTGTCGGTTGGAATTTATAAAATGTTTCTATTAAAGTAGCTTTTCATGAAACTAGGTTTCTCGAGTTCGCTGTTATAACTGTTTCTAGTATTGATGTAGGCTTCCCTCTTAATAATTTAATTTTTATATATAATCGTGTAGCCCCAAGCAAGGCATTTTACTGCCACTGTTGTGCAGGGGGTTACATAGGAGGAATGTTATGAGAAAGAGTGACAGGCTACAGAGGGTGTCAGAAAAAGAGTACGAGAAGGAAGAGAATACTGATAAGAGTGGGGTGGACGGAGAAAAAAGCATGCGAGTGAGGATGTAAGTTAGTGAGACAGGGGATGACTATTGACTTTACATTTGAATTCTTGAAGATTGTAGCTGTCGGGAAAGCAAGTATGCGGAAGAGAATTCTACAGGCGGGAAGTGCGAGAAAAGAAGCTGATGGAGTAGAATTTTTTTAAAATTTATCGCTTTCACAGTAAAAGGGTGGGACCTAGTTGCTAATCTTGTGGCTCGAGGAAATTCATACATATGGGATACCAGTGAGCTAAGTTCATCGGAGCAGAAGCCGTGAAAGCATTTGTAGAAGAGACACAGGGAAACCACGTTGACACAGGGAAACAAAGGATAAGCAAAAAGGTAAAATCCCCAAAACCATATCCTAAAATATTAAAAATAGCTATTTAAGAAATAAAATTCTCGCTTCTTCACTAACGATCGTTACTAAAGAAGGGAGAATTTTCTCGTTGAAATAGCTATTTAACGAATGTAATTTCGATTTTTTTTACATACTATCTATCTATCTATATATATATATATATATATATATATATATTTCTAAACATATACTGTTCAATATAAAAGACAATTATGTTTAATCATGAGCCGTTCTAAACGTCGTATTTTGGCTTTAATTTCACTTGAAAATAAAAACAAAAATTCTCCAACATGTGAGCCGAAATCTTAGAACCAAATTAATTAAAGTTTATCCAAATGTTCGAGAATTATTGTGTTTATTTTCAACTGAAATTAAAGCCAGAATATGATGTTTAGAACGGCTCATGATTAAACATAATAGACATTCATTGTTTCTTATATTTAACAGTATATGTTTGAAAAATTATTTGCTATATATATATATATATATATATATATATATATATATATATATAGCATAAGGATAATCCACGTATACTGTCTTAATATATATAGGAAAAACTACTAAAAAGTTATAAGTTAAAAATGTATTTTTTTCACAGTATTTATTTATTTCTATTATATATATATTTGATATTTCAGACCAGCCTCGACCTTTCGTCAAAAACAAATGATTTTAAAATTTAAACTAGAAGCGTCCGTCGCGAGAGCGTTCGTCGCGTGATGTAGAAAGCAATAGAGTTTGAATATTTTTAAACGTAAATCTAACTGTAATAAAAATTTATAAGTGTTGTTTTAAAGAAACATTTTTAAGTGTATCTAAAAATTGTTTAACTATTGAAATATTTATAAAGATGCAAAATACCTAAGTCCCTATTTAATTCTAGCCTGTATGTATTTAATTTTAAAATCCAGTATTTTTCTTTCTTTCTGCGTGAGTATGTGGAACTAAAATCGTAATCTATCAGTAAACATTTGCAGTTTTCTAATGTACGTCCTGGTTGATTGAAGTGTTCGACTATGGGGGAATAATGGTTGTTTTGGCGTATGCTTAGTTTATGATTATTAAAACGGAATCTAAAACTGTTTCCAGATCCACCAATATATCCACTATTTGGACATATTGAGCAGAAGAGAAAATATATTATATTTTGGCTGTCACAGGTGAGGCGTGGTGGGTGTAATTTGATGTTGGTGTTGGGTATAGAAACTACTGTATCATTTACTAAATGTTTGCAAACTAAACAACGAGATTATTGCATTTGTAATTCCCTGATAGGTTTGTATTTTTTTTAGATATATACAAATCTAAAAGAACGAAAAATAAAATTACAACTTTCAAAACGTTAATTTAAAACAGGGTTCAATATAAAAATGGAGTAATAAATGTTTATTATTCAACTACTTCAAAATTATACATTTTGTTGAAAAACTATATCTCATTAGGTACTTAGTAATGAGAGTAATAAACGATTTATTTCTTTGTATGTATATATATATATATATATATATATATATATATATATATATATATATATAACTTATTTATAAATGGAACTTTGTCTGTGTGTGTGTCTGTGTCTGTGTGTGTCCCTTACCTATAGACTCCGAAACGGCTGAACCGATTTTACACAGTTGTACTATAAGCGTCTGCGAGTGTTATTAGCTAGATTTTGTGTCGAGGTACCCCCGATAAATATCGAAAATCGATAATCGAAAAAAGCGGGTTATAGGAGGAGTGGTTCGATTTTAATCAAATTTGATACACTCATAGACAAAGACATAAGAAACAATATTCAGAAGTTTCAAGGTTGTAGTTCTTACAATAGTGCAGAAAATCGATAATATATATATATATATATATATATATATATATATATATAAAAGGCAAGATGTTTGTGTGTGTGTCTGTTTATCTGCCTGTATTTATTTTTTATCCCTTTTATTTTAGTTTTTGCTTCGGATTTGGCTCTAAGTAGGTATAATTGTAGTTCTTAGTCTCAGCCATGATACCATTTACTTAGAGGACTTATTTAGCCTTCAAAATTCAGTTTACGACGAAAAACACTTATTTGATATCGATACCAGGAAATCAAAATTTGACTTACATCCATTCATTTTTCTTTCAGTCTACGGTTTCGCTTTAACTGGAAACAACTATTGCTTTTTAGTCTTTCATGCCAATGTCCAAAGGGTCTGAGCTCCAGGACCATAGATTAGTTTTAAAGCTTTCATTACACCCGTGCAACGCCGGGCTATACTGCTAGTATATATATATATATATATATATATATAAACCTTTGTGTATTTATTTGTATATATATATATATATATATATATACAAATAAATACACAAAGGTTTTTGCTACAACAGAGAGGCCCTTCTTTCGAGTTAAAGCTGCTATCACGTGACGTCGTTTTGTGACGTTCTTTATTTGCGATTCTATATCATCAGTACTCAGAATCTGAAGAATGACAGTTCGGGCAGAGATCCACAGGCTTCATTCACTCGAAGCCATTTTAAAGCTTTGCTCTAAAAAAGTGGTTGTATGCAGGTGACAGTTTAGATATTTCTAAACGGCTTTGAAGGAAGGACTTGCTTAATATCCATAGGCAACAAAGCAATCCATAGTCTCTAATTGGATATCTTGCATGTATTAATATTTGTTCTCAATTACCTGATGCACACTACACCTTTTTTTTTTACCTCCGCAGCGTGAATTTCTCTTACTTCCTGCTGTTTTCAATTCAATGCAGGTTTCTCGTCAGAAGGTGATCTCGCCTGTCAAGAAATGTAGAAAGACTTTAGGGCATTATCAAAAAGGCGAATGTGTTGAGAAAATCAATAACATCACTAATTTTTAATATCAGCGAATGAACGATTTTCAAGTTAAACAAATGTCCTTGTCAAAAATGCAATATTTGCACTAAACATGCTTGAATATTTTATCAGAAACAAGCCACGGCAGCTTTCCCATGTCTTAATTTTAAAGATATTTCACAGCCTCCGCGAAATAGTTTAGGATTCCACTATTTGTACACTGAGTTATAGAAGGTGGGTATTCCCGGTAAGGGAAGAGAGATTGCATAATTCGATTTGGTTTCTCGAAATGGAAGATGATATTGAAATAAAACCAATGTCACTTTTTTCTTCATATCAACCAATGTGCTTTGTGGTGCAGTAGGTATCAGCTTGGAACGAGAAATCGAAGAGCCAAGTTCGAATTCCAGCTGAATTCGTTGGATTCACTTACTTTTCGGAATCACTTAACTGACTGATTGAATATAATAGTTGAAAACATAATTTAACTTCTACTGGGCATAAAATGGGGAGTCACTTTTCTATTACTATGAAGTAATAAACTGATCCCCCCACTAATTATACTTAATATAATAATGTAATATAATCTATCGCTTCTCCCTCCAGCTATGATTTAAATGGCAGGACAGATTGGGTTCTATAGCAATGGCTGGCAACCAGTTTACCGCAGAAAGCAATGGTAACCTACTGCGGGATAATTTTCTGTCCAGTCAGTCATGTCTCTTTCGAGGTATGATCTCCCAAAAGCATGTATCACGTATGGCACTTAACTGACTGACTGAATATAATTTTCTATTCTTATGAAGTAATAAACTGATCCCCCACTAATTATACTTAATATAATAATGTACTATAATCTATCTCTTCTCCCTTCAGCTATGGGTTAAATAGCAGGACAGATTGTGTTCTATAGCCTTCTATCACAGAAAGTAATAGCGATCTTTTTTTTTAGTAATAGCGTTCTTTTTTTTTTTAATCATTTCACCCCAAGCAAGGCATTCCACTGCCACTATTGCGCATGGGGCTACATAGGGGAAGGTAAAGAGAAGGAGTGGTTAGATATAGGAAATGTCAGAAGGGGGTGATAGATGGGTAAGGATACCGAGGATGAGGGTTGGGCAGATGGGAAGAGTGAAAGAATGGGAGCGAGTTAGTGTGTTAGGAGGTGTCTATTGACCTTACATTTAAACTCCTGGAGATTGTAGCCGTCGGGGAAGCAATCATGTGGAAGGGAATTCCACAGTCAGAAAGTGCGAGGGAATAAACTGTTGGAGTAGAAGTTGCGGTTGCATTTTATCGGTTTCACTGTAAAAGGGTGGGATCTAGTTGCTAATCTAGTATCTCGTGCATATTCGTACCTATGGGGCACCAGTGATCTAAGTTCATCGGAGCAGAAGCCGTGAAAGTATTTATAGAAGAGACACAGGGAAGCCACGTCGCGTCGGTGAGAGAGACTGCAGGCGGTCTGCCAAGTCGGTATCGATCTTCTGTCCAGTAAGTTATGTCTTTTCGAGACATGATTGCCTAAAGTATGTATCACGTATGGCACTTAATTGATTGACCCATGCAACGCAGTAAAACCACAAAAAGACACAAAGGATTACTCAGTGTGAAAGAATATGAAAAAAAGAACATTATTAAGGATTGAGAAAAACAGAAATGTAATCACAAAGACAGTAGATAATGATTGGTATTGCATTTAAAGTTTTGAAGATCAAAGTTGGCTGGAGCCAGAAGAGAGTTCCACATCCGAGAAGTGCGAAAACAGAAACTGTCAGCATAGAATTTACGGGTAAATCTAGCCAATCCAGGAGATGAGACCTTGCCGCCAATCTAGTACTGCACTGACATTTATAACGTTTAAGTACCAGTAAAAGTAACTATGAAAATATTTACAGAAAAGGCACAGGGAAACTACGGCTATGGAGAAGTGACTTGTTTCGAGTTTGAAATAGTGACCAAAACTTAATCGGATTGAAATGCCACAGACTTTTTAACTTATGAGAAATTAATTAGGTTAAAACCGCGTTTGCATAACTCTCTCTCTCTCTCTCTCTCTCTCTCTCTATCTATCTATCTATCTATCTATCTATATCTCTACTGTAAACGTTATTTCCAATTGCATTTGTTTAACCGAATCCTTTATTACAATCACTGGGGTATATGAATTCCATTTCTTGCCTAATGCCTCTTCTGGGAGTCATGAGTTATCATACTGATTGTAATAAAGGGTTCGGTTCGAAATTCCAAACGCCTGAAGAAGGTCAGAGCGTACAACGGCTGAAACGTAGTACAAATGGTGACAAAGATGAGGAAAATAGTCCGAATAACGTAAATACTGTAAATACTACCTCATCTCAGAAATATAGACAAATAGAATGATATATTATTAAACGTCATAAAATTGGGAACAAAAATGAGAACAATAGTCCGAATAATGTAAATACTGTAAATACTACCTCATCTCAGAAATATAAACAAATGCATTTGTTTAAGTTGATATGTGTGATATTTTAAGGTATACAGCCACATCACGTATCAATACCGGTTCTCATAATGAATCACCGTTTTTAATCAACATCGAGCCTGGTCAGTACCTAGGTGGATGACCGCTTGGGAATACCAGAGGCTGTAAGTTTCGATGTGCACCTACTGCAATGGATAATGCCTCAGAATGAGAATTCAGAGAGCCGAGTTCAAATTTTAATCGGATTCATTATGTCTATTAATGCATAAATCCACTTGAGAAAGATATGAACACACTTCTTCTTCTCCCTT
The DNA here is from genome assembly GCA_037127315.1 of Ascarosepion bandense. Taxonomy (NCBI): domain Eukaryota; kingdom Metazoa; phylum Mollusca; class Cephalopoda; order Sepiida; family Sepiidae; genus Ascarosepion; species Ascarosepion bandense. The sequence continues at coordinate 288,878 of JBBBDQ010000117.1, forward strand.
CACTGTAGATCAAATAATAGAATTTGTAACAGAAAACACGTATTATGTTATCTCTAAGAATTCTTACAATTCAAGAATATGTCCCGGTTTTAAATAATCTGCAAAAGGTTGACAAGACGCAAAAATGCAAATTGATATTTTAAACCATGAAATTAATACGAACTGGTCTAAAGCTCTAGGGTTCTTACTAACAAATTATCTGCCCCCTGACAAAAACTGAACCTTTATTCACTTTTTCACAGCTTTTAAAGCAAATCTGTCCCGTAACAATTACGTCACTTCCGGAAAGGTTATCTCATGCTGAGATCTTTCGAAGTTCATATCTATTAGCTTTACTTTCACGACTGAAACATAAACAAACACATTTTAAAATGGATTTTGCTTTTAATCCATCATTATTTCTTTCAGGCTAAATCTGCAAGCATCTTCGTATATTAATATCTATTAAAAAGAGAGGTGTACCCACAGAAAGAACAAATTGATTTAAACAGAGTAGACGTCATAATATAACTAACACTTTGGGACCCTTTCGGTCAACACATCAAAAGTGAACGTTGGCAAAATTTGGAATAATTATCAGGACACTTTAATTTGACGTTATAGAAGGGAAGGTGGAACTGGATTAAAAACAAATTTTAATCAGAAAATAAATAATTAGAATGTAATATATATTAATATAACCCGGATATAAGAGCCCCTGATATAAGAGAGATTTTCTCTGGTCCCAAATTTGAGTCTGTGGTAATGTATATAAAATAGACCAAACCCGGATATAGGAGAAAACTGAATATAAGAGAACTTTTATCCGGTCCCGACAACTCTCTTATATCCGGGTTTCACTGCATTATATATATTCAGTTTACTTTCATGAAAGAAACGTAAACAAACACTTTTTGAAATTGATTTTGTTTTTAATTCACCATTATTTCTTTCAGGCCAAATCTGGAAGCATCTTTGCATATTAAAAAAAAAAGTTTCTCTTTCTCTCACTCTAACTTTAGAACGTTTTCAATCGATCAGTCAGTTCCATGAAAAAATGACAAACTATAATCTTTAGTTCCACCAGTTCTAACCTTTATGGCTAAGACCCGCCAGGCTCTACGCATAATTGTAGCGAAGCACTCTCATTTCCTTTGAATTCTATTGGTAAGCTGTTACTTCCACTCGAGCAGCTTCTTCCTGCGACCCACTGAATGTTTTCCCGATCACTTCTATCTTTGTTGTGGAGTAGTTTTCGCACTGAAGGTTACAATCGTGCTATGTCGGTTGCTAATCGATTTAACGTACCCCAAATGTTAAGAACTTGGTAATCTTCCACTGAAAGCTGACTCCTTAGTATTCGGCTAACTGCCAACTAATATCAACTGCCTAGTAGTTCTAAACTTCAAGAGAAGTCTATGGTTTTAGTTGTTTTGTTTTATGGCATATCAACACCCCGGCGGGTCATTTATTTCCAACTATTCTTTTTGTTTATTTATTGCTGGTAATACCTTTTTCTTTCAAAAATTTATTCTTGTTTTTATATAAGTTTTTGTGTCTAGTAATACTTTTTTCTTTTTCGAGTATCAAGATTCATTGGGATTTGATTTTAAGGGCAGTGTCCCCAAGTCCTACTCTGTTATTTAACCCATGACTGGAGGGAAGGGACGGATGAATACCTTTCCCAAGGGTACCAGTGCATAAGTGAATGCAGGGTATTCAACTGGAATTCGAACTCGGCTTATCGATTTCTCTCTCCGAGCCGATATCTACTGCATCACAATGCACATCCGTCACTAAACGCTGACAGCACCTGGTGTTCCCAAGCGGTCACCTATCTAAGTACTGACCAGGCTCAACTTCGGTAATCGAGTGAGAACTGGTGTATTCAACGTGATATGGCCGTAAGCCAATAGAAATCTAAAGAACTCCTATGAACTTCCCAAGAACTTCCTGTTAACTCTTAATAATATAGAAGGGAGAGTCCATTATCTGATGAATAGTTGTGTTTCCCCATAACAATCTTAACCTGATGCAGTCGAGGATGAACCGTTATCTTCCCCACATATACGCATAAACTGATTCCTCTTCTGTATCAATATATTCTTAAAATAATGTAATTTTTAATCAGCATTTCTATTCGCAATCGCATTTACAGACTGTATCATGACATTTTAAATAAAAAATGTCATTTTTAATTAACATTCCTAACGCGACCACATTTATAAACTAGGGACAGTTAATTCCTCTTCTAGAAATAATGTAATTTTTAACTAGACTGAAAGAAAAATGAATGGATGTAAGTCAAATTTTGATTTCCTGGTATCGATATCAAATAAGTTTTTTCGTCGTAAACTGAATTTTGAAGGCTAAATAAGTCCTCTGAGTAAATGGTATCATGGCTGAGACTAAAAACTACAATTAGACCTACTTAGAGTCAAACCCGAAGCAAAAACTAAAATAAAAGGGCTGAAAAAAATAGTCATACAGGCAGATAAACAGACACACACACAAACATCTTGCCGTTTATATATATATATATATATATAATCGATTATAATCGATTTTCTGCACTATTGTAAGAACTGCAACCTTGAAACTTCTGAATATCGTTTCTTATGTCTTTGTCTATGAGTGTATCAAATTTGATTAAAATCGGACCACTCCTTCTATAACACGATTTTTTCGATTATCGATATTTATCGGGGGTAGCTCGACACAAAACCTAGCTAATAATACTCGCAGACGCTTATAGTACAACTGTGTAAATTTTTAAGAAAATCGGTTCAGCCGTTTCGGAGTCTATATGTAACGGACGCACACACACACACATGCACACACACAGACAAAGTTCCATTTATAAATAAGTTTAGATTCTTTAATAAAATAATGTTAATTTAATCATTATTCCTGTTCGTAATCGCATTTCCAGACTATGTACAGTTAATTCCACTTCTGCATCGTTATACTCTTTCTCACTCTCTTTGCATTCGTATTTTACATGCAATGACTGCCGTATATTTTATCCTTGCATTAGACTCTATTCATGGAGACCCTTTGCAATGCAAAAATGTCTAAGCAGCTTACGAGAGCATCTTTGTAATCCCCCCCCCCTACATTAAGAGACTGACTACCGCGAAAGTGGAGACGTCTATTTTACTCAGATATCTTTATAATGTCTGTTAAACTCTGTCACTGACGCAGAGAAGCCATTTCCAGACTGTGACCCATTAGTGAGGCGGTAGGCTCTAAATTGATCAAGCGTTTACGATAAGAACAGAACGGGGATAATTGTTCTGACACCATATTAATGTCAAAATCCGCAACAGTTTTCATTATTTAATAATTCGTCGTGCTTAGTTTAATTTGTAACGTATATAAATGAAAGTAGAAAAAAATGTTGATAACATTGCGAGAGTTACAAAGCACAGCCCAACCCCCTCAATCAGGATTCGATCTCTCCCTCCGGTTGGGGGATACGGCGATAATACTCACCGGCATTCCTGTGATATAACAATCTGGCCCCACCCGAGGAAGTGATGCAAGCGATGGTGTTTTCCATCGGTGAAGGGGGCGGCGAAGCGACAAGACAGGTGTTTGTGAAATACATCCTGTCGAAGCCGGAGCGGATGTCGTTTTGACCTTATTTCCGACAGCGGCGGAAATGGCTACAGAGGCAAACAGATCAGGTGCCTCTTAGAATTACGTGGGCGTTGCGTGGGCGAGGCAAAAAACCGGAAGGAAAGTCCCGGTTCTAGAGGACTATATAAAGACCTCGACACACGGATTCGCCAGTAGCAGAGAACGGCCAATGGAAGCAGACAAACACCACGGCAAGACTACACTCCCGTCAGCCCAACTATGTGCCTCTCACCCTTCCGTTCTCTATTCCACACGGTCCGTCGTTAATAATAAAAATATAACCTTATATTTTTATATATGCGTGTTTGTTGTTTTGTCGTCGTACGGCGATATATAACATTCCCTTACGCGCAAATATCCTTGGGAAAGGTATTAATCCATCTCTTCTCTCCAGTTATAGGTTAAATAATAGGAAAGATTAGGTTCTGTAGCCTTGGCTGGCAACAAGTCTACCACAGAAAACAATGGCAACCTATGGCGGGATAATCTTCTGCCCAGTCAGTCATGTCTCTTTCGAGACATGATCGGCCAAAGCATGTATCACGTATGGCACTTCTATCTTCACTCTGTAAACATGTCAGTACGTTAAGTTCTATACGTGATACACGCTTGAGCGATCATGTCCCGAAAGAGACACGATTGACTCTGCATTAGCTTTTCTCGCAGTAGGTTGCAATTATTTTTTACTTGGTTAGACTGATTGCTAACCAAGTATATAGAAGCCAATCTGTCCTGCTATTTAACCCATAGGAGGGATAAGTGACGTGTTAATACCGTTTTCAAGGGTACTTGTGCGTACGTGAATGCAATGAGTAAACGGTTAATAATGCGCTCTCATCGAAATTCGATTTACAGGGATAAGAGTTCAATTTTTGCTGAGAGCTTTTTCTTTATTTCTGACACATGCTGTTTTCTAACGGCCGTATAATGACCGTGTGACCCGTTGTGATCGGAAGTAACTCGAATTACGATGAAATACATATTGGTCAAAACTTGCCCTGTCTGATAAAAAATCAAGATAACATTACTACTGGTGCATATACACAAAACAATAACATAAAATAATCACTGACACGTAATCAGGGGAGAAAGTGTATAACAAATAAGTTTATCTAGTTAAATTTGATCGTCTGCCAAGTGTAAAATTCTCATGGCTCCATTTATTATTAGAATAGCAATCAGGGTAATATTGCCTTACTGGGGAAACAGAGAAACGAATTGGTCTATCACTGCGATCTTATTTCATATACTTCACTGACGATTATAGTAAGACTCTTTGGATAGTTGTGAAGACATTCAATAGAAATTTAAAAAAAAAAAGAATAGTTTAAAAAAATAATTAGTTTGTGCCTTAAATACTGCTGCCATATCTGGTCTGGTGCTCCAGCTGTACATCTAGAGATTATTGACAAAATTCAGGGAACGATCTGCAATGTCATCGATCCTGACAAGGCATCTCGATTTCAGTTTCTTTCTCATCAATGTAATGTGGCTTTCCTCTTGCTTTTCTACAAGTATTTTCATGGAAACCGCTCTGACGAGCCTTTTTTTCCCTGGTGCTTCGAGTCCATGAATTCAAGCATGCTACTGGGTTATGGATGTGCGTTGTGGGGCATTGGATATCGGTTCGGAACGAGAAATCGGGGAGCCGAGTTCGAATTCCAGCTGAATTCATTGTATTCACTTACGCGCAAATACCCTTGGGAAAGGTATTAATCCGTCTCTTCCCTCCAGTTATGGGTTAAATAACAGGACAGATTGGGTTCTATAGCCTTGGTCAACAGCCAGTCTACCGCAGAAAGCAATGGCAACCTACTGCGGGATAATCTTCTGCCCAGTCAGTGATGTCTCTTTCGAGACATGATCGCCCAATCGTGTATCACGTATGGCACTTAACTGACTGACTGGGTTAGAATCATGCTCCACACCATTTACTGTTGAAATTGCTAAATGCAACTACCACTTTTTTTTATTTGCATAAATGTGCAGATTTATGCAAAATATGGGTAAATAAAAAAAAATGAATTTTTTTATGCATAATTTGCATAAATGTGCAGATTTATGCAAAATATGGGTAAATAAAAAAAAATAAACAAAAAACTTACTTGTTTACGATGTGAAAAAAATAGGATTTAAAATACCATCTGTTAACTTTGATATATAGAACTATAAATTCCGAGGATTCAATTCAAACACCAAATTTATTCAAATAAAGGAACAATTTTACAAAGGAATTGCATAAATGTCCTTAGGCAGTCATAGTAACAGATTTTAAAAATAAATGTTTAATTAAAAAGAAATAATATTTTTTTCCTCATTAGTAATAAACAACCTTCTAGTATGGTACAAGTTATTTCCCTTTGACTGGCTAAATTGCTTCTTATTTTAAACTAATTTACGTTAATTTTTTAACGTAACATTTTAATTTGTCTTTTTATTATCAAAGAGACAATATATTTAAAATCTCAGGATTTAATTTTGAGATATATTGTATTGTATTTTACTTATAGAAAAAACATTACGTAGGTTCTTTCTAATTTTATATATTTCGCACAATTAGTTGTTTTTTTTTATTCTCGCACTTCCCGCCTGTGGAATTCCCTCATGTTTACTTGCTCCCCCCCCTGATAACTACAATCTTCAAAATTTCAAATGCGGCATCAAGCGCTATCTTCAGTCTTTTTTAAATCCTGTCACATCTTTTGTCTTTTTCTGAACCCCGCCTATCCTCAGTCTTCTTTTTATTTGCTCAAAACAGCTATTAGATAAACGCTGCAAGATTCGTTCCTGGGTATGACGGTAAACTGCATCCGGCAGCAAGGCCTCTGATTGAGAGGTTGTGAGAAGCATGGAACCACCTCTTAATTGCTGTTCTTCCCAGGTCCACCCTGACCCAGAGTGGTAGCACCTGTTAGGGTCCCAGCTATGGGCAAATAGTTAACCCCCAAATTGGGGTCAAAACACGATGAAAGTATGAAGATAGACTTTTATAGAAATATATACATTAAAATAGACTTTTACAGAAAAACATACATTTTGAAGGAAAAATACTACCAACAAGACATTTTTCAAGAAAAAATTATTACCATAACACATTTTTAAGGAAAAAATTATTCTCAGAAAAAACTTTTTTGAATAAAAAAACTAGAAGACATTTTCAGTTTTCTAAATTAAAAAAGAATAAAAACATTTTCACTAAAGCCTGACTAAATCTAATTTCTCACTATAACTGAACATTAAAAAATACCTTAAAACCTCACCTTTTTTGGCATTAGATAACCCACAGAGTTGTTGATATGCCGTTATACAAAACTAAAACTCATCAAAGTGCAAGCTTCTCGCTGCTCTGTTGCTATTGTCATGGAAAGTGCTTAGACGAATTACATTCCTAAGTTCCATTGGTTCTTCCTTTCACGTCTAAGAGCCACCATGCCACGCGCATTGCAGCTAATCGCCATCATTTCCTTCGTATTTCTTTGGTTAAATATAAGTTCCACTCGTGCAGTTCCAACCAACCACTGCTCTGTGGAATCAACTCCCAAGAAGATGCCTCCCTATTCGCTACAATCTTGTTCAAGTGTTGAATTCAATGTTATCTTCCTCGAATATCCCCATAAACAATGCCTCATACTCTGTAACCCCCTACACCGAGTGGCTCTTGGGCCTTTTACAGGATAAATACCATTGTAAAAAAAAAGGTTAAAGGTTAGGTTTACCAAGGGAAAAGGAATGTTATTTTGAAACTTGCTTAGAACTTCTTTGTAATGGAGATTTTCTAAACGTAGCTTAGATATAGCACAAGGCAAAAAATATGAGGATAGAACTCACTACCCAATTGCAATGGTTATCGCAAGATAAACTTGCTAACCATTACACCACTTCGAGGTACCTAAACTTCTTTCTTATATATATTGATTACTAATCACTATAAATTTAATCTCTGTGTGGTTGCAATAAAAATCAACTAAAGATGAAAGACTAATCAGAACCTTTTAATGGATGCTTCTGCTTCATCTAATAAAATAAAAACTCAACATTACTACTTATACTTCTAGTGTATACAAACAAAGCAGTAACATTAAGGGTAACATAATCAGGACGAGGGAGAAATAAGCAATAACTTTATATGGTGACCTTTGATATTTTTTTCTAATTGAATTTTTATTAGAATAGCCATCAGGGTAATATTGGCCTTCTGAGATAATTGAAACAAGCGTTTGAGTTTCGTCACTAGCTCATTTGTTATTTCGGAGCCACATTAATGACTAATGACTACAGAATAATTCTCTCGGTAGTTGTAATGAAAAGCAACAGGAGTTAAGAAGACAGAAATGCGAGTCGAAAAATACCAATAGCACCCGATTTACTTGCTTTAAATTTGCTGTCAAGAGAAAAATCTATTATGTATCTTGGTTAATAACCTAAAAAGCGAACATTAATCTCGATGTGATGACGACAAATGCAACATTTTGTGTCACGTGTCATCAGGACATAAGCGATCTTGGCTCTTCTCACTTCCCTATTTCATGCGGTTCCTAGCAGTGTTTCTTTCTTTGCTAAAGCTCCCGACACCCGTTTTAAACCACAGATTTCAGTGTAGTTGGAAAATTATAACAGAGCGTACTTCTAGGTCCCGTGCCTCTCCAGGACATGAGCGATCGTAAATTGCTACCCCCGGGATCCTTAGCAGCATTACCTTTTCTACCAGTTCAACTATCTGTTCACACAATCTCGTCAGATAAGTGACTCTCTGCCCTTTTCTATCTCCCTTACATACAATGTATCGTAGAAGTTAGGTTTTCCAAACCCTCCTAATTTCTTAGGTGTCCAAGGACATTCAATTGTCTTTTCCTGATTCTGATTCGAAGTGTTCTTGTTGAAATTTTCTTTGAGACTTTTTTGTTGCCTCCTCGTTCCGTGCATGGATTTTTCAGTTTCCATATGTGCAGCCACATTTCAGCTGCGTAAATGTATTAAATAAACGTATTATTTATTTTTATTAAAAGACTTGGTATATTTTATTCGATTGATCACGCCACTATTCCGTCGATTCCGAGACCACATAGAAATCTGCTGTTATTTATAAGTGATTACTTTGTAACTGGAATGTTCGTCAGAGCTCTAGAACAATTCAGCATGGAAATCATGTCTATTGACCGAATTGAGACGCAGTAGTTCGATTCTGGATGGACTGCGGATTTTGTGATGCGCTCTTTAGATATCTCTTCCTATCGTTGTGGCAGTGTATCAAGCCTATCAACCCTCCCCGTTCCGCTATCTGTTCTCATAATCTCGTCAGATAAGTGACTCTCTACGCCTGCCCGTCTCTCTTTTACTCATTTTTTTCCTTTAGGATTAGGTTTTCCAAGCCCTCGTTTCTCAATATGTGTCCAAAGACATTCAGTTGTCTTTTCCTGATTCTAAGTAGAAGTGTTCTTTCTGTTGCCCTTTTCTTTTAAGATTTGCCAAATCACGTTTGATTACATTGCAAATCTTTCTTTAGGTTTTGTCGAGAACCTCAAGATGAATAGCAGGAACGTCAGGCCAGATATTGCATCTGAAGAAATTGTCCAGCATTCACTGGCATATAAGATGATGGATAACACATAGTAACTGAGCACTCATTTTTTTTTGTTGTTTCTAACGAATTTTGTTCATTTGTCAGCCCTTTGCTTAGCTTTTGGAATGCCTTTTTGGCTAGTCCAGTGCGTACTTCGGCTCTCCGTGCCACATTTTTGTTTAAATACTACCGAATATTTAATTCATGAGAGTCATGAAGCTAGTTATCTCTGAAAGTTTCATCTGAATCCATCCAGCGGGCCTTGAGATATCTTTTCCACGGACGACTAACCGCACATTAAGGTGGTATTAAACGGACACGCCTCCCTAAACTACCATACGAACGCGGGTGTCCCTCAAGGCTCTATCCTAGATCCTACACTCTTTCTGATCTACTTCCCTGTGCTTCTTCTATAAATACTTTCACGGCTTCTGCTCCAATGAACTTAGATTACTGGTGCCTCCTAGGTACGAATTTGCACGAGATACTAGATTAGCAACTAGGCCCCACCCTTTTACAGTGAAACCGATAAAATATAACCGCAATTTCAACTCTAACAGCTTCTTTTCTCGCAATTCTCGCCTGTGGAATTCCCTTCCACATACTTGCTTCCTCGACAGCTACAATCTCGAGGAGTTTAAATGTAAAGTCAATAGACACCTCCTAACACACTAACACACATCCATTCTCCCAAACACTCTTCCCATCTACATCCTTACCCATCTATCACCCTCCTTCCGATATCTAACCACTCTTTCTTATCACTTTCCCCTATGTAACCCCCTACGCAATAGTGGCAGTGGAATGCTTTGCTTGGGGTGAAATGATTAAAAAAAAATAAGAAGAAAGACAAACGCAAATGAAATCAATACCTTTATTTTAAGGCGGTGGCAATAAGAAGAAGAGTTGAAATTAATGCATGCAAGTTTCCACAAACTCTAGCATCATTCCTTCGTGGTCATCTTATGCCCGTTCAGTCCCTCCTCGTAATATAATTGACTATTAATACTGTGTTGTAACCTCGTTCGTTTTGTTGTTGCTTACAATGTTACTGATGTATCACACGGTTGTATATCTTGGTATATCAATTAGTTACTTGATCCACAGTAGATTCCCAGTTGGATCAATCGATAGATTTGGTATTCGCAGAACTCCACTTAAACGCTGCATGCTCATCGCTCCAGACTACTGTCTGGTGCTCATATAGTTATTTTAGTGATCATTTGATCGCTAGTAAAATAATATATTTTCTTGATATTATTCTTTATCTGGCGATCAGTGTTCAACCACACACGGCAGCGTTTATACTTCTTTCAGCATGACATACTGATTAAGAGTAAAATGGTTTGTATGTCAATACTTTTTGGGAAGAAAGCGTTATCCTTTTTAAAATTTCGGGCTCTCGACGTGTGGGATGTGAATTCAATTCAGTTATTTCCGACTTTGTGTCAGCGTGTGTGTGTGTTTTATACGTAGCCAAAGAATACATCGAACTTGAATGGTGGTTTGTGCATATGTCTGAAATGAGGTATTGTAATTATTTACACTATTTACATTGTTCTGACTATTGTCCTCATCTTTGTTACCATATTCCCGACGTTTTGATTGTTGTACGTTCCTACTGTCTTCAGGTGACTGTAATAACAGTTGCTGAGACATTAGATTTATAAGTTCAAGACATTCATTCACTGATATCCTCAAGGACATGGATTAGTGGAGAAAAGCATTGGTTAGAGCCAGTGACTTGATCCGAAATTCAGTACCTGGCTACAGAAAAGGTGAACAAAAGAACTTGGAGAGTTGAGTTAAAGAGAGATAAATAAGACATCTGGAAGAGGCATGACTTATGAAACTAGAACGATCTGCACCGGTGAACGAAAGAAAGGGCTCAGTCCTAAATTCTAAACGCCTGAAGAAGGTCGGAGCGTACAGTGAAAGAAACGTTGTGAATATGGCGATAAAGTTAATGACAACAATCCAAACAATATAAACAGTGTAAATAATAAATGGATGTGATTATGGTGGCATTGATAGAGGCTCGGTATCAGTTCAAATTCCAGTCAGTCAGTTAAGTGCCATACGTGATACACGCTTGGGCGATCATGTCTCGAAAGAGACATCACTGACTGGGCAGAAGATTATCCCGCAGTAGGTTGCCATTGCTTTCTGCGGTAGACTGGTTGCCGATCAAGGCTATAGAACCCAATCTGTCCTGTAATTTAACCCATCGCTGGAGGGAAGAGACGGATTAATACCTTTCCCAAGGGTATTTGCGCGTAAGTGAATACAATGGATTCAACTGGAATTCGAACTCGGCTCCCCGGTTTCTCGTTCCGAGCCGATATCCACTGTACCACAACGCACATCCTTACGTGCTAATACCCTTGGGAAAGTTATGAATCCATCTCCCAACTTTAGATTAAATTGTCCATATTGTATCTGGAACAATCAATATTATTCGCAAAATATTCTTAATTTAATATTCACTCACAATATATATATATATATATATATATATATATATATATATATAATCTAAAAATGTTTCGGCTTTAAATAACCCACAAAGTCTGATAAACTGTAAAAACCAAATAAAAAGCGAACCACAATTCTGCCATAAAACGGAAAAAAGAAAACGGATTAAAGCTGGTAACAATAATAATAATAATAATAATAATGATGATGATGATGATGATGATAGTAATAATAATAATAACAATTCATTCAAAGTATTTACGAAAACAGATCTATTTTTTTAACATAAAACTAATTTTTTACGGCAAAATTATAATTGGTTTAAAATCTTGAAAATAAGATTAACTATTTGAGGCTCTCTTCTTAGAGAATAAGTATTGCGTCAAATATTGCATCAATATTGAAGACGTAAGGCAAGTATGTATTCTCTCTAATATTTCAATTTGCCTCCTGGGAGTAGAGTACAAGTACATTTTTTATATAGTTTTTCACGTTATTCATTTTATACGTTTTGTTTTATTTCCAACAAAGAGTTAGTCACAATCAAAGATTTTTGTACACCGTATAATACCTTTATACACCCTATAATAATAATAATAATAATAATAATAATAATAATAATAATAATAATAATAATAATATGAACATCATCCAGCACCGGTTACATAAATAGAAGATGTAACCATTCTATGGGATTACACCATCTACACAGACAGAAAAATTGAAGCAAACAGGCCAGACATTATTGTTAAAAACCAGAAGGAGAAAACTTGTCTATTAATTGATATGGCTTGTCCAGCGGATTGTAACATAGCAATCAAGGAATTTGAAAAACCGTCAAAATATAAAGACCTGGAAATTGAAATAGAAAAAATGTGGAAATTGAAAACAAGAGTTGTGCCAGTGATAGTAGGTGCACTTGGAATGATAAAAAATGGAACAAAACAACACATTGAAAGAATCCCTGGAAACCCCAGCTTAAGAGACATATAAAAAATTGTCTTATTAAGTACAGCCCACACACTCAGGAAAACTTTATCTATGTAATGCTGGAGATGATAGGGAAGATAGAAAAACATGAAATGGAGCCATAACAACACGCCACTACCTGCCTTAGGTCTCCCCGCAGACTTGGTTGGTAGTGAGACCAAAGCAGAAATCGAAATATGATGAAAAATGACATAATAATAATAAATATTAATATCAAAATATAAAGACCTGGAAATTGAAATAGAAAAAATGTCAAAATATAAAGACCTGGAAATTGAAATAGAAAAAATGTGGAAATTGAAAACAAGAGTTGCGCCAGTGATAGTAGGTGCACTTGGAATGATAAAAAATGGAACAAAACAACACATTGAAAGAATCCCTGGAAACCCCAGCTTAAGAGACATATAAAAAATTGTCTTATTAAGTACAGCCCACACACTCAGGAAAACTTTATCTATGTAATGCTGGAGATGATAGGGAAGATAGAAAAACATGAAATGGAGCCATAACAACACGCCACTACCTGCCTTAGGTCTCCCCGCAGACTTGGTTGGTAGTGAGACCAAAGCAGAAATCGAAATATGATGAAAAATGACATAATAATAATAAATATTAATATCAAAATATAAAGACCTGGAAATTGAAATAGAAAAAATGTCAAAATATAAAGACCTGGAAATTGAAATAGAAAAAATGTGGAAATTGAAAACAAGAGTTGCGCCAGTGATAGTAGGTGCACTTGGAATGATAAAAAATGGAACAAAACAACACATTGAAAGAATCCCTGGAAACCCCAGCTTAAGAGACATACAAAAAATTGTCTTATTAAGTACAGCCCACACACTAAGGAAAACTTTATCTATGTAATGCTGAGGATGATAGGAAGATAGAAAAACATGAAATGGAGCCATAACAACACGCCACTACCTGCCTTAGGTCTCCCCGCAGACTTGGTTGGTAGTGAGACCAAATCGAAATATAATGAAAAATGACAAAATAATAATAATAATAATAATAATAATAATAATAATAATAATAATAATCTTCATATTCTTCTTCTTCTTCTTCTTCTTCTTCTTCTTCTTCTTCTTCTTACATTTACGATTAGAGCACACTTCAAGCTATCTCTGGAGAAATTTAATTTATTTATCTATTTATCTATTTAATTTGTTTCAATTTTGCCTTCCTATAAAAACGGAAGACTATAAGAAACATTTTAGACACTTGAAGTTTTTTCATTATCATAACGGCAAAAAATATCTCGTAAGCATCAAAAAAGATACATGCTGTATACAGTGAATGTGCTTTAGCTGACAGAAATGTACAGAAGTGGTTCGCTAAGTTTAGAGTTAGTGATTGTAACCTTATTGATGAAGAACGCTCAGAGAGCCCTCCCTCGCTACAGATAGTAACCAAATAAAGACATTGATTCTGAATAACCTGTATTACACAACACGATAATTGACAGAAACAATGAATTTATAATAAATCCACAATCCATAAGAACTTCCTAAAGCCTGAGTACTCAAATTGCTACGACGTTTGGATACTATATGACCTGAGGGAAAAGAATCATTTGGATCGCATTTCTATCTGTTATTTGCTGTATAATGAAAATGAACCTTTTTAAGTAAATTGTGACGAATAATGAGAAATGGACCGTTTACAATAATGTTCGGCGAAAAAGTTCCTGTAGTAAGTGGCATGAGTCAAATTTAGCCACCCCAAAAGCAGGTCTTAATCCTAAAAAAGTCATGCTGGGCTTCTGGTGAACTGGAAAAGTAACCTCTACTATAAGCTTCTGCCAAGGAGCGAATCAGTTGAATCTGAAAAGTACTGCTCGTAACGGGAGAAATAAATTTTAAAAAACCACCCAGAATTGGAGAAAAGAAAGTTTTTGTTTTCCATCAATATCAGTGCCGTGCTTAGCAACATCGCGTCCCCAACCCCGCAAAATGCGCCTTGCAGAATGAAACTTCCGTTCCCCGAACATACTGAACCCATAATAAATGGTACTTTAAACGAAATAACATGCTCTCGCAACGCAGATATTCCGTGATCACGATAAAACGGAAAATATACATGTTCTTGTATGTATGTTGAAACAGATATCTATAATTTGTTTCTCACTCAAGTTTATTTCTTTCAATTACAAATGATTTGCGGCCTCTTCGGGGCCCGAAAGGCTTCTATCAAAGATTATATATATATATATATATATATATATATATAAAGAGAGAGAGAAATTTCAACATACAATTATGATAATAAATTTCTAGTTAATCCCAATAATTATTTTGTTATTTTTTTCATTACAATAAATCTGCGGAGCCAAGAAGCCTTGTGGCTTCCCGGGACCTTGCGGCCCATCCCGCAATTGCGGGGCTGTGGGGGCCCTAATTACGGCCCTGAGCAGGATAATGCCAGACGTCACGTTTCTTTGGCAACCACTCTCTATTTTCATCATCCATTGCCTTTTAGGATTTTTCATTTATTCACGTCCTTGTAAAATCATCTCAATGGTAAGTATTTTAATTCTTTGTATATATATATATATATATATATATATAAAACACATGTTTTCTATATATATATAAAACACATGTTTTCTTTCAGCTCATTTCCGTTGGGTTTTATATCAAATAAGCAGATTATTTTTATATTCTGCAATCTAAAAAAAGCGAAAAGATACCAAAAATTAAACTGAAAGAAAAACTTATAAAATATCCTTAATAGTAATAATTCTTTCACTGAGAATGTTAGGTAACTTGAGATTCGTGAAAAGTAGTTTCATAGCAAGTTGTGAGTCGTTAAAGATTCCTAAGGAAACGATCTCAGTTCAACATTAGTTTTCTTGCCAATCTTTTCTCATATGACATCCCTTCAGAACGTAGGCTCTCCAAGGACTACTTTTTCTATATTATATGTGAATTGCAATGTTTGAATCGCAATTCCGTTGGGAAAACTGTCCGTTCGATTTGTAATGTAAAAATGGAAGACAATTGTGCTTCGACATTAGCTTTGTGCAACAACATATCGTTTCTTTCCAATATCTTTTGCTATTTTTCAGCTAATTTCATATCTCCACCTTCCCTGAAATGTTAATCTTTCTGAGCAGGTTTTAGGTGCCTTTTACAATTTTCCAGTGAATTTAAAAAAAAAAATTCTTTAACTGGAACAAATAATCATCTAAATGTTTAGTGAATTCAGCAGAAAGCTTTTTAGCCATAATTTTTGCCTAATCACAAAAAAAAACTATCTTATATTATTCTGATATAATGTTATATCTTATATTATCCTGATATAATAATATATCCCTCCTCTTATCTAATTCCAAACCGATTTCGTTGATTACTATCTTCAAGTAGTTAAATTGTAAGCAATACCGTTCGAGCTCATAGTAAATGACTAATTTCGACTCTCACCATACACATAGCCTTAATCTTCTTTCAATGAAAACCCGAGGTGCATTTCATCTACATGCTCTTGTATTTCACATTGTTGTAATGTATTCACTTTTCATCACCTGTCCAAATTTTTAACAGAACATTTTCTTTACAATAAATATTATTGCAGTGTTAATGGTTCTGACCTGACACTTCGACTATAGTAACTTTCCCACTGTCGTGACCTAGTTTTCTCATGTCTTTTGTATAGATACTTTAATAATAAATGTTCAGATGAAGTCTTCTCTGTGATACCTAGACTCTATTAATTTAAGTGCAGTACTAGACTGGCGGCAAAATCTCATTATTCTACTGTTGAAATGGCTAGATATAACCGCAAGTTTTCCTAACAGTTTTTCTCTCGCGCTTCTCGCTTGTGAAATCTCTTCCAGCTTAAGTGCAATGCCTAGCGATAATTTTGTTCTTCTTAAATCCTGTTCTTTTATTGCGCCTTCTTAATAGTGTTTTATATTCCCTCACACTCAGTAACCTATTGCGTCTTAGTGGTTTTATTACATTGCTGCTTGTGAAATGATAACTAAAATAGTGAATTGTACACAGAAATATGATCAAGCACGTTTCGGGAATTTGTTTTTCTTAGCTTACATAATTTGGAAGCTACACATCAAAGTGACTATCATAACCAAGTTAATACAAATTATTTTCTATTCTTAAGTAATACATAATTTAGGATATTGGTTATATATCTAAACTTATTTATAAATGGAACTTTGTCTCTGTGTGTATGTGTCTGTGTGTATGTGTCCGTTGCCTATAGACTCCGAAACGGCTGAACCGAATTTCTTGAAAATTTACACAGTTGTACTATAAGCGTCTGCGAGTGTTCTTAGCTAGATTTTGTGTCGCGGTACCCCCGATAAATATCGAAAATCGATAATCGAAAAAAATCGGGTTATAGAAGGAGTGGTCCGATTTTAATCAAATTTGATACCCTCATAGACAAAGACATAAGAAACGATATTTAGAAGTTTCAAGGTTTCAGTTCTTACAATAGTGCAGAAAATCGATAATATATATATATAAAGGGCAAGATGTTTGTTTGTGTGTCTGTTTATCTGTCTGTATGTCCTTTATACAAATTCACAATGTTTATCCAATTCTCACCAAACTTCACACAAATATTCTTTAGGCTGAGTCTGAGCGCCAGGATCATGGATTAGTTTTAAAGCTTTCATTACACCCGAGCAACGCCGGGCTATACTGCTAGTATATATATATATATATATATATATATATATATATATATATATTAGGTGCGATTGGTAAATTGTTGCAGTTATTTTATTATTTCAAATATTCTTTAGGCTGAGTCTGAGCTCCAGGACCATGGATTAGTTTTAAAGCTTTCATTACACCCGAGCAACGCCGGGCTATACTTCTAGTTGCATTATAATTTTTATACTATTCTGCTAGCTTAATGGTTACATTTATTAAATATGTCAAACTTGCCTTGTGACTGAAATAGTAATCTTCTACGTGTTCCAGAGTTTTGAGATTCAGTTTCTTGCGCAAATTCAAGAGTGATATGTCGAATTTTTTTCTCGACAGAAAGCCTTTTACAATATCACCTAAAATGTAAAGCACTCCTCATTGACGTCAGGCTTAAAAGAACAGAAGATCTGAGTTTGAATATTTCCGGGGGCTTTTTGTTTATTTTTTATCTATACTGCTTGCTTTATGACTTCGGGATTAAAAAGAAATGCGAGCCTTGCAATAAAAATAAAGAAAAATCTGTTAAAAATTAATAAAGTCAGAAAGACATTGGTCGAGAAGAATAATCCTTACTGATTGCCTTTTTGGTAAAATTGTTTAGTCAAATGATATCCAATCTAATCGCCGAGCGATAACAAAATAAAACAAAATAAAACATGCAAAATAAAGAATAAATTCAATAACTAACTTCGCAGTTCCAAGCGGCTAAAAACTCGATCAAACGTATTCCTAACGAAGAAATGGTAAACAGTTTAAAAAATAAAAACGAAAGGAAACGAATTTCTCTAGTTTTGAACTTATCGATCGAAATCACAGAAATGTGGTTCTTTAATGAGTTACGAGTCTTTTTCAATGATAATTGGAACTTCTGCTTTTGGAGAAGACTGAATTCTCAATATCTAAAGAAGAAAAATTATGAAAAAAATATGAAATAACCCATTAAATGTCTTCTTCGTCTCTAAGGAACGCCACTGAGGTGTGTGCATGATTCGAAGCATGAATGTGTAAACGATTCTTCGAGTTTTCAAAGTCTACTGACATTTGCCGTAGTGCTAATTTTATCATTAAAGAACGTTTTTATTCTCACTTGTTGTGTGAGAAAACAGTCCATGAATTATTCGGGCGACTGTCTTCATACGGCTTTTGTGATCGGTGTATATCAGCGGGTGTGCTCGTAAGCTTTAATCGGGTTTATGTCTGGTAATAGAATTTTTATCATAATTTATAAGTATGTATAACCCATAATTTACAAGAACCCTTAAAGAAAATTCTAATCGAAAATACAAGAATGCTATATAATTCACAAGAGGTACTATATATCAAACATTTCTTTCCTACCACCAACCTTATATCATTTAATAATAGAAATGCAGTATTAAAAGATTTTTAAGATAGAAAAATGCTGACGAGATTTTCAGGCGCGCACAGCATGTAAAAGCTTGGAATATAATAACAAGATAAACACTTTTGAAAATGGCTATTGAATTGGGCGAAAGCGCTTGGGACGATAGAAATTATGGAGGATTTTTATATTCCTTTTCTAAAAAAAAAACAAACAGACAAATGCTAGAATGCTAGAAAAATTTAATAAAAATTTAATTAAATCTTCCTTGTTGGCCGTACTCAATGAATGATGTTTGAAAGAAAGACTGCTGGCCAAGTAGACATTAATATATATATATATATATATATATATATATATATATATATATATATATATATATATGGCAAGAAATAAATTAAGTTTAATACTTACAGACATTATGTAAGATGAAAAATAAAAAATAAAAAACCCAGGAAGAGGGTCATCTGGGAAAATTTATTTCTTCTTTTTTTGAAAATTTAAAAATGAAGA
This sequence comes from Ascarosepion bandense, assembly GCA_037127315.1. NCBI lineage: Eukaryota > Metazoa > Mollusca > Cephalopoda > Sepiida > Sepiidae > Ascarosepion > Ascarosepion bandense. The sequence goes on from JBBBDQ010000117.1 coordinate 308,058, forward strand.
TGAAATTGTATGATAAAAAAAATTATGGACAGCAACAGGGGTGGAAACAATTTATTATAAATAGTGCGACCCATTTTGATTTAGATTTTGTCCTTAACCCCTTCTGAAAAATGGATATCCTAGTGATATTGTAAATAGTGTTATGCGTGATAAGATTAATAATTTCTCTAAGGATTAGCCGTATATTGTGGAGAAATGCCCTGTTTACTTACGACTTCCTTATATTGGTTCGCTTGGTAAGCTTTTGACTAGGCGGTTTTCTTCTGCAGTTCGCTCTCCTTATTTCTCTGCCCGAATTAGAATTCATTTTCGTACTTGTTCTGTTCTTCCTTCTATGCATAAGGATCTTCTTCCCCCTCATCATGTTTTATCTGTAATTTATATCTTTGATTGTGGCTGAGGTAGAAGTTACATAAGAAGGACTTCACAGCGCTTGGATTGTAGGATTAGGTAGCATGTCTAATCTAGTGTTCTTAATCCGGATGCCCATATGATCCAGCTGGTGAATACATCCGGGTCAGCTACTACTGAAAATAGCAGATATTGTGCTACTGACTTCAGTGCGGACCGGTTTTCTTTGTCTGATTCACACTCTTTATTTCACTTGCAGGTATTGGAGTCATTGTAGATTAGGTTCAGAAGGCCATCTCTCTGTAAACAGAGAGATGGTCTCCTGAATAAATCCCTCAATTCTCTCAATTTTTTTTCCACCCTTATTGCTGTCCATAATATTTTTATCATAAAATTTAATCTTCATTTTTAATTTTTTTAAAAAAGAAGAAATAAATTTTCTCAGATGATCCTGAAGAGGTTGGGATAGAAACCGGTCGGTCGCTCTTCCTATGATTTTTATTTTTTATTTTTCATCCAACACAATATCTGTTAATATTAAACTTAATGTATTTTTGCCATACATTTTTGCCATATATTTTTGTACAATCAATAATTCATTTGAAAAAAAAAAAAAAAATATATATATATATATATATATATGTATATATATATCCTATAAATGGACTATCTTTATTTCGATGTCGAGCACTTTACGACAACCTGCTTGCTAAATATCTTTTTATCAATAAACCACTTAAAAAAACAACAATCTTGTCACTAAACATTATCACAATTCAACACTATATATATATATCAAGTAGGTTATTGACATTGTGCATCTTTTTAACTATAAATAATTTATATATATATATATATATATATATATATATATATATATGTCTCTGTGTGTGTGTGTGTGTGTGTGTATGTGTGTTATGACAAAAGGTTTCCGTATTACGCGTTTCGTCTTTCCGGATTGATCTTTTTCCATTCGTGCGACTATACATACACATGAACAAAAGATGCCGTGAATTTCGTAAAATTTCGTAAATAAATTGTCTTAGTTTACCTTTGTTTACATTAGGATACGAAAACAGAGCAGATATGAATTCTTCGAGAAATCAAGAAAATGTGTGTTTAAAAGCATTACTTCGGACTTTGACTGTAAGTCTTTCGTGGTCGAGCGGTTTAAGACACGTCATGTAATTTAACAGTTTACTTTAGAGGACGCAGTTTCGAATCCCGCTGAAGGACGCATGTTTTCCTAACAAGATTTATCGATTATTCAAGTCAGTAGATATAATAAATATACTGTTTAATTACTAAAAACAAACGGAGTATCTGTTCAAATACGATTATACATTGAAAATAATGTTTAAGCAAATGTGTGTGTGCGTGTGTGTGTGTGTGAATTTAAATTGGATTTTAAAATCCTGACAAAGTTTCAAAATTTGATACATTAGAAATGGTACATGAAAAGAGAGAAAAGATTTCATCAAACAGATGATGCATTTCGCCAGTGTAAGGCTTCGTCAGATGCAAAACGAAATTTCAAACATACGCACCGTAATGGGGGCGCTAGAGGGTGTCGTCAGTGATGTCATCGCGAGGATCACTAGGAGGCTTCGGGTCTCTCAACATCATACCCCGCTCACCGCGCCGACCCGACCAGAGATGATCAGCCTCCGGCCCACCCTCGATAAACGCTTTCAAACACTGGAAAATTACGTTTAGGCCCGGTACGAAACCTTGCAAATGCTTCCGATTGGCGACAGCCAGAGCCACTTTCCATTTGGAGGCGAACTGCACATGAGCTCGTCCGAAACATTAATTTAGACGCAGGAGATAAAACAAAGTACAAACAATTTGTCTCTTTAACTGAGCAGATTCATGTTGACTTCGAAGTTTCGTGACAACACCGTTATAATTTTCTTACTCGTATATATATATATATATATATATAGTACTGTGCAAAAGTATTAGGACAAGAACTTTTATCTTTTATGAGGCATCAAAATAAAGTTTAAAATCACCCCTGTCCTAAAACTTTGCACACTACCGGTCGTGTGCAAAAGTATTAAGACAGGGGTGATTTTTATAAAAACCTCACTGAATTTCAAATACAGGGTGAAAAGCCAAGTAAATTGCTAATAAATATTGATTATTTAAAACTAGGTGTAAAAGAAATGTATTAAAAAGAATTTATATTTATTTTTTTTCTATTAAACAAGTTATTTTGAAATAACTAATTATTCTATTATCCTTGGATATAATTGACATTTTTCTTTTTCCCCACTCTCGAATTTATAAATCTAATGTTACTTTGCAAGACACACTTTGGGAACAAATACAAGCTGCTTGGCAGGAGATATCATTAGATACAGTTAAGAAGCTTGTGATGCCAATACCTGACAGAATGAAGGCTATGATCAAAGCAAAAGGCTACTATACTAAATATTAAATTTATTTTGCAACAAGTATTTTTTCTTGTCAAAGAATTTGTTGAGTAAATCAGATAAAATTACTTAATTAAATTGTTTATTTTCTGTCAGTATGCCTGATAAATGATAAAATAGTTCTTGTCCTAATACTTTTGCACAGTACTATATATATATATATATATATGTGTGTGTGTGTGTGTGTGTGTGTGTGTGTGTGTGTGTGTCAGATTTAAAAAATTGCAAACATTGTGTCTGCTTATTTTTAATCAAATCCGTTCATACTCATAATCTTGGACGTATTATAATTGGAAGATGAAAGGAAATTGAAAGTACTTGGGAACATTGAGAAAGGAATAATGAAATCATATGTCAACGTAACAGCTTATTTCTTACATCTTTCAATTATAATATTAAAGATTATCCGTGAATATGAACGTATTTTATTAAAAGTAAGCAGACACAATGTTTGCAATTTATTTAATCTGCCATGTCTAAAAGAATTCTGCCTAAATACAAAAATTTTAATATATATATATATATAGCAAAGATTTTGGATTATTACAATGGGTAATACATATTTCACTGCATATTGCAACACGTCAGACCCAAATGGTGCAACAGTTGGTCCTCAAAAATCCCCTAATTTTTTTTTTTTTTTTACATAGACGCTAACATGTCCATATTTATGACCATGAAGCCCAGGTTAGAATCTCAACATGGTCGATTGAAAATGAAGGTGAATTCTTGATATTAATGATCTGGAGGAGGCGATCCCATTGTGCGGCACCTTCGCCGCCGTATTTTTAATTTAGCTTCGGCGGGGAGATAATTGGGTCTCGGTCAAAAACTAAAAATGATTAGAAAACAGCAATGGCTCAGATTAAAAAAAAACAGCAATGATAATTTATAAGGAATAATTTTACTTTCTCAATTCACGCCATGAATTTAACTCTGACTCGGGCTGTAGGTTCCATTCCGGCCAAAAGACGCATTTAGGCTGAAAGTCCGATTTGTGCCGAAATTCCAATTCAGGCTGAAAATTGAGTTTGTCAAATCACAAATTCTGCAGAACCTCATATCACGAACCTTCTCACTTTAACTCTAATTCTTTTGCATTTTGGAGAAATAAATTTATTTCCTCAATTCCAAAAATTTTAGAGATATTTTAAACTGTGCTTAAAACAAAAACTTTTTTTTAAAATTCACGGAGTTTGCGTAACTTAAACTCAGTATATATGAAAAACTTTTAAAATCACTAAATGTTTTTCAGCTATTTTCAGATTTAAAACTTTTGCTGTTCGGGCCTTATCTGGGCACAAATCCAAAGGCTGGATGTTCTGTGGCAATAGGAGGTCACCACTGTAGTTGTAGGAATGGTAAGCCATGTCTCGTACAAGACCAATTCACAAACACAGCCGACAATCTCCAAAGCTTAAGGTTTTATTAGATTTCTCATCAGAATTATCAAAAAGTGAACTTGTAGAAAAATAAAATATCTTTTGTATGTTTAAATAGAAATTTATTAATAGAACAGAATAACATGAATTGGTAGAGTCAAATGTTCAATTAGAAACAGTATTAAAAAGTTAAGAGTATCAAGAGTTCATAGTAGTCCTTGTAAGAATGAGTTTATGTGTACGTAGACAGGAACGTATGTGTGTATGTATGTATGATCGTTATCGTTGGGTAGGAATATTTTTGAAGTACTCTCTCAGTCTCAAAGGGTTCCATTCGGTTATCAAATATAAGAAAAGGTGAACGGTGAAAAGGAAAGAGGTAAGAGAGAAAGATGGAGATAATAGAGGTGAGCGAGAAGGATAAAGAGAATAATAATGATCGCTTGACGTTTGTCAAGGGACGTGTTAATTACGCTCGTCTCATTTCTCTCTGACGACAGGCAAACTTGGCCCGATTGTGGGGCACGAAAAGGTCATTTGGGAATTCCATCCCGGATGTGATTCAGGCCTTTCCATTAGACGACAAACAAACTTCGAGTTGGCTTGCGAAATGCCCGTATAAAAGAATTTGTTTCTGATAATTGAAGATTATTTGAATTTTGTTTTTAGATGTTTCCTAGTTTTCTATTGACCGAAAAACATTTCGCATCAAGGTGTGAAATTTCAAGGGTTTTGATTTGGATTCGCTTTTGCGTGTGTACTAAGCAAAGTTTGTAAATTCGAGTCTTTTTTTAACTTCTAACAAAATCAATGCGTCGGTGCTTAGCATTTGAATAATAAATCTAGATCTTCTTTTGTTCACTACAGTGCAAGCACTAGATGAAGGGAATATTCCCTGAATCAACACGATACAAAAATGATATAATATGTTGTAGGAAATATCGGGCCAGAAAAAGAAAATGCCGAAAATTCAGATCGCCGGTACAATATCGCGAACTGCTATCCACCTAATCAGTCAGACCCAAAATTATTTCCTACAAGCTATTTCGGCATTGTGACGGACAAGACTTCTGAGGTGAAGTTGATACCAGAGTTTGATGGTTCGGTAAACGGACCGGCAGTTACTGAATGGATTGAAAAGGCAGAACTTGTTTGTGACCTGTGTGGAATAAAAAAACGTTGAACGTGTTCTTCCTCTGAGGTTGACGGGCGGAGCATTTGCTGTTTATCAACAATTAAACTCGGAGAAAAAGTCAGATGTCGAGCAAATAAAACAAGCCCTGCGGATTTCCTTTGCACCAGATCGTTTCTTGGCTTACGAGCAATTCGTGGAACGCCGATTGTGCCCGGAAGAATCCGTCGACGTACTTTTAGCCGACTTGAAGAAGCTAGCGGGTCTCTTTGGCGGAATATCCGAGCAAGGACTCGCATGTGCGTTCATAGCAGTTCGCGATATTGTACCGGCGATCTGAATTTTCGGCATTTTTTTTTCTGGCCCGATATTCGTGTAATTTGCGAGTTGTGGTGTAGTGGATATCGGCTCGGAACGAGAAATCGGGGAGCCGAGTTCGAATTCCAGTTGAATCCATTGCATTCACTTACGCACAAATGCACTTGGGAAAGGTATTAATCCGTCTCTTCCCTCCAGTTATGGGTTAAATAGCAGGACAGATTGGGTTCTATATCCTTGGTCGGCAACCAGTCTACCGCAGAAAGCAATGGCAACCTACTGCGGGATAATCTTCTGCCCGGTCAGTCATGTCTCTTTCGAGACATGATCGCCCAAGCGTGTATCATGTATGGCACTTAACTGACAGATGTAGAAAAAGTGTAACTTGCGTTAGAGGGGTTTCAGACATAGGGACTGACAGACAGAGTTTGTCGTTTCTTTGATTAGAAAATTTATAGCCTGAAGAATTACTAAATGCAACATGGTGTTATGTCGCCAAGTATAAATGAATAACTCAACAACAGAATCAGAATATAAGTTGTATTCCGCGGAAAGACGGTTAGTATGTACAGAAGTGATTAGTAATATTTACAATAGAAAGATACAAGAGTCCAATCCGTCGTAAAGACGTGTGTATACGTGATTACTTCCGCTACGCCACCGGAAGTGTGACTAACGCTTCACTGACTCTTCATTAACTCATTAAAGACTCTCAAGTGACTCTCTACGACTCATTATTTAGCTGTCCCTCCCAGTAAGGGCAACATATGACACATGGTCAGTTTATATCTGGGCTTTACGGGCTATATGGCCCGGCCAAAAAATGTCTGTGTATTTTTGCCCAGTCGTACCTTTACCCTTCGGCGGAACCACGACTGGGTTATTGCTCTCTGCTCGGAAGCAGAGAGCGCCCCCTACCCGAAGGCAGAGTACTGACAGTGTCATAGTCGTAGCAGCAGTGGCAAAAGCCAAGTTCTTGTGACTCTCTACGACTCATTATTTAGCTGTCCCTCCCAGTAAGGGCAACATATGACACATGGTCAGTTTATATCTGGGATTTCCGGGCTATATGGCCCGGCCAAAAAATGTCTGTCTATTTTTCCCCAGTCGTGGTTCTACCCTTCGGCGGAAGCACGACTGGGTTATTGCTCTCTGCTCGGAAGCAGAGAGCGCCCTCCACCCGAAGTCAGAGATCTGACAGTGTCGTAGAGTCGTCAGTCTAGTGACTCTCTACGACTCATTATTGAGTTGTCCCTCCCAGTAAGGGCAACATGTGACACATGGTCAGTTTATATCGTGGCTTTCCGGGCTATATGGCCCGGCCAAAAAATGTCTGTGTATTTTTGCCCAGTCGTGCCTCTACCCTTCGGCGGAACCACGACTGGGTTATTGCTCTCTGCTCGGAAGCAGAGAGCGCCCTCCACCCGAAAGCAGAGAGCTGACAGTGTCGTAGAGTCGTCAGTCTAGTGACTCTCTACGACTGTATTTACTAGCCTTCCCACGTAGGCTGGATGTGACACATGGTCATTTTATAGTGGGTATTCCCGGCCATATAGCCGGGCCAAAAAATGTCTGTCTATTTTTCCCCAGTCGTGGTTCTACCCTTCGGCGGAAGCACGACTGGGTTATTGCTCTCTGCTCGGAAGCAGAGAGCGCCCTCCACCCGAAGGCAGAGAGCTGACAGTGTCGTAGAGTCGTCAGTCTAGTGACTCTCTACGACTCCCCTTGTAGAGAATTCACCATTGCTATATATAGCAATGGGAACAGTCCATTTGTAGTCAAATCGGAGCGGCGCCCTAACACATGGTAAGTCTTAAGCCTCAAAAATAGTTATACAGTGAAACCTGAGTTATCGATCCTAATCCGTTCCAGAAAGTTGGCCGAAAAACGAAATGCACGAAAACCGAGGTATTTATTCTCATAATACGTAATGTAAATCTAATTAATCCCTTCTATATACTAAAATATTAACAAAAATACATTTTAGACAGAATAACTAGTTTTACACGCAGAAAACAATAAGAAATTCATATAAATAACAAATAAATGGAACAAATGAACATTTAACTTCACGTTAATGTTTATCTTGTTGGCGTATGTAAGATGTTCAGGAGAAAAAAGGGGAGAGGTGTTATAGTAGGTTGCTTATCTATTCTTTTCTGTTAGTAGTGGAGAGTCCGTTCTACTGCTGTAGGTTAATGGAATTTGGCCTCGTTGTAGATAGCCCACTATAAGTCATAAAGAAAGGTTATAAACCAAGACAAGCAAATTGAGTTGAAAGATAACATTTTATATATAACACATATCAATTGAGCCACCAGAGATAGGGAGATGTGGAGAGCCATGATCGCCTTCGTCCTGAAAGGACAAGGCAAGTAGAAGAAGAAGACCTATTCATCCTGTCTGTCAAAAAGTCATCAGCAGGAGATAAAATTCATTATCACTGCCATATTTGTTCTCAGCGTTCTCAAGTGTTTTATTTATTTATTTATTTATTTATTTTATTTTTTATTTTATTTATTTATTTATTTATTGTCTTGTTTTAGGGAACATATCACAGTTAAATCAGGAGAATATGCAGGAGATCAACCAGTTCAAAACCACAGTAGCGCATAGCAGTCATTTTTTTAAAATAAGAAATTAATTTATATTTAATTAAAACCAAAAGTTTTGCGTGCCTCCAATAATCCCATTACTTTGCTCTAACAATTTGGCTATTTCTGATGGAACTTTAATAGTAATTAATTAATTAACTAGTTAATTAATTAATTAGCTGAAGTTTTTTGTTGGAAATTGATTCAAGGAGTGAGTATAAAGGCTAGTCTTGCTTGGGTTTTGCTATTTATTAAACATTTTCCGCATTATATAACTGTGCATATTTATTTAGGCGAGCTTAAAAAGATTAATTCACTTTCGACGCACTGATTTCCATCTTGCAAAATTCCAGCAAATCAGAGTATTAAACTTCGCATCTAGGTTCCATGGAGAACGTCCTCATCGGGTCAGAGATAACAAGCGGGGGAAATGAGTAGCGAATGGTAAAGTGAGGAAAGCAGAAGGAAAAATAAAGAAAGGGCGGCTTAGTAAAGGAAAAGGAAATAGAGTTTATAGAAATAAAGAGATAAACGCGTTCCTAATAAATGATTGATTAGTAGAAAACGATCCACAGAACAAAGAAGATAATGTGAGTGAGTTATATCGCAAGGTACGATACAGATAGATAGATAGATAGATAGATAGATAGATAGATAGATAAATGAAAAACAGAATAACATCGATAGATAGATAGATAGATAGATAGATAGATAGATAGATAGATAGATAGAAAAACAGAAGTAGATAGATAGATAGAAAAACAGAATTAGATAGATAGATAGATATATAGATAGATAGATAGATAGATAGATAAATGAAAAAGAGAATAACATAGATAGATAGATAGATAGATAGATAGATAGATAGATAGATAGATAGATAGATAAAATACAGAATAACATAGATAGATAGATAGATAGATAGATAGATAGATAGATAGATAGATAGATAGATGAAAAACAGAATAAGAATAAGATAGATAGATAGATAGATAGATAGATAGATAGATAGATAGATAGATAGATAGATAAATGAAAAACAGAATAAGATAGAAAGATAGATAGATAGATAGATAGATAGATAGATAGATAGATAGATGAAAAACAGAATAACATAGATAGATAGATAGATAGATAGATAGATAGATAGATAAATGAAAATCAGAATAGATAGATAGATAGATAGATAGATAGATAGATAGATAGATAGATAGATAGATAGATAGATAGATAGAAAAAAATAGATAGATAGATAGATAAATGAAAAACAGAATAACATAGATAGATAGATAGATAGATAGATAGATAGATAGATAGATAGATAGATAGATAGATGAAAAACAGAATAAGATAGATAGATAGATAGATAGATAGATAGATAGATAGATGAAAAACAGAATAACATAGATAGATAGATAGATAGATAGATAGATAGATAGATAGATAGATAGATAGATAAATGAAAAACAGAATAACATAGATAGATAGATAGATAGATAGATAGATAGATAGATAGATAGATAAATGAAAAACAGAATAACATAGATAGATAGATAGATAGATAGATAGATAGATAGATAGATAGATAGATAAATGAAAAACAGAATAACATCGATAGATAGATAGATAGATAGATAGATAGATAGATAGATAGATAAATGGAAAACAGAATAAAATAGATAGATAGATAGATAGATAGATAGATAGATAGATAGATAGATAGATAGATATCGTATTTACTCGCATATCATGCAACTTTTAAAAACCTAATTTGGAAGCTAATTTTAAGGGCTCGCACCGTACATGAGGTATAAAATTAGCGTATGTACTGCTCAGTACATAGATTAATGTTACATCTCGTGTATGGTGCGACGTCTTTAAAATTTACTTCAACACGATCTCGAATGCCTAAGAAACAAACTTCTGATTGTTAGACACTCGGTCAGATATTGGGTGTGGATTTTGGCTAAAGAAATTCTTACTTTCATGGACGAAAAATATAAACAGAAGCACTTTTACTCAGAATCAGAAAAAGAGTGTTGACATTTATGGACACTTAATGAGAAAGAAATGTATGGAAAACTTAATCCTCACGGGGCATGTGGAAGGCAAGGTTATCAGGGGAAGGCAGGAAGCCACTTACCTGATAATCTTGTATGCATGGATAGCGAATCAGGTATGGAGCAGTAGCGTAACTGAGAGTGCGGTCCGTCCACGGTGGCATTTTTGGGGAACTTTATATATGTATATATATTTCTCCTAAAATGTGAAGAAGTGATAGTGCATTTTATATATTGCTTACGTACGTCAAGCAAATTATTTTATTATTGTCATTTACGAAGCTTGCGATACTTCTGAAAACAAGAGTATAAAGCTTCAATTTCCTAGGTCTAGAAGCCCATTGATCACTTACGCTCAGTGATTACAAGACCTAAAGACCCAATAATCACTTTCACTCATGGTTTACTAGGCCTATAGGCCCCAAAATCATCAGTTTCACACAGGCCTAAAAGCTCGATAACTTTCACTCAGTGGTTACTAGGCTTAGAAGCTCAATAATGTCTTTCACTCAGTGATTACCAGGCGTAAAAGCTCGATAGTAACTTTCACTCGGTGATTTCTAGGCCTAGAGGTCCAATAATCGCTTTCACTCAGTGATCACCAGGCCTATAAGCCTAATCATCACTTCCACACAGTGGTTACTAGGCTTAGAAGCTCAATAATGTCTTTCACTCAGTAATTACTACGTCTAGAAAGTCAATAATCCCTTTCGGTCAATGATTCCGATGCCTAGAGGTATAATAATCACATTCACTCAGTGATCACTCGGACTAGAGGCCCAGTAATCACTTTCACTCAGTGATTACGAGACCTATCGTGATTTGGAAACTTGTTATAATGTCAGCCTGCTAAAGCTAGGCTGTAAATTTCGTAGGCTGACCATTAAAGAATGATGATAGTGTTGTGAAATCGTGCATGTGTTAATATCAGTTGTTTCTAAACTTATTTATAAATGAAACTTTGTCTGTGTGTGTGTGTATGTGTGTGTGTGTGTCTGTGTGTTTGTGTGTGTCCGTTACCTATAGTCTCCGAAACGGCTGAACCGATTTTCTTGAAAATTTACACAGTTGTACTATAAGCGTCTGCGAGTGTTATTAGCTAGGTTTTGTGTCGAGGTACCCCCGATAAATATCGAAAATCGATAATCGAAAAAAACGGGTTATAGAAGGAGCGGTCCGATTTTAATCAAATTTGATACACTCATAGAAAAAGACATAAAAAACGATATTCAGAAGTTTCAAGATTGCAGTTCTTACAATAGTGCAGAAAATTGTTATATATATATATATATATATATATATATATATATATATATATATATAAGGCAAGTTGTTTGTGTGTGTGCCTGTTTATCTGTTTTTTTCATCCCTTTTATTTTAGTTTTTACTTCCGGTTTGGCTCTAAGTAGGTATAATTGTAGTTCTTAGTCTCAGCCATAATACCATTTACTCCGAGGACTTATTTAGCCTTCAAAATTCAGTTTACGAATAAAACAAACTTATTTGATATCAATTCCAGGAAATCAAAATCTGAGTTACATCCATTCTTTTTTTTCTTTCAGTCTACGGTTTCGCTTTAACTGAAAACAACTATTGCTTTTTAGTCTTTTGTGCCAACGTCCAAAGAGTCTGAAACATGATCGCCCAAGCGTGTATCACGTACGGCACTTCAATGACTGACTGAATGATGAAATGTTTCAACTGCAGGGAGTGTCTCTTTGTCTCCGGCTCAAAGTGATGTACTCAACCGTCATCCTTGGTGAGGAAACATTTAAAGTATTAAGAAACAGGTAAATTATGTTTGGAACAAAAAAGAGTGCTGAGCTGCTATATGGAAATGAATGCTGTATAATTTCCCGACAGATGAGAATTGAGGCAACAAAGTTGTGGTTCTACAAAAGAATGCTGATAATACCATGGACAGAACATGTAAGCAACGAGAAGGTTTAAAAAAAACAATTATAAATAAAATCAGAAAGAGACAGTTGAAATATCTGTGTCACATATGAAGAAAAGAAGACCTGGAAATTTTGACCATCGCAGGATATAAGCAAGAGGGACAAAGGAAAGCAGCGAGCAAACTACCTAACTTATTTACACAAAATCAATGACAGAACAGGAAGTGATAGTGGGTGTAAAACGAGAAACGTTGTCAATCGCTAAAAAATAAGGGATGGAGAGCCATGGTCATCCATTTGCTCAAGATACTAAGGCACACGGAAAAATCATATTTCGTAAAATCTACGAATCAAAAGGGTAAAAACGGTTCAGTTATTTTTAACATTATTTCTATTAGGTTGTTATAAAAATAATGGCTGCTCGAAATGTTGTATTTTGAAAGCCCTTTTAACATAGTATTCACGGTATATATGAGGTTAAGTTTGGTATACATATAAATTAATATGTGCTCTTTAATAATTTTTAACTTATTTTGAGCAGAAATATTCTGGAAGCATAGAAACCCTTATGTATGAACATGACAAAACATGATTTTCGTTTACTTTTCTTGCATGAGTTCAAACTTGGACAAAGTGCCTCCCAGAACTCGCTTCCTTATTCTTGCTTTCCTGATGGCTACAACCTCCAGGAATTCAAATGCAAGGTCAATACTCATCTCTTAACCACTTGACCCTAGTTTTTTTCCTTACCATCCTGTATATCCTTTCCTTTCTCTCCACCTCTGCAACTGTCATCACACCTGTGTTTTCTCCCTTCTCTTGCTCCTTTCTAAATGGTTTTTCCTTCTCTTCACTCTCTTCTATCCAGTGCTTTTACTCTTATGTAGCCCCCTGCACATCAGTGGCGTTACCACCTTGCTCGGGGTGATATGATTAAAAAGAAATCTGCCAATATCAACAGAGCATGGCGAGATGGGTCCACAAGTTATCAAACAGTACAAAGGTAGGCTCAGAAATTCTGTACTGGTGATGAGAGCCTTGAAAATGAAGACGATTGATTTTGACAACGAACATATACAAGCAGTTGTTGAGCAAAAAGCCCACGTCAAAATGTCAGATGTCTCAGACGCTTGATGTCAGCCCTGCAACGGTCTCAAGCCATTTTCAGAGTATTGAAAACGTGCAAAAGCCCGATAAATGGGTTCCTCACGATCTCAATGAAATTCAAATCTTGAAGTGTGTTCGATGCTCTTTCTGCGCAACACTACAATAATCCCTTTCTTGACCGGATAGTCACTTGTGAGAAAAAGTGGATCAATTATGATAACCGTAAATGATCATCTCAATGGCTTGATCGTGTTGAGTCCCGCAAACATTTCCCAAAGCCAAAGTTGCATCAGCAAAAGATTATGTTGACTGTATGGTAGTCTGCAATTCGTGTTATCCACTACAGTTTTCTGGGATCCAATCAAAGCTTGGAAGATCTTTACTGCAATCAACTCACTGAAATTCATGCACACTTGCAAAAAAAAAAAAATGAGACCTGCATTGGTGAATTTTATGTGGTCCAATTCTGCTCTACGATAATGCGTGGCCACACGTTGCAAAAATGATGTTGTAAAATCTCACAGACTTAGAATTCGAGAGTTTACCACATCCTCCATATTCTTTTGATTTTTCACTCACTGATTATCATTTTTAAGCATTTACGCACATTTTTAAATGGTAAAACTTTTAGGTCAAAACCAGGAGTAAAATCAGCCTGCAAAAATTTCGTTACATCACAGCCAATAACTTTTTATCAACGATGAATAAATAATCTCGTCGATAAATAGCAAAGGTGTATAGATGCTCAAGGCTCGTGTATTGACTATTTTTAACATTTCTACAGTTAATTTTTCAAGAATAAAATTATGTTTCTGAAATAGCTCATTTTTTTGCAACAGTCTAATAATATAGTATTTTCGAATACAGAATGAAGTGAGATAAAACTTTTATTTATTTTTGGGAAATACATTAAGAATCTATCTGTAACTATCTGTAATAGTTCATATCTATCTATCTAGATAGATATTTATTGTTAACTATTTCGCTATAATATGTGCAAAACTACAAACTGCTACAAACTTTTACATTTTGTTTCGACATTGAAAGAACAGTGTCTCATCAAAGTAGTTAACTAAAAAATAATAAATGTTTTTATTTAAAAAAGATTAACTAACACTTCCCTTTATTTTTAGAAAAAAAATTCCGTAAGAGATAAAAAGATATTAAGAAATAGATAGATAGATAGATAGATAAATAGATAGATAGATAGATAGATAGATAGATATGAACAGATTGACACAGATAGATAGATAGATAGATAGATAGATAGATAGATAGATAGATAGATAGATAGATAGATAGATAGATAGATAACAGTTTCAGATAGATAGATAGATAGATAGATAGATAGATAGATAGATAGATAGATATGAACAGATTGACACAGATAGATAGATAGATAGATAGATAGATATGAACAGATTGCCACAGATAGATAGATAGATATGAACAGATTGACACAGATAGATAGATAGATAGATAGATAGATAGATAGATAGATATGAACAGATTGACACAGATAGATAGATAGATAGATAGATAGATAGATAGATAGATAGATAGATAGATATGAACAGATTGACACAGATAAATAGATAGATATGAACAGATTGACACAGATAGATAGATAGATAGATAGATAGATAGATAGATAGATAGATAGATAGATAGATAATATAAAATAAATGGTATATAATTGTTTTGTGGTTTAAAACCAAAATCCTACGCTTTAAATTCATTATCAATAGAAGATGTGTTTCATTCAAATCAACATTTGAGATTAAATTATTCGGAAAAAATGAATATGTAACAGCACATGTTATCGAGTCGCCTTGTTACAACATTTATTGATTGGCAAATTACAGAGTACAATTATGGAATAATGAAGCAGAAATAGATGTTTTGCCAAAGCAGTTTGAACATAAATATTAATTACTGATCATTGTGTCATCATTATTCTGCAATTTCAGCAGCTGGAGGGGGGAAAGTGAAAATATCCTTTCTTTAAAGATAAAATAATGAACTCATTTTCAAATATAGTTATATACTATACTATAGTACAGTATAACATTAGTTATATACTATTGCAGATAGTATACTTTGATCCTAGAATTTTTTTGGAGTAAGTAAATATAATGAACTCAACGGGTTTTTCATTAAGAATTCAGAGCCATTATCCATTCCATTTCCTACACATCCACCTGGTATTCCGAAGCGGTTACCTATCTAGGTACTGTCTATATCCGACATTGCATAACCCCAGTGATCGTACTAGAACCAGTTTCGACATGATGTACCCTTAGCCAGATAGATAGAGAGATTTTCTTCGGTATGCAACATTTTATTATCGTATAATTCTGCTTGTTCCTTCCTTAGTTAGTTACTTAGTTCGTCCGACCGTCACGCCACTGAAGAAAGATAACACACTTACTCTCTACACGAGCTTTTTCTTCCCCTCTGTCTTTTTATAATCTCCTCAGCCTTTCTCTCACCTTTGCCAAACGGAAGGGTAGTAAAGAGTGAGAGAGTAGGAGGAGAGAGCCTATACCGTATCAGTAGGAGCTTAAGCTGATGGTTGTAGCAGTAATTGTGTGTGTGTGTGTGTGTGTGTGTGTGTGTGTACTGTCCAATATAGTAAAAATAGACAGGTTTGTTGTCGTATCCCGCGACCTAATAATGAAATTTCTGGCCTCTACACCCTTGGCCATTACTTAGTTGGTCTTTTCTGTTTACAATGGACACAGGAGCCATGATTTTTCAGTAATAAAAAAAAAACATTTTCTGTTTCAAAATCTCTCACAAAATAGCGTACAGTATTTTGGTTATGGTCTGTGCATACGCCGCTTAATATAATATAAGATTACAGTAAAGTAGCTTCTATGGACATTACTTTTATAGATATTTTAATAAAATTACACTCTGTGTTATCGTTATTTTATTATCCAATACCTTTATCTTTGAAGACGTTACTATCATTTGTAGTATGACAAAGTCAAATTTTTCCAGGAAATCATAATTATCCTTCTGTGGAAATTCCACGAGTTCCGCTAGTGGACATTAAAACGTGTTTTATTGAAGTAAAAGAGAAAGAAAGAAAGAAAGAAAGAAAGAAAGAAAGAAAGAAAGAATGGCATAATTACGGTTGAAAGCAAAAAAAAAAAAATCAACAGCTCACTGTAATCTGATAATTGTCAGTTCAATCCCTAAGTCGTGTGGTGTGTACTTACACCTTTCTGCAAATTTATTTAAACAATTGCTTTAGATTTCTTTCTTCCACTATACGGTCAGTTTTAGACTCACTTGAGTGACAGAGTGTAATCTATTTTTATTTTTTCCTTAGATTAGATCCTTTGCAGTGGTGTGCAGTGATATGAATCTATTTTCGGGTATATGATAGAATTTGTTTGACCTTGAAAAATTTTGCGTCATCCGTGACTGCATCACGCCCAGATACTATTGTCTCGACTGTCAATTAGTTGTCCTACAGCCATTGTAACGCTGCACGAACACACTTGCAAACCTTACAGAGAGATCGCGGGTATTGTTGATGTCAGCCTTTTAACTGTCATTCGTACCGTCAAGACGAAGAAACAAATTGGATCCATCAATTCAAAACGTGAAGGAAAATGCGGTAGGAAGAGAAAAAAAAACGCCAAGGGACGCCCTATACGTGATCAGGGAAAGTGTGAAAGATCCTAAGAAGGGATTATTCGTTTTGTTTCAGTTAACAAGTGTGTAGACTCAATGTCAAAGGAAAAACCATAACTGAGTAGTATTAAAAAAATTAAAAAAACGAAAAAAAAACTAGGTGAAATATCATTTGAGAGTGGAAGGAGAATAATATTCTCTCGTAAATTAAATAAAGGGTTTAGTTCTAAATTCCCTGTAGTTTACGCCTGTCAATAAACATCTGAGTAGAGTTATTTTGTATGAGTTTGATTTGGTGTGGAGTGGTACTTTGGAGTTAATCGACTGGTTCGAGAACTTTAAAGATAAAAATAACTCTACTTTTCTTCAATTCGACATCTAGGACTTTTACCCATCTGTATCTAAAAACCTCTTCCATCTTGCCCCAAAATTCGCAGAATTTTATTCGGACATTTCAAAAGAGGAAATCAACATAATCTTGAACTGCAGGAAATCAGTTCTTATCCACGACAACAAACAATGGACTAAAAACTCAACGAATAATTTTGATTTATCTATGGGAGCTCTGGATTCTGCAGAGTCTTCGGATTTAGTCGGATTATTTTTCCTGTGCAACCCCACAGCGTATAAAAAAATCGATATATAAAATATAAGACTTTATAGAGACGACGGACTCATGATAGTAAATAAATCCACTGGAGGTAAGGTTGACAGACTTAGAAAATTAATTCATAGAGTTTTTAAATCTTTTGGTCTTAGCGTAGTAATTAACCCTAATATAAAACAAGTTGACTTCGTAGTCTTAACATTAGGCTTAGTTTCTAATACCTTTCAACCTTTCATGAAAAATAATGCTAACCCAATTTATATAAACCATGGCCCTAATCATCCACCATCCGTTATCAAACATATTCCATCATCAGTTGAACGCCGCATCAACATACACTTCTCTAATAAAGAAATATTCGATAAACACAAAAAAAACTAATGATAAAACTCTTAAAAATAGTGGTTATCAATCTTCTGAGATCCGCTTTGGGGAAAAAATTACTAGATCAAAAAGGAAAAATAGAAACAGAAAAATCACATGGTATAACCCTCCATTTAATCAGTTAGTTAATTTTAAACTGGGACATAAATATCTTAAGTTAATAGATAAACATTCCCCAAAAATAACCCTTTAAGCAAAATCTTCAATAGAAATACACTAAAACTCAATTATACTTACTCCAACAATATAGAAAAAATAATTAAATTACATAACAATAAAATATTGAATCACACAACAAAAACAACTCTAACACTCATGTCAGTTTGACCCATAATAATAACTTTTGTAATTGTAGAAACCCGAACCAATGCCTCATACCTAATAAATGCTTAACAAAGTCCATGATATATATGTGTTCAATTTTATCCCTGGAGAACCCTAAAGATTATATCGGAAATAAAATGAACTTTTTTAAAAAGTGCTTTTAGAATCACCTCTCACTCTTCAATAACAAGGACAAAGAAAATATGACATCACTTTCTAAATATTTTGGGAAGTTAAAAAATGAAAATAAAACACCTAACGTTAAATGAAAAATTCTCAAACAGGCTAGAACATCTAGATCGGTAACGAAACCATGTTTTCTTTGTCTACAAAAACAAAATGAAAATAATTAAATACATGAGGAGTGACATATTACTAAACCAGAGGCATGAAACTACAGTAAATTGCAAATACATTAAAGAACTAACTTTACAATCATGCTAAAATTACAAAATCCAAATTTCGGTACTCTAGAAACAATAAACCTTTTATAGCATTAATCTTAGTACAACGATATTCACTTTTAACTGTATGACCTCTCTCCTTATATTTTTATCTCTAATTTTATTTTTATTTCATTCTACCTAATTAAGGTTTTTCTAAAAATTTAGGTTAAAAGTCTACCTTAACAAAAAAAAAATCCTTTAATTTTAAATCAAGTTTAAATTTTAAAAAATCCCCTTTTTTAATGACTCCTACGCCTATGCACAGGATTTCACCATCTTTTCAAAGAACGCCAAAAATTTATAGCCTTATACTTCATTAATACATATATTTTTATCCATTACAATTCCAGACCAGAGTGATAAAAAAACGCCACTTGGCCAGTTATGCAATCTCTCATACCTCTCTCTTCTTCGCCCATTTTCTCTTACCTCCTTCCCCCTCTATGCATTTTCTTACTTCTTCCTCTTTGTTAAAACCGAACGCCGGGTCATCTAAGGTTGTATATGATTGATAACCACTGTCTCTAAGAATTTTATCATTAGTTGTTTTGTGCTTATCGAATATTTCTTTATTAGAAGAGTGTATGTTGATGCGGCGTTTAATTGATGATGGAATATGTTTGATAACGGATGGTGGATGGTTAGAGCAAGGGTTTATATAAATTGGGTTAGCATTATTTCCTACTTTTAAACCTGGTGTCTTTCTTTGAACCTTTCACTATATATCCTTTAGTTCTCTCTTTCTCTCCCGTTTTCTTCTCTTTGTTCTTTATTTCGTCAATGTTTCTTTATTTCGTCAATGTTTATTTATTTCTTTATTTCGTCAATGTTTCTTTATTTCGTCAATGTTTCTTTATTTCGTCAATGTTTATTCGTCAATAAAATTTCGTCAATGTTTAGTTTATTTAATTTAGATTTATTTCGTCAATGTTTCTTTATTTCGTCAATGTTTATTTATTTATTTCGTCAATGTTTCTTTATTTCGTCAATGTTTCTTTATTTCGTCAATGTTTATTCGTCAATAAAATTTCGTCAATGTTTAGTTTATTTAATTTAGATTTATTTCGTCAATGTTTCTTTATTTCTTTATTTCGTCAATGTTTCTTTATTTCGTCAATGTTTCTTTATTTCGTCAATGTTTCTTTATTTCGTCAATGTTTCTTTTACAATCTCCCATTCTGGTTTCTTACTTTTCCTATCCCTTTACGTCACACACAAAATTTACCAATATAAGGAAGCAAATCTTTCATCTCCCTTTAAATAAATAGCGTTTACTACCTGATGAGACATTGTCCTTTCAATGTCAAAATAAAATGTACACTTTTTAGTAGATTGTAATTTGTACATACAGCGAAACAGGCTTGTATGTGGATAACTAATATATATATATATATATATATATATATATATATATATATATATATATATATGTGCCAGATTAAAAATTGCAAACAGATTAAATAAATTGTACACATTGTGTCTATTTATTTTTAATAAAATCCGTTCATACTCACGGATAATCTTTCGCGTATTATAATTGAAAGATGTAAGAAATGAGCTGTAACTTTGACAGATGTTATTATCATTCATTTTTCAAAGTACCCAAGTACTTTCAATCACTTTCCGAGATCATCTTCAGGGGTGTGACTTATGGTAACGAAAAATAACCGCAAAACTGTGTTACTAAAAATTGCTGATTTTTTTTTTCAAATATAACGATTGACAATTTTCTACCGTTCATTAGAACGTGAAAATTATCCGAAATGGAATTTTTTGTATGTTGTAATATCATGGTCATGCACGTGTTAAAGAATGAAAAACCTGTTCTTTTTACAAACATTTTAGAACATAACTACAGTATTCATAGATGATTCTATTAATTAACGAGTTAAATGTTTTAATGAACGCTAGCTATTTGTCAACCGTTATATTTGAAGCAGAAAGAAAATTACAGTAATTGATTATAATACTCTGTTAAATTTAATAATATTTTAATATTTTCTTTGGATTTAATCTCCTGTGGAATTTATCTTACCAAATATCAAGGATTCCTCCTGTCGCTCTCATTATTTTTTCTTATGTTTTAAAGTAAGTTAGTCAATAGTAGGTACGTCAATATATAGCTTACCTTCATTTTAGACGACATATCGATACAAATATTTTGCTGTCATTTTTGAAGACACGAGTCCACTTGTTAAAAAATAAGATTTATATATGATTTATTATATATTATATAATATTTATATATTATATTAAGAAAAGCACGGAATTTAATTAAAAAAACTTTAATGGTACTATTTAACCAATATTTATTTTAATATTATTTTTACTTTTCTATAAATATTTTCATAATAATCTTTCTTTTTTTGGTACAGAGACTTTATGAATTTAATTGTACTACCAGATTGGCGGTAAGGTCTCATCATTTTACAGTTTAAATGGTTAGATGCAATCATAAGTTCTATGCTAATAGTTTCTTCTATCGGACGTCTTTGCTTGTGGAACTCTCTTCCAACTTCTTGCTTCCCGGTCAAATTTGATCTTCAAAAATTTAAATGCATTGTCAGTGGTTATCTTTTGCCTTCTTTATTCTGTTCATTTATTGTTCTTTTTCCTTAATAATGTTTTCTTTTTCTCATATTTTCTTACACCCCCCCTTACGTCTTAGTAGATTTGGAGGGAAATGATTGCCAAATAGAAAAGAAGATTGTCAAAAAAAAAATTGCTATGATTAATCCCAATTTTTGTAAAGAGAAACAAGTTTTCACTCCTCATTTGGTAAAAAAAAATACAGCTAATTAATTTTAATTTAATCCCGAAGTAACATAATTAAGTAATTATTAAGTTTGAGTTTTCGTATTTAGATTTCGACATTAAATACTCGATACG
Organism: Ascarosepion bandense; assembly: GCA_037127315.1. Lineage (NCBI taxonomy): Eukaryota > Metazoa > Mollusca > Cephalopoda > Sepiida > Sepiidae > Ascarosepion > Ascarosepion bandense. The sequence continues at coordinate 329,636 of JBBBDQ010000117.1, forward strand.
CGTTGCTATGTCGCTAAACCAAATAACCAACCAAATAAAATGGTGAATGGCGTGGGACGAATGAAAGAGGACTTGGTAGAAAGTGAAGTTTATGAGGGTAAGGATGATAGATAAGCAACTAACTCATGGCTTGAAGAGTCAAGAGAGAGTCTGCTCCACTAAGAGGCATTTTGGGAGAAAGGTGATTTTCCAAGCGTAGTTTAGACGTGGCACAAAACCGAAAGTATGGTGCACCCAGTGAGGATCGAACTCACTACTCAGTCGTAATTGTTCTAGCAAGAAAAGCTTGCTAACAATTACACCACGTCGAGGTCCCCAAAGGCATTTTGGGGGAAAGGCTGTCTGGGTGGAACTTACACTTGAAATTCGGAGAAAATGAGAAGATTTTAGTCCGTCGAAATAACATGGCGCGCGTGTCTTAGCTGTAAAGGTATGAACTAAAAAATGGAGCACATCTAAGCATTTACTATGGAAATAGTGATAGAATAGCAATATGCTTGCAATGTTGCATGTAGAAAAGATGATTCAATGAAAAAAGAAATATTTCCCTACAAGATGGTATAAACAGTTTTGAACTCTATCAAGGCTTGAAAGCGAATATAGAGCAAATCCAGTTCAGATATGACCGCAATGATTCATTATTGGTCTTATCTGACTTTACCTATATATATAAAAGGCAATCTGTGAGTCTGTGTGTGACTGTTCCCTATGCACGCCTACATTTTTCAATCTACGCCATTCAAACTTTCTAAGGATACATATCTACAGGGAAGCCAGGTCGACACATACTTTTTTAGTTTAAGTTCAGCAATCTTTTCTTTCGCACTTTTGACCAATAGAACCGATTGTTTACATTTGCTCCATAAAACGTTTAAAATGATTGCTAGATTACGTCGCAGAAATCAGATCATACGTGTCAAACGCGATTAAAAAATGAGCCTTTATATTTAATTTTTATTCCGACGTTTTAAAAATTAATTTCGCCAACAAATAAATGTGAATATTTTTCCCCGTAATTTTGGAACAAAAGAAATATTTTTTAAAAAAGTGTTTTTCAAACAAAAACAAAATTTGTAAAAAAATTGCCAATGGTTAATTTGATTATTTAAGTCTTTTTTTTCACATTTAATGTTTCATACTTCAGAAAATAAAATTAAAAAGAAATAAAGGTTTTTCTTCGCTAAATATTTAATGCAGGAAATCAACTATCTGTAATTCGTGTGGCATTAATGTGACTTTTTCCTCTAAAATTAAATGTCTACATTTTTAAATATTCTTCGAAAATTTCTGAAATTCATTTAGTCAACAAAAAATGTAAATATTTTCCCCCGTAATTTTGAAACAAAAACAAACGCAATGGTGTTTACAATGCCACACAAATATCAACTCGCGTTCATGCAAAACAAAAGAAAATAGATTTTTTTAATAGAATTTTTTAACAATTTTTAACCAACAATTTTTTTTAGAATTATTTTTTTTATATAACTGAGTTTGAAAGTGAGGCGGCGACTACAATCGCTCGGAAATCGCAACACGCTGCATTAATCATCTAATTAAAAAATGTGTTGAGTTGCACGGGCAACGCCGGGCTATGATGCTAGTAAAAAATAGGACATAAACGAAAGAGATGGAAACTTTGCTGACAGATACTATGAGTTGGCCTTTTTTCAAGTATTTTTTAGCAATAGATTGTATATATGACTTTTCGTTGAGGCCTAGATGAAACTTAATAGTTCAAATTGACATTCAAACTATGGAGCCTCATAGATAGTGGAGATGTTTGTTTTGACTGGAAAAAAGACAACTTTGTATACGATCGGTAGTTATATAGCTTGGGTTTTAAGGTACTAAAAATTGCAAACAAGTTTTTTCATCCTTTGGGCTAGGTCAGAGAAAACAGCAGCTACAAGGCTCTGAACATCTTAATTATCTTAGGTGCTTCCATAAATTATGGTATCATCTGCACAAATCTTCACTAATGATCTGTGAGTGTTACAAGGAAAATCGTTAATAAAAGGCAGAAAGAGGATAAATTATCGATAGAGTAGCGAACGGTTCGTGACGTTTCGTCTGTGAGAGCAAATAATGGTGCCGAATAAATCACGCCTACAAGATGAACTATATCAATACCGGGTATGGCAACAAAACTCCGTTTTTGGTCTAATCTGATTCCTGTAATTGGAAAGCATAATAGAATTTGTCAGATACTTTCTAAAACGGTAGAATGAACTTATATTTTTTCAGCATTTTTTGTTTTTCATTTAGAAGTATGAATATCGTGTAATCAGTAGGAATGTAAACTCGATGGTCTCCTTAGACATTTATGACTGTCAAGTTATTTGCTTCCGATTCTTGAATCATTTTTTAAGAAAAGGACATTTTGAAAAATGCTTTAAAATAAATTTGACAGCCAGGAATTAAAATAACGTCATAATGTTTATTTTTATCCTAAGAATAGTAAAAGAAATAAAAACACATAGCCAGAAAATTACCCAATAAATCATTCTTTGGTTTGCGTATACATAAAACTCGAATAAAATAAAAAAATAAAAAAATAAAATCGTCTTCTTTCTGAGAAAAGCAATGACTTCCATTTAGTTACATGCGTTGAAGAAAATCCCATTAGACTAAATTTCAAGCTGCTGACGATTGGTTTGCAAGAGCCGTCCTAATAATTTCATTCTCTGTTGTAACATGAAATCCATATTATGTTGATGGCGGCGATAAAACTGAAATCAAATAAAGTAACTGGCAATGCGATGGTAGCAGCATTACCCTTTTAAGCCAACTATCATTGCAACACTTGTTTCATGATATCTGCTCTAGATTTGAATGAGAACATTTGGGCAGCAAATTACAATTGAAATTTAATTATGTCCGTAAAGAGGCAATCTAATGGAATCTCTGCAACCCTATTAGTAATAGTAGTTCTAACCAACGCTATAAGAACCAATAAAAAATGAGCACTTCAGGGGGAAAAAGACGTCTCTTAGATCGCATTATATCGGAGGAGTGAGTTCGATCCTCACTTGCAGTCTCGACCCACGTTTACTACATCAAGAAATGAAAAAAAAGTAGCTCTCTAATTTGTTGTCTTTTTCTTGTAGGAATGCGGCCATTGCTCTCCACAACATCCTGTTTGCGTTACCTGAAGTAACTTTTCACGCTTTACCTTTTTTAATTCTTATTTAAAAAACTTTATCTAAAGAATTCCAAATTATGGTATTATTAGACCTCTATAATGTGTAGTGTTCCTTCTAGACATGGCTTCTCATTTTTCGATTTCTCTGTAATTTTAAATAATAGTTGTCCTACAAACCAACAACGTCAAGAAGTCACTTTTCTGACAAATCGGTTATGGTGAGATTCGAACTCGGCCTCATAGCCCGAAAGCGAACGTTCTAGCCACGCGCAATGATGTACTCCGGTTTTAACATGTAATAAAATGTAATTAAGCGTGTTTTTCTTTCGGAATGAGTTGCAAGAGAAAGTCGAGTTTTAGAAAGAAAGTTTGAGTTTTGTTTAATGGGATATCAATATTTAATGTCAAAAAGGTAAGGTTTTAAGGTATTTTTTAATGTTCGGTTATAGTGAAAAGATAGATTTAGTAAGATTTTAATTAAATTTTTTGTTTTTATTATTTTTTATTTTAGAAAACTGAAAATGTCTTCTAGTTTTGTATCTAAAAATGTTTTGCTGAGAATAATTTTTCACTTTCAAAAATGTGTTATGGTAATATTTTTTCTTCAAAAATGTATTGTTGATAATATTTTTCCTTCAAAAATGTATATTTTTCTATAAAAGTTTAAGTTTAGTATGTCCACGTCAGAAGCTGACGGGTGCTATGTAATGATCTTCTTTCTGAGTGGAACTCAGAGCTACTATGAACTACTGACGCCGTATTCTCCGTGAAACCTCGGTATCTGTTGGATCTCACAGATCTGACGTATCTCCCTATGGCGGGAGTATATGTATACTTTAGACGAGTCTATTATCATGGAAAAAGGGGTGGCCCCACAACAGTAAGTGTAGCATTTGTCTTTGCATGTAATATTGCTGCCACGTCCTATCTAGAGTTTTCTGTTTCATATCTAATGTTTTGTGACAATATCCAAAGAAGAATCGGCAATGTTATAATCCCTAAAATGCCATCTCGGCTTTAGTCACTTTCCCACCGCCGTGACGAAGCTTCCTTTTTTGCCTCTTCTATAAATATGTTCATGGTCATTGGCCTGGTGTGCTTTCCTCGCTGTTACCTCAAATTCACGAATTTAGGCGCGGTTCTAGATTTGCGTTGTGGTGCAGTGGATATCTTCTTTTTTTTTTTTTTTAATCATTTCACCCCGAGCAAGGCGGAAACGCCACTGATGTGCAGGGGGTTACATAAATGTAAAAAGATTAATTAGAAAAGAGTGAGGAGTACAAACTAGTTAGAAAGGAACAACAGAAAGCTGAGAAAGCAGGTGCGATGACAGATACATAGGTGGAGAGAAAGGGAAGGTTATACAGGGGAGGGGAGAGAGCTAGAGGCCAGTGGTTAGTAGATGAGTATTGACTTTTCGGCTCGGAACGAGAAATCGCAGAGCTGAGTTTGAATTCCAGTTGAATTCCTTGCATTCAGTTACGCATAGATACCCTTTATACACAGTAATGGGTTAAATAATAGGACAGATTGGGTTCTATAGCCTTGGCTGGCGACCAGTCTACCGCAGAAAGCAATGGCAACCTGCTGCGGGATAATCTTCTACCCAGCCAGTCATGTCTATTTCGAGACATGATCGCCCAAGCGTGTATCACGTATGGCACTTAACTGACTGACTAAATATAATAGCTGGAAACATAATTAAAACTTCTACTGGACATAAAGTGGAGTATCAGTTTTCTATTGCTATGAAGTAATAAACTGATCCCCCACTAATTATACTTAATATAATAATGTAATATATTTTATCTCCCTCCAGCTATGAGTTAAATGGCAGGACAGATTGGGTTCTATAGCATTGGCTACCGCAGAAAACAGTGGCAACCTACTGTGGGATAACCTTCTGCCCAGTTAGTCATGTCTTTTTCAAGACATGATCGCCCAAGCATGTATCACGTATGGCACTTAACTGACTGACTAAATATAATAGCTGTAAACATAATTAAAACTTCTACTGGGCATAAAGTGGGGGATCAGTTTTCTATTGCTATGAAGTAATAAACTGATCCCCCACTAATTATACTTAATATAATAATGTAATATATTTTATCTCTTCTCCCTCCAGCTAAATGGCAGGATAGATTGGGTTCTATAGCATTTGCTAGCAACTAGATACCGCAGAAAGCATTGGCCACGTACTGCGGATAATCTTCTGCTCACACAGTCATGTCTCTTTCAAGACATGATCGCCCAAAGCGTGTATTACGTATGACACTTAACTGACTAACTGAACTGAGAAGATTTGCTGTGAGTTAAAATCACGGTTCTGTGCTAATAGCTTCTTAGCTCGCACTTATCTCATTCGAAACTCTCTTCCGACTCCCTCTTTCCTGTCAGCGACGATCTTCAAAAAATGAAATGCAATGTCAATTGTCATTTTCTGATCGTTAATTGTCCTCTCCGTGTCTTTAACTCTCAGTAGACCGTTGCATCCTAGTGGCTTTTATTACCTTGCTTGGGGTGAAATGATTTAAGTAGGTTACTCGTTATTTCTTCCTACTTATCTTTTCTTTCATATGCCTTGTGAGTATTAAATTCTCCGTGTCCTATTTTCTTTTTTCGGGTTACAAATATTCCAGCTGTCACTTTCCGAGTGTTAGTAACAGTTTCCTTTAAATTTCTTATTTTTCTTAAAACTTTCTCGTTACTCAAATAATCTGACCATCATGGTCATTGTATGCGTTCTGTTACGAACCCGTTTGGGTCAGCAACACATAAAAATACAATTTTAGTTGGAATAATGCTGAAGGGAATGAATTAAACTATAACGCAAGATAATTTTATACAGAAAGGGAATTTATTATAACACAAAAATATTCAGCAAAAACACAGTAATAAAGTGACAGAACTATAACATACCGGGCACTAGAACGGGTTCAACTTCATACTAGTTTTACACAATATTCACTGGAAAATAAGAGGAGAGTCTAACGAGGAAGATATTTAGAGGAAGTTTCGGCTAAAGATATATATATATATATATATATATATATATATATATATATATATATATATAAACTATACACACTAGGGTTTGGTCAGAATGATTAACAAAACAATCTTTACCTTTCACAGCAGCACGTGGTGTATTCACTGGATGTTGAGGAAGGTCTTTGTGTGGAGAATTTCAGCTGGTAGCTTGATGAAAAGTTTTTTCGATGTCTTGAACGAATAGCTGGAGAGCGGTTACGCCTGGCCGGTAGCCCAACAACTCTAGGGTTTTCTACTATTTCTTCCCTTTTATATATAAACAGGGGCCGATATTCATTAACCCTCTCTTTCTCTGGTATTTTCCTTCTTTTCACTGTAACCACAGTTACCAGGCTATTTAGTCTCTTTTTGGGGACGGTAGAACCTGACCCAGTGACCTAATTCTTACTACTCTCCTTTCTGGAGTGTTGGAACACTGACCGAATGACCAGTTACTACTACTTTTTTGGGATTGGTGACAACCTGACTAAATAACCTAGTTACTACTATTCATGCTAAGGTGACTATTTTTAGTCATGACCCAAGGCTTTTGAGGAGAAAATCACTTCTAGTTTTCTCGTAACAAAGTTATAAAGTATATTTAAAGAGTCTTTTATTTCCTTTTTTCTGTTTTATTATCTCTCAATACTTTGCTTAGATTCCGAAAAAACTTATTGCTCCGTTCCCATGCTTCTTCGGATTTTTGTCACGTTTGTCGTCTTTTACAATACTATATTCGTCCTGGGTACGACGATAAACTACATCCGGCAGCACAACCTCTCTTCGGAAGATCGGAGGTTTTGAGGGGCGTGGAATCACTTCTTAATTGCTGTTCTTCCCAGGCCAGCTATGTGCAAATAGTCAACACCTAAACTGGGGTCAAACAGTATGAAAGTATAAGAATACATTTTCATAGTGAAAATATCAGCAATAAATTTAAAAAAAAAACTACCAGAAATACATTTTGGTGAAGAAAATTATTAATAATTTCAAGAAAATTGAATTTCGAGAATAAATGTTCATAAGAAGTTACTATGCCACTAAACAAACAAATAACAAAAACACTAAACGGAGAGCTAAATTTCTGTATTTGCTTGATTCTGATACCCCCCCTCCCAAAAACATGATTCACACCTAGGGATATCTCTCTTGATATTTGTGGAAAAACTAATTGGAAACACACGTGCTATCATTGATACATACACATACACAATCCTCTCCATTATAATAAAAACGGTTGTGCATTTATTCGTATATACATATATATATATATATATATATATATATAGTCATCCGCAGACAGATCTGTTTCGCAGCTCATCAGTATGATTGCTTTTAACCCAGGATTGAAACCCGACCGAATTGGCGTCAGTTGGCGATTCTACCTCTGGGCTATAGGTATGCGGTAGAATAAGGCAGACTTTTTAGCGTGTATATTATCATTATACACCCCCAATAGCCAGAGTGCTCTAATTCATTACTGAATGGGCGATATATATATATATATATATATATATATATATATATATATATATATATATATCCTTCCTGTTTTTTTTTGTATTTCTTTCCTTACGTTTTAATTTAAGATACTCAATAGTAGGTACATTAATATGTTGGCGTCATTTTAGACAGCATATTGATATAAGTATTTTGCTATACTTTTTGACAGACCGAGCCCACTCGTAAACGTATAATTGCTTATCCTTCATTAAATTATTAAAGTATTCGAACTACTTTCAACCTGTTATTCGGTAAGATTTTGGAAACTCGGGGTCGAGAAAAATTATCTAATAAAATTGCCATTGGCTTCAGTCGTTGAAACTAATGGCCTCCAGAAGACATCTGAATCTCCTGCAAATCCTCCGGACGGTCTTCTTATTTAAGTTGGTGAATGCTGACATAATCAACTTCTTTTTTTGGTGTTACAAAGAGTTATGCTGGTTTCTCGCTCTTTAAGAAAAGAAAGTTTACATTAGCTTTAAGGCTAGCAACTTACTCCGTTTGCCTTACGGAAAAATGGCCAAGTCGACGAGTTTAAATTCAATCCCTAAGTCAGGCAATGAAATTCATATAATCTGATTTAGTCTCAAGAACGAACTAAGAATAATTATTCTTCTATGACGTAGGCGATCATGGCCTTCCACATCTCTCTATCTCTTGTAGCTCTTAAAACTCTTTCTCTTGTTCCTCCTATTAAATCCTGCTCTGCCATCTATTTGCCCAAGCTCATCAAGTATGTCATGCGTTGTTTTCGTTTGTTTTTCTTTCCTGCCAGTCTTATGAGTATCAGATTCGCGAAGCCTTTCTTTCTTATTACATGTCCCAGAAATTTTAGCTGTCTTTTCCTGATGTTAAGTATAACTCTATTTTTCGTTTTTCCATCACCTCTAAAACCTCGTCGTTGCTCTCATGTTCCGTCCATATTATTCTCAGCATCCTTCTGTAGAACCACATTTCGGTTGTTTCCTTTAACTTTGATGAGAATATCCAGCTTTAGCTGCCATATTGAAAGACATTTATCACATAACAATCCCGTTCTCTATTCTTTGTTTCCAACGAAATTTTCCTGTATTTAAATATACTACTCAGCTTTTAGAATGCTTCCTTCGCCATGTCAATATGCCTTAGGATCTCAGTGTCGCACTTCCCGTCCTCTGTTAGAACGCTTTCCAGATATTTCAATTTCTTTACCTGTTTGATTTCAGAATCAGTCAGTTAAGTGCCATACGTGATACACACTTGGACGATCATGTCCCGAAAGAGAAATGACTGACTGGGCAGAAGATTATCCCGCAGGAGGTTGCCATTGCTTTCTACGGTAGACTGGTTCCCAGCCAAGGCTATAGAATCCAATCTGTCCTGTTATTTAACCCATAACTGGAGGGAAGAGACGGATTAATACCTTTCCCAAGGGTATTTGCGCGTAAGTGAATGTAAGAAATTCAACTGGAATTCGAACTCGGCTCCCAAATTTGTCGTTCCGAGTCGATATCCACTGCACGACAACGCACATCCGATTTCAGAATACCCGACTTGTGATTAGCATTTTAGGCTCTTCTTTCTGGCGATGAACCTGCATTCGGTTTTCTTGTAGTTTATGTTTACAGCATCCCATTATAATTTGCCAGGAAAAAACACGTACATAAAACACACTTCTAAATCAATTAAGATTAATTGGAGTAGATACACTAAACTATCGCCCGGTTCACACTCCACCCACGTCTATTGAACAGGTGAAGAGGCCCATCCCTTGTTCCCTGTTTAGGATGTGGTTTCCGGCTTTCTCTTTTTCAATCTCTTCACTCTTTTCTTTTATTTTTTTTTTCAATTGGAGTAGATAGACTAAACTATCACCCGGTTCACACTCGACCCACGTCTATTGAACAGGTGTAGAGGCTCATCCCTTGTTCTCTGTTTAGGATGTGGTTTCCGGTTTTTCTCTTTTCTAATCTTTTCACTCTTACGTAGCCCCTGCACATCAGTGGCGTTACCGCCTTGCTTGGGGTGATATGATTAAAAACAAAAAATTAAAATCCACGAGTTTAGTAACATCTGGGCATTTTTTTTATTTCTTCTTTTTTTTTTTTTTTCTTATTTCATTTTTGCTTCCATTTCATTTTTTTTTTTCATTTCTCAAATTATCCATTCCTCTTTTTTTTTCTCCCTTGTCTCCAGATCCCTGTTTTGCCGGTTCCTCCTTGTCTAACATTTTCTTCAAGTCTGTTGTCCACTTCCTTTTCCTTCTTAACAGCGTTGTTCCTCATACAGACGAAATAATAATCCAAATAAAACCATTATTAAAATAATGAGTTTATTACCTCAGAAACATCGCTTTTAATTGGTCCTTCTATCAGACGCAGACATCTAACGAACGTAAAACAGACGTTTGAGACGGGCAAAAGCGATGCGATAATGATGAACAAATATCAACGGATTGCTCCATGATGAGATTTTGAGTTCAATTTTGACCGAAGACATTCTTTATGCGGAAATCCTAAGAGGACAAATCAGCCTCCGAAAGACAGTAATCCAATCAGCCGAGATAGGAAAACGTGAATATTTTCGTAAAGTATTGTAATCGAAATGCCACACTGATAAGTGCGTGAGTCGATACTGTTAATTAAGTCAACTCTCTAAGTTCAAAACACAGACTTAGACATAATTATTTTCTTTGTATTCTTTTTCGTTCTCGACATTACAGACGTCGTCTGATCTGCAAGGAGGTTATCTTTATATTTTTAAAATATTGGCTCAACAACTATTATATCGGGTGCGATGGATAAATTGTCGTCTAAATTGCGCAAAAAAAAAAAAAAATAATACTGACATCTCAATTCAAAGGAATCCTGGACATGACGGTAAACTGCAACCGGCAGCAAAGCCTCTGATTGGGGGATTCTGAGGAGGTTGTGATGGAACCATCTCTTAATTGCTGTTGTTCCCAGGTCCACCCTGACCCAGAGTGGTGGCAACCGTTAGGGTCCCAGCTATGGGCAAATACTTAACCCCCCAACCTGAGGTCAAAACACTTTGAAAGTATAAAAATACACTTTTATAGAAATATATAGATAAAAATACACTTTAAAAAAATATATACATTTCTGAAGGAAAAATATTACTAACAATACATTTTTGAAGAAAAAAATATTGCCATAACACATTTTTGAAGGAAAAAATTGTTCTCGGGAAAACATTTTTGAATACAATACTAGAAGACATTTTTAGTTTTCTAAAATAAAAAAAAATAAAAACAAAATTTTTCATTAAAATCTGACTAAATCAACCTTCTCACTATAACCGAACATTTAAAAAAAGCATACCTTAAAACCTCATCTTTTTGGCATTAAATAACCTACAGAGGTGTTGATATGAAGTTAAATAAAACTCAAACTCAAACTCAGTTCAATAGACATGTTACAAAATTACCAAGAAATATCTTGGAATACAAAAGAGAAAAAATATCTAATAAAATTGCCATTGGCTTCAGTTGTTGAAGCCAATGGTCTCCAGAATCTCCTGCAAATTTTCTGGACGGTCTACTTATTTAAGTTGGTGAATGCTGCTATAATCAACACATTTTTGGCGTTACAAAAAGTTTTGTTGGTTTCTCGCTCAACTCTGACCACATATAATAATCAAGGAGGTTGTAGTCTGGAGAATTAGATGGTCAGATGATGTAGTCACAGAAATTGTCTAACAGCCATGATTGGGTTCTATGCTTGTGTAGCATTGTGCGGAGTCCTTTTAGCAGGGACATTCAACAGCCACCCTCTTAACTCAGGGCGGCACTACCTCCTCAATGCACATGATGTAGGTCTCGGTGTTTAGTCTGAGGACCTGTGGGAAGATGGAGATATAACGTCGCCATCACTAGTGATCCCTCCAAACTCTATTATGTTGACTGGGTGTATCATTCCTCCGCGTTGTCCTCAGATTAAGACCCAGTTATTCTGTAATGTTCATATTGGAGCATCTGGCACGAATGCCAAGCAGTACAGCATACCAATTCGAAATCTATGGCGGAATGAATTGCGTCATAGTGTACGTCTTCTCACAGACGATGTCCAATTGACCCTACTATAATGTGCAGTCGACAAAATATAAATCAAACAACGCACATGCGCGAAATTAAAATATAAAATGGCGACACTTTACCCATCACACCCTGTATATGCAACAGACATGCGTGTTTACAACACGCAAAACTCCTTATCGGTCGGACGTAGTTTATCGTCATACTCAGGACAACAGCAGAAATATGGCTCTACAGAAGGATGTTGAGGACACCATGGACTAAACATGAGAGCAACGATGAAGTTTTAGAGAAAAATGAACAAAAAAAGGAAGCTTATACTTAAATTCCTTGCATTCGCTTACGCACAAATACCCGTGGGAAAGGTATTAATCCGTCTCTTCCCTCCAGTTATAGGTTAAATAATAGAACAGATTGGGTTCTATAGCCTTGGTTGGCAACCAGTCTACCGCAGAAAGCAATGGCAACCTCCTGCGGGATAATTTTCTGCCCAATCAGTCATGTCTTGAAAGAGACATGATCGCTCAAGCGTGTATCAATTAACTGACTGATACTTAATATCTGGAAGAGTCAGATGGAATTTCTAGGGCACATAATGAGGAAAGAGGGCTTGGAAAATTTAATACTCAAAGGACATATTGATGGACGAGAGGGACCGATGAAAACGACATTGAGCTTGAGTGTCGGATAAATAAATTAAAAAAATTGATTAAGAGCTATGAATGGCATTTTTTTTTTTTTTTTTTTTGTCGCAGGGTGTACCCTGTGCTGAATGTAGCACTTTGCCGTTACTATTACTAAAGATGTGCGTTCTGGAGCAGTGGATACCGGATCGGCTCGGAACGAGAAATCGGAGAACTGAGTTCGAATTCCACCTGAATTCGTTACATTCACTTACGCACAAATACTCTTGGGAATGGTATTATTACGTCTCTTCTCCCTCCAGCATTGGGTTAAATAGCAGGACAGATTGTGTTCTATTGCCTTGGTTTGCAATCAGTCTGCAGCAGAAAGAATGGCAATCTACCGCATGAAAATATTCTGCCATGTCTGTCTATCTCTTTCGAGATATGATCGCCAAAGCGGATATCACGTATGGCACTGAAATGACTGATTACTAAAGAATAAACATAAAAGATTTAGTTAATTTCTATTTGCTCGAAAGATGCGCATTCTATTTCCATTCTAATATGTCTTTCGATTTCTTATTGAATTTTTTCCATTCGATTCTATTATTGACTAGCAGTATAGCCCGGCGTTGCTCGGGTGTAATGATAGCTTTAAAACTAATCCATGGTCCTGGAGCTCAGACTCTTTGGACGTTCACACGAAAAACTAAAAATCAATAGTTGTTTCCAGTTAAAGCGAAACCGTAGACTGAAAGAAAAATGAATGGATGTAAGTCAAATTTTGATTTCCTGGTATCGATATCAATTAAGTTTTTTCGTCGTAAACTGAATTTTGAAGGCTAAATAAGTCCTCTGAGTAAATGGTATCATGGCCGAGACTAAGAACTACAATTATACCTACTTAGAGCCAAACCTGAAGCAGAAACTAAAATAAAAGGGCTGAAAAAAATTACAGACATACAGGCAGATAAACAGACACACAAACATTTTGCCTTTTATATATATATTATCGATTATCTGCACTATTGTAAGAACTGCAACATTGAAACTTCTGAATATCGTTTCTTATGTTTTTATTAGTGTATCAAATTTGATTAAAATCGGACCACTCCTGCAATAACCCGATTTTTTCGATTATCGATCTTCGATAATTATCTGGGGTACCTCGACACAAAACCTAGCTAAGAACACCCGCAGACGCTTATAGTACAACTGTGTAAATTTTCAAGAAAATCGGTTCAGCCGTTTCAGAGTTTACAGGTAATGGAGACACACACACACACACATACACACCCCCACACACACACACACACATACACACACACACACACACACACACACACACAGACAAAGTTCCATTTATAAAATAAGTTTAGATCAGCTAGATTCTATTTCTATTCTTCTATTCTATTTCTATTCTTAGGTTTTTATGATTTTATTTTATTTTGATTTCTTTTCTATTTCAATTTTTATATTTCTAAGATTCTATTTCTATTCTTATACTCTACTTCTGTTATATATTACTAATTGATTCTATTTCTATTCGATTCTATTATTGAATCTATTTATATTTTTCTATTCTATTTCTATTCTTGGGTTTCTACGATTCTATTTTTATACTTTTATTCTGTTTCTATTCTTATATTTCTAAGATTCTGTTTCTGTTTTTTATTCTGTTTCTATTCTTATATTTCTAAGATTCTATTTCTATTCTCTATTCTGTTTCTATTCTTATATTTCTAAGATTCTATTTCTGTTCTTTATTCTGTTTCTATTCTTATATTTCTAAGATTCTATTTCTATTCTCTATTCTGTTTCTATTCTTATATTTCTAAGATTCTATTTCTATTCCCTATTCTGTTTCTATTCTTATATTTCTAAGATTCTATTTCTATTCTCTATTCTGTTTCTATTCTTATATTTCTAAGATTCTATTTCTATTCTCTATTCTGTTTCTATTCTTATATTTCTAAGATTCTATTTCTATTCTCTATTCTGTTTCTATTCTTATATTTCTAAGATTCTATTTCTATTCTCTATTCTGTTTCTATTCTTATATTTCTAAGATTCTATTTCTATTCTCTATTCTGTTTCTATTCTTATATTTCTAAGATTCTATTTCTATTCTTTATTCTGTTTCTATTCTTATATTTCTAAGATTCTATTTCTGTTCTTTATTCTGTTTCTATTCTTACATTTTTAAGATTCTATTTCTATTCTCTATTCTGTTTCTATTCTTATATTTCTAAGATTCTATTTCTATTCTCTATTCTGTTTCTATTCTTATATTTCTAAGATTCTATTTCTATTCTCTATTCTGTTTCTATTCTTATATTTCTAAGATTCTATTTCTATTCTCTATTCTGTTTCTATTCTTATATTTCTAAGATTCTATTTCTATTCTCTATTCTGTTTCTATTCTTATATTTCTAAGATTCTATTTCTGTTCTTTATTCTGTTTCTATTCTTATATTTCTAAGATTCTATTTCTGTTCTTTATTCTGTTTCTATTCTTACATTTTTAAGATTCTATTTCTATTCTCTATTCTGTTTCTATTCTTATATTTCTAAGATTCTATTTCTATTCTCTATTCTGTTTCTATTCTTATATTTCTAAGATTCTATTTCTATTCTCTATTCTGTTTCTATTCTTATATTTCTAAGATTCTATTTCTGTTCTTTATTCTGTTTCTATTCTTATATTTCTAAGATTCTATTTCTATTCTCTATTCTGTTTCTATTCTTATATTTCTAAGATTCTATTTCTATTCTCTATTCTGTTTCTATTCTTATATTTCTAAGATCCTATTTCTGTTCTTTATTCTGTTTCTATTCTTATATTTCTAAGATTCTATTTCTATTCTCTATTCTGTTTCTATTCTTATATTTCTAAGATTCTATTTCTATTCTTTATTCTGTTTCTATTCTTATACTCTACTTCTATTCTTATTTTCAAATTGATTCTATTTCTATTCTAATATTATTTATCCTATTTCTAATTGCTTAACAGATGCTTATTCAGCATAACCGTTATCGGCGTGAAAAGTGAAATCAAGGAAATGAGTTCAAGTTTCAGACTTGTTTGTTGTATTCACTTTGCACTGATATTCTTGAAAAGCACACACAGCCCACTTTTCTGTTCGGTAAATATTGGTTAATTAGCATGGCAGCCCAGATTTAGGGGGTGGCAGAAAATCTAAGAAAAAGATTTTTTCTGAATTCAAAACTCCGAAGGCAACAACAGGAAACTACTCTATTAATCTTAATGACAATTCATGCATATTAAAGAAGTAGAAGCTGGAGAGATCCATGAACACTTACGTTCGCAGAAAATTTAATATTTAAAATGATTAATTCCTGTACAGTTGAAATGTCTAGGATACGTAATAAGGAAGAATGGCTTGGAGAATCTGATACACACAGGGTGGATAAAGGGAAAAATCAGCGCATTATTAAGGAAATAGAACAATAAATGGATAGGTATTAAGAAAACAAAAAATAAAGATTAGTATTGCATTTAAATTTTAAAGTTCAAAGTTCACTGGGAAGAAATTTCCACAAGCGAGGCATGCGATAAAAGAAACTAGCATAGAACTTACAGTTATATCTAGCCATTTTAAAGGTAAAAGGGTGAGATCTTGCAGCCAATCTCGTACTGTGCTCGAATTCATAACCTCTCTGTAACAAAGAGGAAAGCTCATCAGAAAAATTACAATGAAAATGTTTATGTAGTTTGAAGACAAGTAAAAACGACAATAATATTGTCACCCCACCCAGCAATGTCATAAAATCACAAAGACACAAACCGATACTGAGAGTGTGAAAGAATCTGAGAGAGTCAAGAAGACGGGATAATAAAATTCATGATTCATGGACACAGAAGATAACGAGTGACATTGTATTTGAAATTTTAGAGATCAGATTTGACTGCAAAGAAAGAGTCCGAAAGAGAGTTTCACAAATGAGAGGTGCGAGAGAAGAAACTGTTGGCATCCAGATATCACGTGACTCATTACATTCGTTGGGGCACCACATGTACTACAGCCGCTGTAGAAGTGATGCTTCTTTATGCACGACAGCCTGACGGAGCCCAGCCTTCTCATAGAGATATTGCCACCCAAGGCTATAGAACTGTTGTGGATCTGGGGTTAGACCCAATAAATACACAACGCAGAGTAATACGGTAGAAAACGCAATAGATTGAAGAGAAAATATGTACAGAGAAGGTTAGTAGAACGTCGTACAATACGGTTAGTCGAATACGAGATAATACGAGACGTGAGACTTGGCAATGTTACCCTCATGACAAGATCGCTGGGATACACTACTGTTACTACACAATATTTATTTTGTAAAAAATATAAAATTGTGGCACAAGGCCGAAAAGGGGAGGGGTAGAGGTTGGTACTCACTTAACTATCCTATACCTAGCTAAACACTATCACGACCCAATCACTCATTACAATTTACACATACACAACAAGAACCCATCCACCATCTCCCAATCCTTCAGACACGACAATACCACATATTTACAAGGGGCACCTAAAAAAAGGGGAGAAGAAACACATGACAATAAAAATGTATTTATATCCATACTGTTACTAAACACACTATTTATTTTGTACAAAATACAAAATTGTGGCACAAAGGGGAGGGGAAGAGGTTGGAACTCACTGAACTATCCTATACCTAGCTAAACACTATCATGACCCATTCACTCATTACAATTTGCACAATCACCACAAGAACCCATCCGTCAACTCCCAATCTTTCATACACCACAATACCACAAACTTACAAGGGGCACCTAACAAAAAGGAGGGAAAAACCCATGACAATAAAAATGTATTTATATCCATACTGTTACTACACTCTATTTATTTTGTAATGAATACAAAATTGTGGCACAAGGCCTAAAAGGGGAGGGGGATAGGTTGGTTCTCGCTTAACTATCCTATACCTAGCTAAACACTATCACAACTCATTCATTCGTTACAATTTGCTCAGTCACCAAAAGAAGCTATCCATCTACTCCCAATCCTTCATACACCACAATGCCACAAACTAACAAGGGGCACCTAAAAAATAGGGAGAATAACCCATGACAATAAAAATGTATTTATATCCATACTGTTACTACACTCTGTAGTCCACTAATGACTACTACTATATATTATCTTAGGAAGAGTCCATATTAGTGTAAATAGGGAAGATGCCCCAAAAAGAACCCAGTCTGTCCTGCTATTTACTCATAGCTGGAGGAAAGAAGGTGGATTCATACCTTGCACAAAGGCATGAACCCGTAGTGAATGAAAGTGAATCGACTGAAATTCGAATTTGACTCTCCAATTCCTCAACCCGAGCCGCTATTACTCTACCGTTCTTCTAGCCATTATAACTGTAAACTGATAAAACCTAATTGTTAATCAGGTACTGCGCTTAGATTATTGAATTAAATATAGAAAACGGTTGTTATTTTTTTGTACTGAGTTTCCTGTTTGATGTTTCGCGTTGCCTTTTCCTTAAATAGGCGACTTTCTCAGTAACTTATGAAAAAGATTTGCATAAGCTCTGGTCACAAGTTGAATAGTAGACCTAAAATGGCTATGAGTCGTACAACCGAGTGCAGTGAGAAAGGGACGCAGAGCAAATATTTCCCTAAACTTAATCTTATTTAATATTACGTTTTATCTTGCTCTGGTAATTTGTCAATTACTGTCAAC
Organism: Ascarosepion bandense; assembly: GCA_037127315.1. NCBI lineage: Eukaryota > Metazoa > Mollusca > Cephalopoda > Sepiida > Sepiidae > Ascarosepion > Ascarosepion bandense. The sequence goes on from JBBBDQ010000117.1 coordinate 347,699, forward strand.
TAGTATATTTGTGTGGCTCCGTGGCCCCCTACCCAGAATAGTGGACCTTACATTCTCGCCTTCGATGTCTGAGAGACTATGCATATATATATATATATATATATATATATAAATATATATATATATATATATAGGTGTCAGTCCGTAAACGGTGTGGATAACCCAACAAGATTATCTGAATATAAAATATTAATTAGTAAATTTTGTACCAGATGGAGGATATATTGTAAGCTCTCATGATATGAGCTAATTAAACTCATTGAAATGAGCTAAAGTTTATAACCAACTGAAATGACGTGTTGAGTTTTCCTTTATAAACTATATATATGTATATATATATATATATATATATATATATATATATATAACCTCTCTCTCTCTCTCTCTCTCGCTCTCTCTCTCTCTCTCTCTCTCTCTCTCTCTCTGGAATGGACGTTTATACACTCTTTCGTAACACGATTCTTTCCCGCGCTTGCAAAGTAAATCTGCAATCGGCAATGTGGCAGGTCAATATATCAACTCAAAGTTGCATCTGGCTCCCTCCATTCATTGTCTGGTGTGACATCGAGTGAAAGTCTCTTCTTGCATGATCTGGGATAAAACACAAATTACATGAGTTACCTCCCTTAAGAAAAAAATCATTTGTGTTCTAACTAGCTCAAAAGAGTCGAGTAAGTTCTCAAGAAACAAAAAAAAGGTTTGTTGCAAACCGCTTAGCTTTGTATTTTATATGAAAAAAAAACTAGAGAAAAATAGAGAATATATATAATTCATCGTGATTGTCCCGTGTAAGAGTCGACCAGGGCGTCTGTTTTTAGATGGAGAGTTTAAGATGTAAAACTTGAGCAAATGCTTGCAAACATCTTAAGTAACAACAGATAAAGCAAAGTCAGCCAACTGTAATCTTATTTCATCTTATTAATATTAAGTTGATTTGTCTTTCTTTTCAATCACAAAATGTCAAGCTGTTGGAACTGGGCTTAAATGGATTTGATATAATTCCCTCTAATGCATCACCATTTCGAATAGATGAGAAATAAGTCGAGTCTGTGTTTAGCGTACATTAAGTGAAGCGAATCAAAGGCATTTGAATCATTCTGTTGCGAAACAGTTACAAACAACAGACTTATAAGCCTCAGTGGGATACGGGGAAAGCAGAAACACTTCTTTTTTTTGTTGCTCTCGGCCGATCGTTTTCCGCTTCAAGGTGCCAAATAAGGGATATTTTAAATTATATCATCAGAAGAAGGCTGGAGTGTACAGTGGTTGAAACACCGTGAATCTAATTCTAAATTTATTCATAAATGGAATTTTGTCTGTGTGTGTGTGTGTGTGTGTGTGTGTGTGTGTGTGTGTCTGTCTGTCTGTGTGTGTGTGTGTGAGTGTATCCGTTACCTATAGACTCCGAAACAGCTGAACCGATTTTCTTAAAAAATTTACACAGTTGTACTATAAGCTATGTGCGTTGTGGTGCATTGGATATCGGCTCAGAACGAGAAATCGGGGAGCCGAGTTCAAATTCCAGCCGAAATCATTGCATTCACTTACGCGCAAATACCCTTGGGAAAGGTATTAATCCGTCTCTTCCTTCTAGTTATGGGTTAAATAACAGGACAGATTGGGTTCTATAGCCTTGGCTGGCAACCAGTCTACCGCAGAAAGCAATGGCAACCTACTGCGGGATAATCTTCTGCCCAGTCAGTCATGTCTCTTTCGAGACATGATCGCCCAAGCGTGTATCATGTATGGCACTTAACTGACTGACTATAAGCGTCTGCGAGTGTTCTTAGCTAGGTTTTGTGTTGAGGTACCCCTGATAAATATCAATAATCGATAATCGAAAAAATCGGGTTATGGAAGGAGTGGTCCGATTTTAATCAAATTTGATACACTCATAGACAAAGACATAAGAAACGATATTCAGAAGTTTTAAGGTTGCAATTCTTACAATAGTGCAGAAAATCGATAAATAAATATATATAAAAGGCAGGATGTTTGTGTGTGTGTGTGTCTGTTTATCTGTCTTTATGTCCTTTATACAAATCCACAGTTTTTATCCGATTCTCACCAAACTTCACAAAAATATTCTTTGGGCTGAGTCTGAGCTCCAGGACCATGAATTAGTTTTAAAGCTTTCATTACACCCGAGCAACGCCGGACTATACTGCTAGTTCCTATTAAATTTATAATTATAATAGTTACGTTTTTTTCTGAACACATCCTATTTGCTTGAGGATGTGCTTGGGGTGCAAACAATATCAGCACTGAGAGTAGAACCGGCGAGCCGAGTTCAAGTGTTTGTCGATTCTGCAGTGTTCACTTTCACAGAAATGTACTTGAGAAAGTCACCAATACTCTTCTTCTTTTTCTTGCTAGGGGCTAAATAGCAGGATAGACTTGACTCTCGATCCATCAATCAGTCAGTTAAATGCGATACGTGATACTCGAGTGGGTGATCATGTCTTCAAAGAGACATGATTTACTAGGCAGAAGATTATCCCGCAATAAGTTGCCATTACTTTCTGCGGTAGACTGGTTGCCGACCAAGGCTATAGAACCCAATCTGTTCTATTATTTTACTCATAACTGGAGGGAAGAGACGAATTAATACATTTCCCAAGGGTATTTGTGCGTAAGTGAATGCAATGGATCCAACTGGAAATCGAACTCGGCTCCCCGATTTCTCGTTCCGAGCCGATATCCACTGCACCACAACGCACATCATCAATAACATCTTTTTTATTACAGATAGTAGTTGAATGGCAGTCCGGTAAAACGCAGTCTGACATGAAAAAAAAACTATGAATTCCAAAAGACGTGGAGAAGCCAACGATAAACCACTCTACAGTTTTTCCCAAAATTAACAGACAATAAAGGTGGGAATCTCTAGAGAGTTGTGATCGTCTAAGACCCGAAGAAAATATTTGCCCTGCTTCCATGGCATCCAATCAGAATCAGTTTAAAACGTTTTCTGTTTTGAATTGCTAAAGTGTTGCCTAAGAACGTCTTTATTTTTTCTCTTTATGTTAATTATTTACTTTTTCACGTAGGATATTAGCTTTATTTTCACTACTAGATTTTATCCAACGTCTGCTTTGGAAAACAACAATTAAAATGCTTGCATTTATCTAGAGTTGAACATCGAACTTCGTTGTCGGTGAAGAATGCATATTAATATAAAGATCACAAATCACATATCATACATTATATATATATATATATATATATATATATACTTTTCCCAAGGGTATTTGCGTGTAAGTGACTGCAGGGCATTCAACCAGAATTCGAACTCGGCTCCCCGATTTCTCGGAACGACAAATCAACTGAAACACAACGCACATCCATTTATGGATTAAATAACAGGATAGATTGGGTTCTATAGTCTTGGCTGGCAACCAGTCTACTAGAGTAGGTAGTGGCAATGTTGGGGGATAATTAAAGAAAACGACTACCTAAGCGGTGTGGTGCGCATTCAGGTCACATATCACTGTTTGCCATCCACTGCATCACTGACTGCCTCCAGTAAGTCTCCTCTATGTCATGCCAATAAACCCAAATGGAATGGAAAGAGAGAGTGGGACTGACAACGCAACTCTCCTTTGCTTAAAACCAACTAAAGCGCAAATCATGACTTCTATCTAGAAGTTGTAGTCTTCCTCGCCTGCGAGGGACGAACATCATCATATATTTTTAATTTTAGTTTTTAATTTTTCATCTCTTTCTTTAACCAGATTTCTGCAGAAGCATTAATAAAAGCTAAACATGTTAGATTAAAATACATTTCATACATTGTTTTTTATTTATTCTATCATATATATTCGTCTGACGATCGCAAAAGTGTGAAACCCAGGGTCACTAACTCACACCTATCTAACTAAATATGTTAGCTCTATCACTGATATTGAGCGCTTTCAAATAAGTACCGCGCATATATAATATATAAATAATATAATATATATAACAAATTGCAAATATATATATATACATATTGTCATCCGCAGACAGATCTGTTTCGCCGTATCACAGCTCATCAGTACGGTTAGACTCCGATTGCTTTTTTACCCAGGATTGAAACCCGACCGTAATATATATATAAACGAGATTATAATTAGACTCGTGTCGAAAAACTTTCTCGAAAACTTTCGACGGAAGAAAAAAAATGGTTTTAAAAATAGAAAGAGCTTAGTACATGAACGTCAGTCAAAACTAAAGTGTTCGGAGCGAGATCAGCACGAAGCCCAAAGAAAAAATCCCGATACAAGTAATCATCTAACAGAAAGTGCTCAATACAGAGATAGAGCGAAATAAATAGATAACACCTAATGAGCCCGACGAACCTAAGTAGGTTCGTCTGGTTCATTAAATGTTATATATATATACATATATACACACACACACATACATATATATACATATATATATATACATACACACACATACATACATATATATATACACACATACACACACATACATATATATATATACACACATACATACATATATGTATATATGTATATATATACACATACACACATACTTACATATATATATATATATACACACATACACACACACATACATATATATATATATGTATATATATATATATACACATACACACATACACATATATATATATATATATACATACATACACACGCACATATATATATATATATATATATATGCGCTCTACTGTTTGTATATATATATATATATATATATATATATATACATATATATATATATATATATATATACAAACAGTAGAGCACTTCTGCTACAGTTATAACCCATCATATACATAGAAAATTTTAGCCACGACTACTCCCTATATACACCACATCACCATCCACATAGAAAATAAAATTAACAGAAAAAGTAGGACGCTTCATCAAAAGAATGAAATGGGAAGCATATTTCTTCCTAAACCAACTTAAGACAAATACCACACTCAAGGAAATACACATCTTTAAAACAAATACAAAAATATGTCCCCACCCCCGCAACAAAAAGAACTAGACTACTTCGAGAAATACTTGACCAACTTAGCAAGCAACATAAAATTCAATAAACAGAAAGATACAGAAAGAATCTATAACTAAAATAAACAATTCCACTGATGTATTTTATCTTAGCGGACAAAACTAGAAATTTATACGAAGTAAGCACCCCCTCCCATCTAAACTTAAATTTAGTCTAAATTACTCAAGGACAACATAACTAGAACATACAAAAAGCACCAAAAACAACAAAATAATGTTATCGATAAGGAAGCCAAAACAATCGACAAATTTAGACCGAGGCGACCGAATAAATAGCAACGCTAAGGCGCAAGCATTTATCATAATAAACGACCACAAGGATAATTTCCGAACAAACATGTATAAAACCTACCAAAATCGAACAAACTTAGCATGTATAAAACCTACCACAGGCGGGAAATTCGAAAGAAGAATCTGCTGGAGTAGAATTTGTGTTTACAATTTATTGGTTTCCCTGTAAAACGATGGGCTCTAGTTGCTAATCTTGTGGCTCGAGCAAATGCATCTATGGTGGGTGCCAGTGAGCTAAGTTCATCTGAGCAGAAGCCATGAAAGTATTTGTAGAAGAGACACAGGGAAGCCACATTGCGCCGATGAGAAAGTGACTGTATCTGAGCTGCCAAGTAGGGATCGGTCACATTATAGATTCTCCGTTGGATTTTGTCAAGAGAACTCCTAGGTGGATAGCAGGAGCATCCGACCAGATATGGCAGGTTCTAATCCTTTTTACAAATTATTTCTATCGCAAATACACATTTTTAAAGTGTACACGAACTTTATGGACACCATGTATAACGTAACAAATTTTAGCATCCGAATTCTAATGAATGCAACTTGTTGTAGAATTAAACCGGGAATGAGGCAAGAACAGTGCGGTTTCGTTAAAGACGCTGAAACAAAGAATACGCCAAAGTAGTGCGATTTCAAGGATGCACAGAAAGATAACAGAAACAACATGGCAAATTCAAAAGAATGTATAGTTATGTTCGACTAGCAGTATAGCCCGGCGTTGCTCGGGTGTAATGAAAGCTTTAAAACTAATCCATGGTCCTGGAGCTCAGACTCTTTGGACGTTGGCACGAAAGACTAAAAAGCAATAGTTGTTTTCAGTTAAAGCGAAACCGTAGATTAAAATGAATAGATGTAAGTCAAATTTTGATTTCCTGGTATCGATATCAAATTTTCTGCATTATTGTTAGAACTGCAACCATGAAACTTCTGAATATCGTTTCTTATGTCTTTGTCTATGAGTGTATCAAATTTGATTAAAATCGGACCACTCCTTCTATAACCCAATTTTTTCGATTATCGATTTTCGATATTTATCGGGGGTATCTCGACACAAAACCGAGCTAAGAACACTAGCAGACGCTTATAGTACAACTGTATAAATTTTCAAGAAAATCGGTTCAGCCGTTTTGGAGTCTATAGGTAACGGACACACACACAAGCACACAGACACACACACACAGACACACACACACACAGACAAAGTTCCATTCATAAATAAGTTTAGATTAAGTATGTCGCAAAGAACTGTTTCAACCGTTAAGTAAGTTTGATTTATTTGAGAAAGATATTAGAATAATCCAGAACCTATCTTTTTCATCATGTATCGTGTCCATTCATGACATAGGCAATCATGGACTTCCACTTGCTCCTGTCCCTTGTCACTCTTGATATTTTTTCCTCCTGGTATCTCTTCCAAACCGCCATTCATTTACTCAAGCCTATCAAATATGCTTCGCGCTGCTTTCCCGCTATCAGTTTTGTGAGTATTAGATACTCCAGACCTTCCTTCCTCATTACGTGTCCCAGGAACATCAGCCGTCCCTTTCTGATGTTAAGTGTAATATCTCTTCTCGTTTGCACTCTTTTCAACACTTCGTCGTTGCTCACGTGATAGGTCTCTGGTATCCTCAGCATCCTTCTGTAGAACCACATTTCCGTTATCTTGAGCCTCTTCTTCATCCTTGAAAAGATCTTCAACTATTTGTTGTCATACAGAAGGACAGATAACATATAGCAATCCAGCTCTCTTTTCTTTGTTTACATCAAAATTATCCTGTCTCTCAGGTTAGCTTTTGAAATACGTTTTTGGCTATGCCAATGCGTCTTCGTATCTCAGTGTCACACTTTCCATGCTCTGTTAAAACTCTTCCCAAGTATTTAAATTTCTTCTTCTTCTTCTTCTTCTTCTTCTTCTTCTTCTTCTTCTTCTTTGTGCCTTGTTCTTTCATGACGTAGGCCACCATTGCCTTCTACGTCTCCTTATCCCTCGCTTTCTCCTGTTACAACACGCAACCCCCGTTCTGCCATCCACCTGCTCATACCAGTCAAGAATGCTATACGCTGTTTTTCCCTGTCTCTCCTTCTCTCTATCTGGCCTGTTAGTATTAGGTTCTCCAAGCCCTCCTTTCTCATTGCATGTCCCAGGAACTTTAGCTGTTTTCTTCCTGATGCTCAGTATTAATTTTATTTTCGTTTCCATCATTTCTAAGACCTCATCATTTCTCACATGCTCAATCCATGACATCCGCAGCATCCTTTTGTAGAACCAAATTTCAGTTGCTTCAGGTTTTTCCTTTATATTCGATGATATTGCCCAGCATTCACTGCCATATTGAAGAACTTTGTTTTATTTTAGTTTTTTCGACCTGTTGTTGGCATTTTGGGGTCTTCTGTTTGCTGATGACTATATATTCACTTTTCTTGTGTTTTATGCTCAGTATTTTCTTCTAGCTTTTTTTTTTTTGCTACCTTCTTTAGTGTTATGTCGCCAAGTATAAATGAATAACTCAACAACAGAATCAGAATATAAGTTGTATTCCGCAGAAAGACGGTTAGTATGTACAGAAGTGATTAGTAATATTTACAATAGAAAGATACAAGAGTCCAATCCGTCGTAAGACGTGTGTATACGTGATTACTTCCGGTACGCCACCGGAAGTGTGACTAACTCTTCACTGACTCGCACTGACTCGCACTGACTCTTCTGTAACTCATTAGAGACTCTCAAGTGCCTCTCTACCACTCTCTTGTAGAGAATCCACCATTGCTATATATAGCAATGGGAACAGTCCATTTGTAGTCAAATAGGAGCGGCGCCCTAACATTTAGGAAGTCCTGCATTTTCCGCTCTGTGTCATCTATTTATCTTATATCGTTGAGATTGTGGCCACCAATGATGAATCCTAGAAAGGACTCTATCTCACTCAGAATTGTTTTGAAAGCAAACAGCCTACATATAACACATCACTCATTAAGTCCTGGGCCTGACATATAGATGGCGCCATTAAAAAAAAAAAACCCATATGATTTTTATGAAGTACTAACCTTCAAATGTCACGTGACAATATTTGAGCCCAATCGGAATATTAGTTTACACATTAGAGTTTAGTAAAGCTACTGTTGCAAATTATCAAAACAATGGAAAAATCTGAATTTTGTGTGTTGATAAAGCATTGCTTTCTGATTGTAAAAATAATGTTCAAGTAAAGCAATTACTTTATAAGTGTTATTCGGTTTCTGCTCCGTCTGAAACAATGGTTAAGAGGTGATATCCTGCTTTTAAATACGGTCGCACAGACGAAAATGATGCTGAACACTCAGGTCGTCCGAAATCGGTAGCTGTCCCGGAAAACAACAAAAATTTCATAACTCGTTTTAGCCGATAGTAAATTAAAGTTGCGTTAGAAGTTGAACATATCCGAAGGCATTGTATTCACCATTTTGCATAAACAATTATCAAAGAAAAAGCTGTGTTCAAAGTGGGTGCCGCGTCGACGATTCAGAGTGTCGATGATTCAGAGCGTTGTTTGCAGCTGTTTCAACGCAACAAGAAGGATTTATTTTGTAAATATGTGACAATATATGAAACATGGATCCACCACTTCGCTCCGGAGTCAAATCGGCGGTCAGCTGAGTAGACAGCAGCAGATTAAAGCTGTACAAAGCGACCAAAGATGCAAACATCAGCAGACAATGTTTTGCCTTACTAATTTGAGATGCCAGGGTATTTTCTTTATCGATTACCGTGAGAAAGGAAGAACCATCAATAGCGAATATTATATGGCATTATTGGTGCGTTTGAAGGAAGAAATTGCTAAAGATACGGCCACAAATGAAGAAGAAAAATGTGATCTTTCACTAAGACAATGTACCGTGTCATAAGTTGATCTCAACGACAGCAAAACTACATGAACTGGATTTCGAACCGCTGCCGCTTTCACCCTGTTCTCTAGACCTCTGCCTCTACTACGACAACTGGCTGTTTGCAATCCTCAAAAGAATGCTCCAGGGAAATAGATTTGTCTCCAATGAAGAAGTGATACCGGAAACTGAGGCATATTTTGAAGCCAAAGCTAAAAAAAGGGATCGAATTGTTAGAGAAACGTTGGAATCAGTGTATTACTTTAGAAGGAGACTATGTTGATGAATAAAATTGAATTTTTCATAAAAGTTGTTGTTTTATTCTTTTATAAAGTGAGGTTCATCCTGTACAATGCCCGGAGACGACTCGTGTTAGAGGGTTACATTAAGAAGCAATTTATAAGGATACGAGGGAAGATAAAGATTAACCCTAGACTTGAACAGGTTAAGATGTAGTGATCGAGGGAATATCCTCTTGGAAGTCTGTTGCATAGAACAGTAGTTCGAGGGAAGTTGCTATTCGATTAGAACTAACACCTCAGCAATGGAATACGGAGGAGATGTGGATGGTTTGCGACCATGTAAGTTGCATGGCGGGTCCCAGCCGTGAAGGTTAAAACTGGCGGAACCGATGCGCGTAGTTCGTATGAGCGCTTCCCATAGAAGTTGCGATACAGCTTGTCACATCCCGCCAGAGAAAGAGTGTGGGGTGACGGGTGGAAAATAATTTGTCATAGACATGTACCCGGAGACGCATTTAGACTCTATCGAAACAGGAACGTGAGAACTGGTCAGCTACTGCCCAAATAGGACAGCATTACACTGTTTTCGGTCTGATCTAGGTCTTGTAAACGCAGAGGATTGCATGTGGAGCCAAGTACTTACTGGAGTGATACAGAGAACCGACCATTTTACCTGCATTTTATATATGGATGGATTTTATATATGCATTTCATTTGAGGTCAGAAGTGAGTTTAAGATCCCACAGTCTCTGAAGGCACCGGTCCTCCTCGTGGAGTCACCTGTTTATCGTGACTGGCGTTAGTTAGAGGTTCGATTGGCGATGATAGAATGTAACTGGTTTTGCTACTGGTTTTTGCATTCAGTAAATGTACAAAAATAGAAAATACAAGTGTATATCTTTTCACCAGACCTTTCAGTAATGCAACGAGAGAATTAGAAGTCCTACCAGGATTCGTTATTGGTGGCCACAATCTAAAAAACGTTAGTGATGAAGATAGCACAGTGTTGATAAGAAACACAGAAGGTAACCTACACGAACTCCAACAGTAAATAAAAAAGGAAAATGAAAAGAATGAAATAATTATCAATTGTAGAAAGATAAGCAAAAGGAACAGCCCAAGATACAAGCTACAAATTGGAGACACCAAAATCAAGAAAGTACCAACAATTATCGGACTAACATAGATGCAATCAGAAGGTGACATGGAGATAGGCACAAAGTAAAATATTGATTAGAATGTTAGATAAGAAGGGCAAAGACACGGACAATGGAGAATACAGTTATGTGACATGTGATAGATAGATAGATAGATAGATAGATAGATAGATAGATAGATAGATAGATAGATAGATAGATAGCCACGCGTGCTTTTGTCCTAAACTACGCACCTTTCTTTCTTATAATACATATACGGATAGATAGATAGATAGATAGATAGATAGATAGATAGCCACGCGTGCTTTTGTCCTAAACTACGCATATTTCTTTCTTATAATAGATAGATAGATAGATAGATAGATAGATAGATAGATAGATAGATAGATAGATAGATAGATACACGTGTTTTGCACGAAGCTACGCGACTTTCTTTCTTGTAATAGATAGATAGATAGATAGATAGATAGATAGATAGATAGATAGCCACGCGTGTTTTGTCCTAAACTACGCACATTTCTTTCTTATAATACATATACGGATAGATAGATAGATAGATAGATAGATAGATAGATAGATAGATAGATAGATAGCCACGCGTGCTTTTGTCCTAAACTACGCATATTTCTTTCTTATAATAGATAGATAGATAGATAGATAGATAGATAGATAGATAGACAGATAGATAGATAGATAGATAGATAGATAGATAGATACACGTGTTTTGCACGAAGCTACGCGACTTTCTTTCTTGTAATAGATAGATAGATAGATAGATAGATAGATAGATAGATAGATAGATAGATAGATAGCCACGCGTGCTTTTGTCCTAAACTACGCATATTTCTTTCTTATAATAGATAGATAGATAGATAGATAGATAGATAGATAGATAGATAGATAGATAGATAGATAGATAGATACACGTGTTTTGCACGAAGCTACGCGACTTTCTTTCTTGTAATAGATAGATAGATAGATAGATAGATAGATAGATAGATAGATAGTGCATAAACAGAAACGAATAGATTGACTTAGGTTAATATGATCGGAATTGAAGATGCCAACTGATGGATACGGATAGTCAGTGATTATTATGCCAGGGAAATGATTTCGTGGATCTGGCGTTCTTCCGAAGCGAAATCTTCAACAAAATCCCGGAATTGGAAGTCTTGGTGAGGGAATCAAAGCGGCAATCCATACAAGTGGAAGTTATGAAAATAAAAATATCGGATCAAAGAAAGAAATCGCAAAAGTCGAAACTGGGGAAACATGTTCCTTGAGTAGCAGGTGGGAAGCCCGAGAAACGATTGTATGTCGAGGAAAGAAAGGGTAACGAGAGAACGAATTGCCTAAAAGAGAGAGTGAAAAGAGAGAGAGAGAGAGAGAAATGGCAGCATAGTCTTGAGGATTAGCGTGTGTTTCGGTGAAAACAAGCAGCTCGGAAGAAGCGAGCGCAAATAAGGTTTAAAATACGAATGCAAAAACACAAATATAAAATAACTTATCCACGCTCAACACAAACATATAAAACCCACCAACTCATCTCACATATTGAACATATAGAATAAAATGAGGCTTATGTATATAAAATATGAATATATCTCTATATATGCATATGCATCTATATATTCATTCCTATGTGAGTGTAGTCCTCGGCATGACGATAAACTACATCCGGTAGCAAAATCTCTGATCAGGAGATTGGAGGTTTTGAGAAACATGGAACCACCTCTTAATTGCTGCTGTTCTCAAATCCACCCTGGCACTTGTTAGGGCCCCAGTTATGCGCAAAAACGTGGACCCTCAAATAAAAACAAAAAATATACATTTTTATAGTAAAATTACCAACAATGCCTATTTATGTTAAATTGCCAGCAATACATTTTATAGCAAATTCACCAACAATGCATATTGTATGTAGTTAAAGGCATGCAATTGAGTCCAAAACATATTCAGCTAAAGCCATAAAAGTTTGTGAAGATATTTAGATTCTGGCATTAAATAATCCACAGGGGTTGACATAACGCTAAACAAAATCAATCAATCAACTATGTGAGTGTGTGTGTTCATATGCGTGTAGTTGTATATATAATGGATTTATAAATAGTCAGAGGCAGTGTACACAAAATTTATCAGGCTCAAGAATCTCTTCTTCATAAGTAATTCGTGCCAATGACTATTCCAGCAGCACCTCGCATATTGCAAGGTAACCAAAAAAATCCTTGCTTTTTTTTTATTTATTAAAAAAATATACAGCAAATTTGACATAATGTGAGTCGTCAAAATAATTTCCATCGGCATCATGGATATTTTGCCAACATGTCTTCAGCAGTGCCGCTAGAAGTGGTAAAAATCAGGTGTCTTGTACGCAAAGCTTATGAATACCTGCTGCAAGTCTGCTTCATTTGCAAAAGGATTTCCCAGTAAGGTAGTTGTCCAGGGAATGAAAGGGGTGGATGGCGCAGTGTTTCCCAGACTAGTCGCCGTATGATATTTCTGACTACCCGCGCCACATGAGACCTGGCATTATCATGGAAGACCTGAAAGCCCTTGCGATTAAACCATGTTAGCTTCTTTTGCTTCAGTGTTTGTTCCAACTGCTATGTGTAGCTGTCCGCAGAGACGTTTGACCCATAATAGAGCACCATTTGTCGACTAGTCCACCAAATACAGACCATTTTCTTTTGTGGATGTAACGATGATCTTACAGTGTGTGACACAGGGATCTGTGGTGACAGACAATGTCTGGCACGTTTAGGAATATCAGACAGGGACATTTTGTCCCTGGTGATCACCCTGGTGATCATATTACAATATGTGTACCTGTTGCCGGCCACCGCTGGCTTATGACAAAGTGACAAATCTTTCGACCTGGCAGTGCGGTCACTCACAGCATTTTCGCCAACAATTTTAAGTATTGGATGACTTGAGGTAGCTGCGGACAAGCCCATTTAAAGTCATAAAGCAGATAACTAGATCTTCAGTGTGAGTTGTGGTAAAAAAAACAACCGCAAAACTGTTGCTAAAAATTACTGTAAATTTGAAGCAAGAAGAAATTTTGCAGTAATCTTTAGCAACACAGTTTTGCGGTTATTTTTTGTTATCTCAACTCACACCACTGACTATGATTTCGGAAGGAGATTGAAAGTACTTGGGAACGTCGACGAATGAATAATAAAATCATCTGTCAAAGTTACAGCTCATTTCTTACATGTTTCAATTACAATACGCGAAAGATTATCCGTGAATATGAATGAATTTTATTAAAAATAAGCAGACCTAATGTTTGTAATTTATTTGATCACACACACACACACACACACACACACACACACATATTTATATATATTTAAAAAATTCAAAAAGATTTTTAAAACACCGTTTTATTTATTATTCTTTTTTAATTTTTGTTTCGTTTTGTACTTTCATTTTATTTTCTTTCATTCTATTTCTTAATTTTGAGCACTTACAAAGACTGTTCATTGTAAAAGACTTATATATATATATATATATATATATATCAAGTAATTTTCCTAATTCAATAGTTTATAAAAACCTTATATCACTGCACAAATTTTCATGTTTCTGTATAATACTGTTCTTCTTCAGGTTAATTTTCATGTTTCTGTATAATACTGTTCTTCTTCAGGTTATATTTTAAAATAAATAGTGAAAATCATTTATTGAGAAAATATAAAAATAATTTACGGTTATTTAGGAAATTAAGGATTGGTAGTTGAAAATATGCTAGTAGATGTGTCAATATTGTTCAATCAAACATGAGAATTAGGTTGAACTATAAAGTTGAAGATTTGGGTCGCGAAAAGCAACAGACTGAGGTCAAGGCATGACACTTTTTAATTTTCTCTGTGTAAGATACTTAGTGGGACCACACATTATTTAAATTAGTAGACAATAATTTTAACAACAGTTTCGATTTCAGGCTTTTGTTTAAATTTGATTTTGTACTATCTCATGAGTTAAAGGAGCTGAAATGTTTAGGTTAGAATTATAATTTTAATAATTATGTGATACTAAGCTAAATTGTAGTTAAGAAAAATAAATAAGTATTGTGTGGTAATTTATTTTAGTAAAATAATTTTTCATTTTTAAATTATATTAGGGCATAAGTTATAAATGAGCAACTGTAATTAATTAAATTTTAGATAAAAATATTTTTAATGTTTTATCAATTTTATCAACTAAATTAATAAATAAATATATATAAACTAAATAAATACTACAAGCAAAACTATTACAAAAAACAGGAAATTAGTGACAAAGTTAGTAAAATTTGTAGTAAAGAAGCTTACATAACTTTAAAAGACCATACATCTAATTTAGAGACAAATCTACCCACTGCTATAGGTCAAGCGAGGTCAACACTGGCCGCCATCGTATAACTTAGAAAGACACCATTGGAAGCCTTGGGGTTTTACGGCCGCTGGAAGTGAAAAATATAGGTAGTCAAAACACGACTGTCGAAAACTTTTGATGTGGTTAAAGGTCAGATCCTTGATTCCCGAATTCGCTGGAGAAATAGATTTGTAAATTTGAAAAGTTGAAAAAATAAATTATGTAATCGGGAAGAAGAAAAAATACGTCAACAGAAATATTGCTATTTCATTGGTCAAACCAAGGAAAGAAAATCACTCCGCCTCATAATGCGAGCTGGGAGTAATCTCATTGGTTAAAGATTTGATTTGCATGGATACCTCTTGTCCGTCATGCACCCACCAAGAGAATTTGGGACACGCATAAAAACCAGAGCCAAGAGGGCCAAAATCAGTTAAAGCTGAGCCTTGGGACCAGTCGAGATGTAAATACTGAGGGAGTAGTGTTCCCAGCCGGAAGTTACGACCGGAAAGAGTGCTCGGTTCCCATAGAGCTCCTGACTAAAGATGTACAGAGACGGAGATAATTGCCACACAGTTGGGTACCAACCGTAGAGACGTTGACGGTTGCCACGATTAACGACCCAAGAGCGTCGTCATAACTGGTGCCGTATTGACAGCATAAACCCTGACTCGGGTTCCGGACCTCGTTATATATATATATATATATATGTGTGTGTGTGTGTGTGTGTGTGTGTGTGTGTGTGTGTGTGTGTGGAGTGTAATTATAGAAGATAAAATAGACGATAGTTTTGTGCAGAATTAATATATATATATTTTTTTTTTTTTTCGCCTAATATAAATAATATCTCAGTAAGTTCTTTTCTCGCTTTAGCAATAAATTAAAATCCGGTTATTTATAGGATTCTGTTTAAGAGCACTCAGATTTTTGTAGCTCCTAATATCTATATAATGATTTTCTAAGCGTAGCTTAGATGTGGGAGAAGGACAAAAGTATGGTTCAATCATTGAGGATCAAACACTACGTCTAAGTGCCCTATTTTTAATATCTATATGCAGAAAAGAAAAACACTGCAATCTCTGATACCCTAATTATTTCATATTCAATGAGAAACAGAAGTATCGTAAACTAGAATAGAGCAGTAGTCAGTCAGTCAGTATGTACCATACGTGATACACGCTTTGGGCGATCATGTCTCGAAAGAGACATGACTGATTGGCCAGCAGATTATCCTGCAGTAGGTTGCCATTACTTTCTGCGGTAGACTGGTTGCTAGCCAAGGCTATAGAACCAAATCTGTCCTGTCATTTAACCCATAACTGGAGGGAAGAGAGGGATTATTACTTTTCTCAAGTGTATTTGTGCGTAAGTGAATGCGAGCAATTCAACTGGAATTTGAACTCGGCTCCCTGATTTATCTTTCCGAGCCGATATCCAATGCACCACAACGCACATAGAGCAGTAGACAATTCTAAAAAAAAAGTAACGAATCTAAATATATTATTCTACCTATCAGCTTTATCACGACAATTAAATTAAAATTATCTAATCGTAGCATAACATTTGTAAAATTACTTCTATATCAATAAAACACTTAATACAAAACAAAGGATTAATAAACTAAAATTTAATTATATTTACCCTACTCCCCCACCTGGAGCGAGATGTGACACAAGGTCTTTTTTAACGTTGGGTGCCCGACCTCGTACAGACGGGCGAAGGAACAAAAATTTCATAGTTCCCTCAACCGCCGGTTGAGCTGTCCCCGGTGGTGAGCACCTGGTCCACCCCTCTACTGCAATGGGGTGGCGCTACCGCGGGACACTGTTCCCCGGGACCGGACATCTGCACAGTGTAATTTTTCTCAGATGCAACCCTGCCCTCGCAAACGAAGCCACAACTGAGCTGCACTCTGTTCTCGAGGACAGAAACGCAACTGAGAGATGATTTTTGGTCCCCATCTGACACAAAAATGTGCCAGGTAAGTATAACTAAAATTTAATAGACAAATTTACTCTATTACCAGTATAATAATTGCCCCAAAGAATACACAGGAGAAACATTAAGGAATTTAAATAAAAAATTATAAGAACGCAAAAGGCTCTTTTACAAAATAAAAACACGCTCAGCACTTTGTTGTTCCCTGTAATGAGCCTAACCATAACTTCGATTTAGAAAATGTTACTTTAGTTAAAAAGATAAAACAATTTTTATTTTTAGGTCAAAATATAGAAAGTGCTTTAAGTACTAAAACAACCACAATAAATTTATGATTAAGTTTTTGCAACATTTCACCTTTCTGAGAAGATCTTCTATTATTACAATGTGCGATGCTTAATAATAAAAGTGATAAATGCATAAAAAATACAAAACAAAATTGGATAACATATGGGTTTACTAAGCGTAACTAAGATGTAGCTCATGGCTGAAAGTGTAGAGTACATAGTGAGGACCGAATTCACTCTTCAATCGTAAGTAATCTAGCTTGTTAACCAATGCACCACGGTAAAATGCCCAAAAAATTGAGCTATATAGCTTGAAACATCTAAAAACATTTAAAAGTTTAATATTTTAGTGTCATACACATGTCTGACCATTCGTCCATTTCTAGACAGCTACAAAAACATTTCTGTCTACATTCCCTATATAAAAAATAATGATCGATAACACAATTATCCTACACCAAGAAAGCAACAAAAGCAAACTACAGATACTCGAGGCAATATTCATTAAAAACTTAAGACGTCAGCTAATAGAATCAGCTATGAATACTGTAGTAATGTTCCAAAATGTTTATAAAAAGAACAGTTTTTCCAGCTTTAACACGTGCATGACCATAACATTACAACATATAAAAAATTCCATTTTGGAAAATTTTCACGTTCTAATGAACGCCAAGCGATTTGTCAACCGTTACATTTGAAGCAAGATAAGAAAACTTACAGTTATATTTTAGCAAAAGTTTTACAGTTATTTCTTGTTACCACAACTCACACCCCAGAAAATAATCTCGGAAGGAGATTGAAATTACTTGGGAACATCGAGGAATAAATAGTAAAATCATCTGTCACAGTTATAAGTCATTTCTTACATTTTTCCAATTATAATACGCGAAAGTTTATTCGTGAGTATGAACAGATTTTATTAAAAATAAGCAGACACAATCTTTGCAATTTATTTAATCTGACTTATATATATATATATATATTAATGAAAATTAACAAATTATATTCTATATATATTAATAAAAATTAACAAATATTACCCTGTTTTATTAACACCTGAATAATATTTTTATACATGTGGGAATACCTATATGTATATTTTTAATTCACATACCTATATATATATATATATATATATATATATATATATATACTCCGATTGCATTTAACACAGGATTGAAACCCAACCGAATCGGCGTCAGTCGGCGATTCTACCTCTGGGCTATATATATTAATGCAAGTTTCATTAAATTAATTAGACAAGTTTTGTCTATTTTATGTTAATTTTTTTTTTTAATATTCTCTAAGCTTAATACCATTATCATTAAATGAAGAAAGAAAATTACAATATTGATACATATTTTTTATTTAATAATCTAATGTAAGCTTTCGGCTTACATAAGCCATTTTCAAAGATGTCAAATTACATTATATATTATAAACACGGAAAAACGATAATAACAAACTGTTTTGTTTACATGGAAAATTTACAAGCAACAACAAATTCGTGCATTTAAGACGCTAGAAGCGAATGTCACATCACAGCAAGAACGTCGCATCACATGACTAAAAAACAGTTTGTTATTATCGTTTTATATTATGTTTATAATATATAACGTAATATGTCGTCTTTGAAAATGGCTTCTGTAAGCCGAAAGCTTAGATTGAATTATTGAAAACATTATACATCAATATTGTAATTTTCTTTCTTCATTTAATGATTATGCTATTAAGCTTATCAGATAATATGAAAAAATTACATAAATTACAAAAATTACATAAAATAAATAGACAAAACTTGTCTATGTTATTTAATGAAACATGCATTAATGAAAAAAAAGCTGCTTAAATACATAAACACAGTATAGATAGATAGATAGATAGATAGATAGATTTCGTGCTTATTTATATATTGTACGCGTAAGCTGTGCTCATATTTAATAATATAAATGTATACATACAAACTTATTATGACATCTTTACACCAAATCATTTACATACGTAAGCGGACACACATCCTTTTATTTATAATAGTACTTAGTCAATATCTACAAAACTGTGTTTATTCACAGAGTAAAATGAGTATAACGACGATAGCGCCATGTCAATCATCCAACTAACATGAATATGACAGTTCTCGAAATCAGTGGCCTTAGGGTCAAACACCGAATACTGATGCCAGCAGCTAAGTAAGTCCTCACGGATTCTTCCAACTGCCAAAACAGGCCCTATTATTATTATTAGATATGAGCATAATGTAATCATATTTATAAGAAAGAAAATTGACTTCTGTTAACGTTAATACATGACAGAGAGTGATGATACAGAGAATAAGAATTATACTTCTTTCTATAGTGTAGATATAAACTGGTTGTGTGAGGAACTGCTATTGTAGTGATAAAAGCCATATTTAAAATATCACACAACTCTCTCTTGTATAGTTGATGGTAGCCATCACTTTGTTTAGACGTGGAGCGGAAAGTAGACGAAGTTGAAGAAAGGAAAAGTCTTATAAGGATAACAAATTAAGAACTAAAAAGATTTTGGAAAAAAACAAAGTAAAATTGCACACAAGCAAAAGTTGATTCAAACGACTGTTCACAAGTAAGTGCGAAAATTACATAAAATAAATAGACAAAACTTGTCTATGTTATTTAATGAAACATGCATTAATGAAAAAAAAAGCTGCTTAAATACATAAACACAATATAGATAGATAGATAGATAGATAGATAGATAGATAGATAGATAGATAGATAGATAGATTTCGTGCTTATTTATATATTGTACGCGTAAGCTGTGCTCATATTTAATAATATAAATGTATACATACAAACTTATTATGCCATCTGGAGCCGGTCACATGACCAAATTTAATTTCTTAAGGACATTCTGTGACATGTCAACAGTCAGACGGGAGCCGCGAGACGAAACAACTAAAATGTTACTTCAACCGACCCGGAAATAAGGCCAGGCCGCACCTTATCTCTTTCTCTCTCATGTTCTTTTTCTTCATCGTTCACTGATCCATTTGACATGTCGATACCCTAAAGACTTCAAAGACACTCTTAACAAACAAACGCTTACACATACATACATACATACATACATACATACACACATACATACATACATACATACGCATAAACTATTTAAAATATTACTACTACGAACATTTTCTTCAACTCTTTCATCAATTTTTGTCAATTTTATGTAATTTTTTCATATTCTCTGATATGCTTAATAGCATTATCATTAAATGAAGAAAAAAATTACAATATTTATACATAATTTTTTAAATAATCCAATCTAAGCTTTCGGCTTACATAAGCCATTTTCAAAGATGTCAAATTACATTATATATTATAAACACAGACAAACGATAATGACAAACTTTCTCATTATACCCTTAACTCAACTTTATCAATGAACACGAACTCTAGCATTAACTTCTTAATAA
Source organism: Ascarosepion bandense (assembly GCA_037127315.1). Lineage (NCBI taxonomy): Eukaryota > Metazoa > Mollusca > Cephalopoda > Sepiida > Sepiidae > Ascarosepion > Ascarosepion bandense. Next base: position 368,345 of record JBBBDQ010000117.1, read on the forward strand.
TGTTTATAATTGCATTATAAAACATTAATTTTCTACAACTTATCTTATTCTTTCCTTTTAATAAGTTTCTCTTTAACATGAAAAATGTATATTTTCTTCTTATATTATTCCACACTATTCCAACCTGCCGACAACCAACCAACCTTCTGATGATGATAATTCTGCATAAAAACTTGTACGCTGTCGGGAGTTTGGTTATGTCTGATATAAGGCCGATCCAAGAAACATTAACTAGCCCCTAACGCTACAATGAAAACACCTGACCACTTCTAACAGATTAAGCTGCTTCCACCACTTGAATCTACATAAAAAAGGTGAGCAACCGAAAAGTAAAACAATGAGAGTGTATATGATAGCTTACCTTTTGTTCTTGATTTTAGCTCTCTATATAGAAATCCAGGTGTGCGTTGTGGAGCAATAGATATCGGCTCGGAAAGAGAAATCGGAGAGCCGAGTTCAAATTTCAGCTGAATTCGTTGCATTCATTTACGCACAAATAACCTTGAGAAAGGTATAAATCCACCTCTTCCCTCTCCAGTTATGGGTAAAATGGTAGAATATAATAGGTTCTGTAACCTTGATTGGCAACCAGCCTACCGCAAAAAGTAATGGCGACCTACTGCGGGAAAATTTTCTGCCCAGCCAATCATGATTCGAAAGATACATGATCGCCCAAGCGTGTATCACGTTTAGCACTTAACTGACTGACCGATATAGAAAGCCATGGCGGATAGCGGCTCGGAATGAGAAATCGGAGAGCCGAGTTCGAACTGTACTTGAATTCGTTGCATTCACTTACGCACAAATATCCTTGAAAAAGATATGAATCCATATCTTCTCAAGCTATGGGTAAAACAGCTGGGCAGCCTGGATTCTATAGCTTTTGATGAAAATGAAAAACTGAGTTCAAACCAGCCTGGAGAGGTTTGGGCGCCGTCTGGCTGTCGTGCCCAAAAGAAACCCCAAAGAAACACCACTTCTACTGCGGTTACAGTACATCTGTTGCCCCTACGACTCTACTTTCAATATCTGGATCTGAATATAGAAAGTTTCCTTAAAAAAATTAATCGAATGAAATTTAGAATAGTTATGTTGTTTTTACTGAATAGCGTTTTAAAATCAGAAAAGCAAGGCAAATACTTTGCTGACTGAATGTGCTACTTGGCAAATACTACATCAGTCCTTGGTTACTGATCCGAAGTTAGTCAAATGTTGTGTCTTCCTTTATGATGACAACTATTTTATTCACATTAGAGATGATATTCTTCTTCTATGTGCCCTGTCCCTTCAGGGTGTAGGCGATCATGGCTTTCCATGTTTCCCTATCCCTGGTGGCTCTTAGCACGCCTTCTCCTGTTACACCATGCAACCCTCATTCCATCCTCCACCTGATTAGGTCCTTCAAATATGCTATCCGTTTCTTTCCCCTGTCTCTTTCCCCTCTATCTGGCCTGTTAGTATCAGGTTCTCCAAGCCGTCCTTCCTCATTGCATGTCCCAGGAACTTCAGCTGTCTCTTCCTGATGTTCAGTATTAATTTCCTTTTTGTTTTCATATTGAATATATTACGTGGTTCAATGGTTAGAATGTTTCTGACCATGATACTCGGGTTCGAATCTCACCATGGTGGATTTGTCAGGAAGGTGCCTTCTCGATGTTATCGGTCTGGGGGATGCAATCCTAGCGTGTATCACCTTTGCCTGAAAACCATACCACGTGTTAGCCTAAGCCTTGTCACTAAATTTAGGTAGACGGAATTGTTTAAGAGTCGTCGATGGTCGTGCTAGCATTGTTGTATACCAATAAACAGACAAACACGGGTATATATAAAAATATATGACTTATATTTTTATTGATGACGATGAACCGTGTAGCCTAGGGTACAGAGAGTTGAGGGAGCGCTCTTCTAAGGGTTGACGGGGTGACGGGGGAGTGTCGTCGTATCTGTTGCTTCTCTGGTCTGGTCTACCGGACTGTCTCGTCTCTCTGACTCTCTGCCCGACTCCGTGTTTTCGCGGTCTTTATATATCTTCCAAAACCGGGACTTGTTTCTTCCGGCTTTGCCTTGATCACGCGACGCCCACGCGACGCCTACGTAATTCTCAGAGTCACCTGTCTGTTTGCCTCTGAGTTATTTCCGCATCTGCCGGAAATAGGGTCAAAGTGACATCCGTTACTTTTCACCGACCGGAAACAACACGGCTTGTATCAGCCTTTCCTCGGGTGGGGCGGGATTGTTATATTACAGCATGAAGTCACAAGTCATCGTGGCCGAGTATTTGAGTGTGCTGGATTTTTCGTACTATTATTCCCAGATAATCTCTCAGAAACTGTAACTAAGGTCCACTCAGTCTAGTTGCAGTATAAACCACAGGTGGGTTCTTTGAGTGTTGGCCAATATAAATGTGACTGAGCACATATTTGCAACAGGGATTGGCTAGCCGCCCTAATAGACAGGCATACTCAGCCATTATTATTATATTACTGCTACAAAAAGTATGAAAAATTGTTTCAATTACTGATTTTTAATCGTTTTGACTGGATATTTAGAGCCGATGTTGTCTCAAAACCAAAAGTAGTATAATATGAAAGTTTGATTCATGATGTTTTCTACCATCCAGTACCTGCCTATTCAGTAAAATAGAAAGTAGAGACAAGGATACGCCTTCTGGTTTAGCAAATATCGGTGAATCTGTAATATATGAAAATACCCATGATGTCAATATGCGTAGGTTAACTGCGCAAAGAATACCATTTGCTGGGAGTGTAAACATTAATCTTCGTTTTATAATACGCTACTAACCGTTATTATATCTCAACTGACTCCAACGGTGCTTTAACGAACACTCTACCAGAACTCTCTCGAACCTCTGTATTTGAGTTCTTTATTTAAGACCTTTTGCCTCGTTCATTTGTTTTACCGGGTTTGTCTTATCTACTTCACTACCTTCCCATTTTTTTAAATATTTTATTTTATTTCTTGGTATTCACCCCTCTCTTTCTGGCGAGTTCACCACATAATGAACTTTTGAGTTTCTTTCGTTTTGTGTCAAGCACGTGTTTTTTCGTTCGTTTCTGTTTTCTGGTATTGTTTTTTTACATTCAACAAATTCTTGCAGTGTTGGTATGTCAAAGATATCATATAGAACTTGCATAAGTTCTTTCTTTCTTGCGGGCCTTTTTTTAAGTAAACCTTTTCTTTAACTGATTCCAATGCCTTTTCTGTTCCCATTTTTTCCTTTCAGCTTGTAAATCATTTTTTCCAATTCATGACCTTATTGCGCCGTCTTCCCATATTTTTTCTATTTTTAGATATCATTAAAAACACTTTCGACATTTTTTATTTTTATTTTTATTTTATTTTATTTTATTTTTGTTATCCGTTTTGATTCTTTTTTGATCCGGTAACAACTAGTCAAACACCGATTTTAATTTTGTTGCAAACATTAATTCTGCCGGTGATATGTCTGTCGGTTTATTGGAATTTGGCGTTATCCGTTATATTCTCAAGAATTTTTGTAGTGCTTCTTCCCTCACTTTTTCACTACTTGTATTTTTTCAAAGCTCTTTTAAAAGTACACCACAAACTGTTCAGCCTGACCATTTTACCTGGGTGATACGGAGAGGTAGTAATATGTTAAATTGAAAACATTTCTTTTTTGTTTTAATTCGTAAGCAGTGAATTGTGTATCGTTATCCAGAATGTCATATTTTGCAAACAGTTCATGTAAAATATTCCCTGTAACCATGGAAGTTGCTTCTTATCAATTTGAGGACACTTAGTAACGCTTACCACTACTATAAAATAATGCAATCCGTCTACTAGACCACTAAAATCTATGTACAGTCTTGACCACGAAGTATTTATCTTTGACCTAGGTTGTAACTTTGTGGAAGGTGATTTTGCTACCGAAGCACGATCTATGCAGACTTTTAATATTTTTCACAGTCTTGATCCATTTTTTCTAATATACATAATTTCTCATAAGAGATTTCATCATTGAAATTCCCAGTTGTTCACTGTCAAATTCAATTAATGCCCGCTTTTGTAATATAAGTATTACTACTGTTTGTGAAAAAATTAATACTCCATCACGTAAACGTTCAAGTCTAGATTTCATTCTAAAAATGTTCTATCTTTCTTACATTCTGTTTGTTGTTGTTTTTTTTTTTTGTTTTTTTTTGCCGAAATGGGCATGTATTGCTCTGCTTTTATTTTTTTACTTTTACTTCTTTCATGATATCTGGTAGCTCACGTACAACATTACATAATATATTTTTAATTTATATTTCTCATTTTAATGCTGCGATCACAGTATCTAAAAGGGGTTCAGCAATTTTGTTAGCAATCTTGATAAACCTTCCACATGTTTTAATTTTTTGAGCAGTCCACGTTGTGGTGCAGTGGATATCGGCTCTGAACGAGAAATCGAGGAGCCGAGTTCGAATTACAGTTGAATTCATTGCATTCACTTACGCACAAATACCCTTGGTAAAGGTATTAATCCGTCTATTCCTTCCAGTTATGGGTTAAATAACAGGACAGATTGGCTTCTATAGCCTTGGTCGGCAACCAGTCTACCGCAGAAAGCAATGGCAACCTACTGCGGGATAATCTTCTGCCCAGTCAGTCATGTCTCGAAAGAGACATGATCGCCCAAGCGTGTATCACGTACGGCATTTAACTGACTGAGATACCCCAACGTTGTAAGGCAATCGCTGCATACGTAAGAATTTTTTGTTCGAACGAAGAGATAATATAGGTCTGTGGTCTGTTTGTACACGAAAACTCCTTTCGTGTATAAACTAATGAAATTTTTCACTGCAAATATTAATACTACCGCCCCTTTTTCGATCTGGCGCTAGTTTCTTTTTGTGTGTGTGTCGGTAATAGTGAACGCGATGAATGCGCGATGACTTTCATGTTACCGCCGTCATCTTTATGAATAATTACTACTCCTATACTATAATCACTAGCATCTGAAGCCAATACGATTTTTGCTTTCAGATCGTAGTACGCTAATAAGTCACACGTTAGTATTTGTTTATTTCTTCAAACGCTTTTTGCCACTTATCAGTCTAGTCCTACTTCATTAGTTTTCAAATATACAAATTTTCTTTACATTTCTGTCATTATTTTTCCGTTAAAACACCGTCTAAGAAACTTTTTCGGTAAATTTTTGATTTGTTACTCGAAGGCCTATTTTCCGTTAAATCTTTCCAAAACATCCTTAATTCTGTGCAAATGTATATGCTGAACTCAAATTGATAATTGTTCATTGAAGAAACCTACCTTTTTTCATGTTATCGACCAGAAAAAAAATCGGGCTATATCTCACCCCTTATCACCGTTCTCATATCTGATTCAGCCCTGAATGACTTGAGGCGTAGGATACTTATTTTGGCCTATTTACTTCCTTTGAGCAATTGCTTCGAGATTTGTTTGGTTTCGGAACTCAATTTCCGTGTAGTAATTGCAAAAATGAAGTAAAAATGCCAAAAAATCGGCAAACTACGCGTGAAGTCATTCTGCGGTGAATAGCATTTTTGAAGCATGGTTACAGGGTGAGATAAACAGCGACAAGTAGTTCAATATTTTTATGGTTGATAACTTGAAAAAAAGGAAGGTTTCGTCAATAAACAATTATCGATTTCAGTTCAGCATTTACATTTTCACGGAAATAAGGGTGTTTTGGAAAGATTTGAAGGGGTAAAAGCTTTCGGGAAACAAATAAAAAATTTACCACTTTTTCCATGTTTAGTTTTACAGTGTGACTTTTTATGGCCGACTTTTCTACAGTTTTAGTACTTTGAATTCTCAAAGGGACAGTTGTCTCAGAGATGTAACCTTTCACATCTGAAATATGGATTAGTTTTTCTTTTTATACATTTTTCGTTAGCTGGTATTTATGCGCAATCTTTTTCTTCAGTTTTCTTCCTGTCGCGTTTCAGATTTAGGATTCTCTGACATTCATCCGGTATTTCTTGTCGTGTTAGTATTTTATTCTGTCCCAGTTTCGTTAGGATTCTAGTACATATTTCTACATTTTTCCGTTAACCCTTAAACTATAATTAATTCTTTTGACCTATCCGGAGTCTAATTTGAATCTTACACACTCTTTGTTAAAGATTTTAGCATATGTGACGAAATATTAGTCTTCTTATTTTGTCAGATTCAAACATTTCCAACGCGTATTGAATAATGAATTTTTAACGCTACAAATTTGTCAAAATATTTACCGTTTCTTAAAAAACAAAGTTCTCCTGCTTTTCTCAGCAGTACAAATTTACAGTATTTTTCATATTTTACTGGTGCTAACTTTATCATTAACAGTCTTTTTTTATCGTCTTCTCAGTCGCTGAATTCTTCTTTGTCGATTTTCTGTTATCTATTAAAATAAACACAAAAACGTAATTCCATCATCTGAATTATATGCGAATTCAGCAATGAGATTTTCACTATCGGAACTCTCGGTATTTACCAGAGACCTCCCCACTGAAGTTAGATGTTATTTAAATCCAACCCCTTAAGATCTGTCAAAAATTTTTCATAGACTCTGCACAAGGTAGGGTCGAGCACCTGTCTATTTTCCCGAAACGAGACTTTGCCCTTTGGAAGAGTCCGACGAAGTTGATTTCTATCAGAACACTCTCAGACTTCTAATTTTGAGTTTTTTAATTAAGGTGTCTTGTCTAGTGCATTGTAATGCGGTGGATAGCGTCTCGGAACAAAACATCGGAGAGCCGAGTTCGAATTCCAGTTGAATACGTTGCATTCACTTACGCACAAATACCCTTGGGAAAGGTATTAATCCGTCTTTTCTCACTCCAGTCGCTTTTCTTTATGGTTTAAATAGCAGAACAGATTAGATTCGATAGCTTTGGTTAGCAACCAGTCTACTGCAGAAAGCAATGGCAACCTACTGTGGGGTAATCTTCTGCCAAGTCAGTCATGTCTCTTTCGAGACATAATCACCAAAACGTGCATCACATATGGCATTGAACTGACTTGCCTAATTCATTTGTGTTACCGTGTGTATTATATCTACTCCAGAACACTTTGTTAAATATATTTTGCAAAATTATTTTATTAAGTAATAAAATAACTTTTTACACAAAATTGACACATTAATATATTCAAGGAGGCAGTAAGTACAATAAACCTATTCTCCTGTTGGAGCGTTGTCTTTAGTTCATGACATACATATAATAATGTTCGAGGCAACGTCAGATTGCCTGAAAGAATGCGTGTACAAATGGATTTCTTAAATGATACATACTACAGTCGACAAAGGACGAGCAGTGTAATGCATGACTACATCCTTTGCAGAATCAATATGACGAGTAAAGAGAGGTCAATGCTCTTAGAATAGAACTTTAGGAATGGTATAAACCAAAGAATATATATATATATATATATATATATATATATATATATATATATATATATATGAAAATGAGAGTGCATCAACAGAACTTGTAATTGAATCGCAGATACTTAATATGATGGATGAACTAAAATTGTTTCTCAATAAGATTAATATTCTCCAGTAAGTTCATTAACAAATACTGCCATAAATTAAAAATATTTATGTAAAATCCATTATTAATTATTACTTATGTAGTCACATATAGCAATTGTCCAAATGTTTTATTTTTCCATCGCTTTTGGCTATACTTTTATCTATTATCAAGGGTGATTTTTATTTTACGTGTAACTGAATATGTGTAGAGTCTATGTATGTAGAATCTTGTGTGTTAAATTCCGAACATGGTAAAAACATTGATACCGTATTCATATTTGATATTATTAAATGTAGGATTTTTCTTTTTTATTAATAATGCTTCCATTATTTTTAGTCATTTTTCCATGTGGGTGATGTGTGTATTGTTAACAAGTACGTTACGGAAAGAATTTTGCAGATCTCCGACTGTGTTTAACTCAGATCGGATAGTACTATTGTCTGAAAGGTGCAATGTCAATTTTCTAGTCAATCGTGTAGTAGTGCGGCGGATATAATTGTTTGGAATTTGGATGGCTCAAGAACAGAGTTCTTTAAAGAACATGTAAATTCGTAGACAACACTGATTCTCTGAAGTTAAAATCTTGCACGGGAATTGTTATTATTGTCGATGAGGTTAGCAGTTTTAAATTTTGCGTAATAGATAATTAATTTTTTTTCTTAAAGTCAGTTGGAGTTGCATATTGTCGGATGATGTTCCGAAAAGAAGATTCGTCCTGTTTAAAAAAACATATAAAATTTAATGTCTGTGATTTTCAATGAAATCTGCACACACACACACACACACACACACACACACACACACACACACACACACACACACACACATATATATATGCATAAGTCTTAGAAATATAATTAATTTACCTTTTAGGCTTCATGCTTCTCAAGGATATATATATATATATATATATATAGGAAAGAATATTAAAAAGTTTCGAGTTTAAAAATTTGTTTTTTTGACAGTATTTATTTATTTCTATTATTATATTCTATATTTCAGACATCCCTCGGTCCTTCATCAGAAACAAACGATTTTAAAATTTGAATTAGAAACTATATATAATTCCACGTGAAGAGGACTCAAGGTTTTATTATTTTGAGTGCCCTGATGATGAGAATCTATCTCGAAACATAGAAATGTCCGTGTTACAATGCACAATTAATTCATAACTATATATATATATATATATATATATATATATATATATATATATATATATATATCAGTTTTATTGAAAATGACTGACGAAGCACTGCGATTATTTTTTATTATATTTTTTGTCAACGAGATTTCTTTATGTCAACAAAAAGAAATGTATTGTTCACAAGCAAGAAAATTATAACAAAAACTTTAGTCTTAAACCTGATAAGAAAATGCAAACTTTAATAAGAAAAATATAATAAAAAGGTTATACATATACTTGTGTGTGTGTGTGTGTGTGTGTGTGTGTGTGTGTGTGTGTGTGTTGTGTGTGTGTGAATTCGTATTTTTCTTTTGAACCCATATAAGTGTGCTATATTTAAATTTTTTTTACATAATTCTTTCCCCACAAGCAAAGCAATACTGCCACTAAAAACATCATTTTTTGATTATTTTGAATATCGGCTCCGAACGAGAGATCAGAGTAAAGTTCGGATTCCAATTGAATTTCTTGTATTCACTTACGCGCAATTACTCTTGAGGAAAGTATTAATTTCTTTCATCTCCACACAGTTATGGGTTAAATAGCAGGATATATTGGGTTCTGCAGAAAGTAATGGCAACCTACTGCGGGAAAATCTTCTGCACAGTCAATCATGTTTCTTTCGCAACATAAATGCTTAAGTCTGTATCGTGTATGGCACTTAATTGATTGACTGACCCATTAACAGTCTGTTTCACGCATTTCATTTGGATTTTCAAAATTGACAGCTGTTATCCCTGGAGGCTCCTGACGCCTACAGTTCTTTCTCAAATCCTTTCAAAAGTAATGCCTCATCGTGAAGACAATACACAATCATTTCATTCAAATCCATTCACGTTCTTCAGTTTGATGTTTTTCCATACATGATTGTGTCTTCTTATTCTGCTTTTCTTCATCGATTTTAGGATATCCCATCCTTCTATATATATATATATATATATATATATATATATATATATATATATATATATATATATATATATATATATATATATATATATATATATATATATATATATATATCCCCGCTAATATACGTTCCAGTGGCTCTCTCAGACCTATAAGAACAACACAATCTGTTCTGGATTCCGCTATTGGCCGACATCTTTTGGACAATCAAGTGTGTGCCTCGGCATATGAGGACAGCTGGTTTACTGTCTTGCACAGCGCTCTGTCTACACATCATCTTACGTATTTTGGAAGCAATTTGCTTGAAAATTCAACAGCCGAGCCTGTGCAGACAGAAAGAGCAGTTTTCACGCTCCTTACAATTGCTGGTGAGTCTGTGAGTGTAACATTTTTTCACTTTTAAACACTCTTGTGGAATTATATGTGTACATCCCCCTTACATTTTATGTGTTTTTTTTTTTTAATAAATTTATTTTTAAACGAGTTCCATCATCTCCCAGCATTGTAAGTAATTTAATTTATTTTGCCTTGTCCTTTTCCTTAATTCCCTTAAAATTAAAGCCAACGAGAACCCTTGATAAGAGTTGGCCGAAAGATTCCTCGGGTTTAAATAATATGACGTCTGTTCTTTTTAACGCCATTAGTACTTTCTGTGGGTACAAATCGTTATATATATATAAACTTATTTATAAATGGAACTTTGTCTGTGTGTGTGTCTGTCTGTATGTGTGTGTATGTCCGTTACCTATAGACTCCAAAACGGCTGAACTGATTTTCTTGAAGATTTACACAGTTGTACTATCGGCATCTGTGAGTGTTCCTAGCTGGGTTTTGTGTCGAGGTATCCCCGATAAATATCGATAATCGATAATCTAAAATATCGGGTTATAGAAGGAGTGGTCTGATTTTAATCAAATTTGATACAATCATAGACAAAGACATAAGAAAGGATATTCAGAAGTTTCAAGGTTGCAGTGCAGAAAATAGTGCAAAAGTCGATAACATATATGTATATATAAAACAAGATGTTTTTTGTGTGTGTCTGTTTATCTGTCTGCATGTCCTTTATACAAATCCACAATTTTTATCCGATTCTCACCAAACTTCACACAAATATTCTTTAGGCTAAGTCTGAGCTCCAGAACCATGGATTAGTTTTAAAGCTTTCATTACACCCGAGCAACGCCGGGCTATACTGCTAGTATATATATACTACTGGCCATAATTATTAGACCATTCCATTTTTTTTAAAATGATGTATTTCATAGTATTTTTAGTATTTATTTCCAAGTGATAATTCTAAATGAAAAGAGAATGGTTCTTTTGTTAATACTGTACAATAACATGTGGATCAGATGAACTGTTCTGGTGTCCAGTTTTTGTGATCTCTTCCCCATGCATATATAACACGATCTGACTGCGTCCAGTCAACCTCCTTGACATTTGTCCGATTCTGCCTACGCTGTGTTGTTGATCTCAGATTAGTTCAAAGCGAGACCGCGTATTACCACTCGATGAAGATGGATCAGACTTACGAGGGATTGGTATATGATAAAAACCAGATCCAAATCCGCAACGGTACACTGTAGATTTATAAATATTTATATGTATCGAATAATTACTAGATTACAAGCTAATCAAAATTTGTGACGGAAAAGAAATATCAGTTGGCTGGTATTTCAGTATCATAATCCTGTTATAATATTTCTGCAGGACGATCAGTTGGTTGAATTTGCAATATCTCCCTCCAATCGTCTTTCTCTTATTTCTAGCAGCAGGTGAGTTTTCAGGCCGACTGTATTTCAAGTCTCTCTTCCGACCTCTTCTTTCAGAACATGGGAACCAACTCACCAAATCTCGTCTTGCACTCTGATTTTGTTAAACAGCACTCAGACCAGAGTGAGAAAGAGGGAGTGTAAGGTTTTCATTACCCTCCCTGTACAACTTTTACCAGCTCGAAATGAAAACAATTACATTTAACCATCTCGACTTCCAATAGTAAACACACTCCCTCTGTTTGTCTGCCTGCTCCCATCAACTGTCCCAGAACACAGGAAATTGTCAAGACCTCATTTCGACCTAGGGTCACATATCGTTAAAACCCACTGACAGATATTTTGACTAACTTTGATAAATTTCGCTTGCTTCTCTCAATGAAAGAATTTTGCATTCAGTGAAACCTTGCATCTGTATTTTACACCCATTAATATTTTGGCTACCTTTCCCGACAAAAATAATTATATTTTCCAATTTTATGGAAATCTCTTCTCATCTTGAAAATCGCTTAAGGTTAATACCAGCCATCTGAAAATAGGTTTACACACACACACACACACACACACACACACACACATATATATATATATATATATATATATATATACACACACAAATGAATAAGGAACGAAGAAAATATTTATAACGTTCAAAACTTTAATTTAAAACAGTGCTCAATATAGAAATAGAGCAATGAATATTTATTATAAATTATACTTTAGAACATGTACATATTACAATCTACTACAAAAGTGTACATTTTGTTTCAACAATGAAAAAACAATGCCTCATCAGGTATTTAGTAATGATGGTAATAAGCATTATTTTAGAAAAGAAAATTGATGAAAGTTCACTTCCTTTTACTGGCAATTTTTTTTTTTTGTACGAGGTAAAGTGGATAGGAAAGATGAAACAATGTTTTCTCAATGTCGAAACAAAATGTACACTTTTGTAATAGATCGTAGTTTGTACATATTCTAAACAATATATATATATATATATATATATATATATATATATATATATATATATAACTGTAAATTTGACTTTAAACGCGTCTCGAAAAACCCACCGAGTATAAACGCGGAGGGGAAAAATAGAAACAAAAAAAAGAAACGAACTCAGCACTTGAACATTAGTCAAAGTACTAGTCGAAAGAAAAAAAAACCGAGATGAGGAACCTAACACGTAAAGCGCTCAATACACTGGTAGAGCAAATAAATAAGAAAGTAGCTAACCTAGAGAGCCAACGAACCTACCAAGGTTTCACCAAATTGGATCTTCAGGCCATCTTCCCCTGAAGATCTAATTTGGTGAAACCTTGGTAGGTTCGTTGGCTCTCTAGGTTAGCTACTTTCACTTATATATATATATATATATTGTCATCCGCAGACAGACCTGTTTCGCCGTATCACAGCTCATCAGTTAGACTCCGATTGCTTTTTTAGGGATTGCTTTTTTAGGGATCGAATGTGTGTAAATATCAAAGTGGACATTGAGGTCAACACCGAGAGGTGACAGTCTGTTCCACGCTTGAACGCAACTGTCAGGCCATAAGATGTATACATGTGTTGGTAGATTAATCTGATTAATTTGAATTATTCTAATTATCGTCTGTGTAGAAATTTGAGCTGAAATCATTTTGTAAACGTGCGCCTTTTGTTTTCCTGTGTGTGTGTGTGTGTGTGTGTGTGTGTGTGTGTGTGTGTGTGTGTGAGAGAGAGAGAGAGAGAGAGAGAGAAAAAGAGAGGATCTGGTCGGTTGGTCCCATTAACAATGTGTGTGAGATCTAAATAGGTGAGAAACATATTGAATTCAGATTTCGCCCACATAGTTCAAAATCATTCAGTTGACCTTTGTCTGAAATGGGCCTTGCAACGGAAACTGATTGTTACCCCGGAGAGCGTCGAACTACAAAACCCAGCATTAAAGAACAAATGAAAAGCTCACTCTACCGACAACTACAGTAAAATATATGTTCATATCAGACCGCATTGTCACCCCCCACCGCATACATATTCTTAAAGATAATCGTGTGTATTGCTACGCCATCTCAATAGCCTGATAGCAAAAATCTCTGTATCAGCTCCTTTCTATTGTTATATGTTGGTGATTTATGTCTTGTCCTATACCACCTCGTCGTAAAACTGGTGGTTGGCTGTTGAAATGTACTCCTTTTAGGTGCCGTTTCTCTTCAGGACGTACGCAATCATGGCCCTACACCTCTCCCTGTTTCTTGTTGCTGTTAATACTTGACCTTTTTTCCCAAACCCCAATCTTCCATCCATTTGTTCAAGCCCATCAAATATTTTACACGCTGTTTACTCCTGTCTCGCTTTCTTTCTCTCTACCCTGTGAGTATTAAATTCTCCAAGCTCTCCTTCCTCATTGTTTACCCAGAAACTTTGTTTGTCTCTTCCTGATGTTAAATGTAAGTTCTTTTTTCGTTTTCATTCTCTCCTATGATACATCGTTTCGATGCTCGAATATTCGGGCCATGGCATTCTCAACATCCTACTGTAGAACTATAATTTCTGTTGCTTCGAGTCTTTCCTTAATCTTTGAAAAACTGTCCAGTACTCCTGCTATATAGGAGGACGGATATCACATAAGAGTACAGTACTCTTTTCTTTGTTTCCATCGAAATTGTTCTGTGTCTCAATACTCTACTCAGGTTTTGGAATGCGTCCTTGGACATGACAGTACGCCTTGGGATTTAAGTACCGCACTTTCCGTTCTCTGCTAGAATACTTCTGAGGTTTTTAAATTTCTGTGCCTGCTTGATTCTCGTGTTTCTGACTTACAGTTGGCATTTCGGAACTCCTCTTTTTTGCTGATGACCATGCCTTCAGATTTCGTGTAGTTTATGTTTCGTCCTTTCTTATCGCTTTCCTTCGCCACATTCTGCAGAAGATTTTGTAGTTTTTTTTCCGTATCTGCTATAATCTGCATATCATTATATTAAAATGACGAATACTTTCAGGATTTCTAGCTCACTCAGAATTGCCTCGCTTTATAGGTTGAATAAACCTGGTGAAAAGACACATCCTTGCCTTACTGTCAGTCAGTTAAATGCCATACGTGATACACGCTTTGGGCGATCATGTTTAGGAATAGACATGACTGACTGGGCAGAAGATTATCCCGCAGTAGATTGCCATTGCTTTCTGCGGTAGACTGGTTGCCAGCAAAGGCTATAGAACCCTATCTGTTCTATTATTTAACTCATAACTGGAGAGAAGAGACGGATTAATACCTTTCCCAAGTGTATTTGTGCGTAAGTGAATGCAAGGAATTCAACTGGAATTCGAACTCGGCTCCGCGATTTGTCGTTCCAAGTCGATATCTATTGCACCACAACGCACATCTGCCTTGCCTTACAACCCTTTCTATTTTTTTTTTTTTATATCTGGGCTGTTGAAATAGCCGTTCTGTTATCGTTATTTTATATACCGTTTTAATGAAAACAGTTATGTTCTTGACTTGGCTGATCGGAATGAGACTTTTCTATGGATGTCATGAATGTCGCCATAAGCATTAAGATTTGTGAGATTTATGATTAGAAAGCGAGTTAACTTGATCAATATTAACTCTCCATGTAGAGAGATTTATAATACATGAGAGTTGAGCAATTTTTGTTGTTGTTGTTGTTGTTGTTGTTGTTGTTGTTGTTGTTGTTAGATGTGCGTTGTGGGGCAGTGGATATCGACTAGGAACGAGAAATCGCGGAGCCGAGTTCAAATTCCAGTTGAATTTATTGCATTCACTTACGCGCAAATACTCTTGGGAAAGGTATTAATCCGTCTCTTCCTTCCAGTTATGGGTTAAATAACAGGACAGATTGGGTTCTATAGCCTTAGTGGGCAACCAATCTACCGCAGAAAGCAATGGCAACCTACTGCAGGATAATCTTCTGTCCAGTCAGTCATGTCTCTTTCGAGACATGATCGCCCAAGCGTGTTTCACGTATGGCACTTAACTGACTGACTGAATACTTATTAACTTTTGGAAGGAAGCTTTCGCAATTCCAAAAATGCCTTCGGGATTGTATATGGACATGAAGTTTTCACGGACTGAACAAATGATCAATGAGGAAGTTCTAAATAAATGAGAAATTGAAAGACATTCATCCTTAAAATCAGAAAAAAAAGCAGTAAATTATTTGAGATACACCAATTAGCAAATGTTTTGCTCACTAGACGTATTAAAGTAGAAGAGTAGAGGGTAAAGGTTAACAGTTTATGAAATCAGTTTGCGAATAGATGGCAGACCAGGAACGTGGAGCGACAGTAAGGACAGACTTAAACATTACTTATAAGTACAACAGACAGGATGTTATGAAGACCCACGAGATCCTACATCCTGAAAGAACACTGCTTATTGGTGCTGATAATGAATAGGAAAAAATTAAAATTTCAAGATAATTTTAATAGATTTTATTAAACAAGTCAATATTTTTATTAAAATTTTATTATACAAGTCAATATTTTTATTATGATTTTATAGCACTATCAATATTTTTATTCAGATATATTACACAAGTTAATATTTTAAAGATTTTATTGCACAAGTCATTATTTTTATTAAGATTTATTACTCAAGTCAATATTTTAAAGATTTTATGACCTTATCAATATTTTTATTAAGATTAATTACCCAAGTTAATATATTTAAGATTTTATTGCACAATCATTATTTTTATTAAGATATATTACACAAGTCAATATTTTTTCTTAAGATTGTCTAACACAATTCAATATTTTTATAAATATTTATGGCATAAGTCAATATTTTTATTAAAATATATTACCCAATTCAATACTTTTCTTAAGATTTTATTACACAAGTCAATATTTTTATTAAGATATATTACGCAAGTCAATATTCTTGTATGATTTTATTACACAAGTCAATATTCTTGTATGATTTTATTACACAAGTCAATATTTTTCTTATTTTATTACACAAGTAAATATATTTATTAAGATTTATTACGCAAGTTAATATTTTCAATAAGATTCATTAGACAAGTCAATATTTTACTAAGATTTTATTTATGTCTATTCAAAATATTTTGCCAAATAAAATGCAACATAGATGCCATTATTGGTTTGATACTTTTAAGATAGTTTTTTTGTTGATTTCTTTTCCATATTTTCTATCGCTTCGAATATAATTTGTAGTTGTATTTAAAGTGCTTATACATACATGGAGGTATAGAGTTAAAAACAAAAAATAAGCTAATTTTTATCCAAAATATTCTCTAAGATGAGGTTTCTTTCTCGTCAAATCTAACCAGCGCCCGATGTTTTAATCATGTCACCACAGGCAAAGCAATGAAGCCACTGAGATGGAAAGACTTACTAACAGTGAGACAATAAAGAGGAAAGATTATTAAATAGAGAGAACAATAAAAGAAAACTAATTAAGAGAATAAATGATAGCTATTGACATTGAAAAGCAAAGTTGACTGAAAAGCAAGGAGCAAGAAGAGAGTTCCACCAGCAAGAAGTGCGAGAGAAAAGTGTAAGCATTGAACTTCAGGTTTCATCTAAACATTTCAACTGTAAAATGATTCAACTTTGTCGCTGATCTAGTCTTCTTCTTCTTCTTCTTCTTGTATGTGCCCTGTTCTTTCAGGACGTAGGTGATCATCTCCCAATCCCATGTTGCTCTTAATAGCCCTTCTCCTGTTATTCCACTCAATCTCCGTTCCACTATCCATCTGCTCAAGTTTATCAAGTATGATGTGCGTTGCTTTCCTTTGTCTCTTTTCCTCTCCATCCGTCTCGTGAGCATCAGGTTCTACAAGCCCTCTTTCCTCATTCAATCAGTCAGTCAGTCAGATGCCATACGTGATACAAACTTGGACGATCATATCTTAAAAGAGACATGACTGACTGCGTAGAAATTATCCCGCATTAGTTTGTCATTATACACACTCACACACACACATATTTATATATATATATATATATATATATATATATATATATATATTGAATAAGGGCAAACATACCTTAGTACACGTATTACTTGCCATTAGTTTCTGTGGCAAGCCTACAGATTTCAGTCAGTCCTGCGATTTAACCCATAGATGGACGGAAAAGCGTAGATTACTACCTTTCCTAAGGGTCACTCAGTTAAATGCCATACGTGATACACGCTTAAGCGAACATGTTTCGAAAGAGACATGACTGACTAGACAGAAGATTATCCCGCATTAGTTTGCCATTACTTTCTGCGGTAGACTGGTTGCCAGCCAAGGCTATAGAACCCAATCTGTCCTATTATTTAACTCATGACTGGAGGGAAGAGCGAAACTTTAAAATCTAAACTTCTTTTTTGGACAAGAATATTGTACAAACCCTTCTTCAAACAACGCTTTAGTTATCGATGCTTTTATTTATTAGATTTCCATGTTGGTAATTGCCTTTGATTTATACCTTTGAGACCTTTTGGTTTCTGAGCTTGATAAATCTACATAAACTTTAATTTCAAATTCCCTTTAGCATTGCCACCTAATAATAGGGTTAGTCTATTCTTTGCAGCCTTGTATCATGGCTGAGAACCCTCAGATTTGGTCAGAAAGGTTTTGGAAGGTATCTTTTTCCAAAATAACTCAGTCTCATTGACGTTGTTCATCAGAATACCCTCCTTACACAATTTCGCCCAGGATATATATATATATATACATATATATATATATATATATCAGCAGCTTCCTTATCTGCACTTACTGTTTCCGTTGTAATTCTTACCTTGTGCAAGCTAGTTCTTGACCTTCTCATTCAGCCAGTCAGTTAAGTGCCATACGTGATACACGCTTGGGCGATCATGTCTCGAAAGAGACATGACTGACTGGGCAGAAGATTATCCCGCAGTAGGTTGCCATTGCTTTCTGCAGTAGACTGGTTGCCGACCAAGGCTATAGAATCCAATCTATCCCGTTATTTAACCCATAACTGGAAGGAATAGATGGATTAATACCTTTCCCAAGGGTATTTGCGCGTAAGTGAATGCAATGAATTCAACTGGAATTCGAACTCGGCTCTACCGATTTCTCATTCCGAGTCGATATCCCCTGCGCCACAACCTTCTCATTACATGTCCCAAAAACTTTAGCTGTCCCTTCTTGATGTTAGTGCGCTTAAATTTTCAAAGTCTAGGAATCATAGAGGAAAGCTCATTAGCACAATTACCAGTAATACGGAGTGCCAGAGAAAATCATTAGTGTCAAAAATTGCAATATGAGCTCTGGTAAAAAATACTAGAGAAAACCATTAACATCAAAAAAATTACAATATGAACTCTGGTAAAAAAGGGTTACTGGACATTAGGTTTTATAAGTCCCAAAAGATCAGTTGTTCTTAAAGGACACATCGCCAAGTGGATATAGACGTTGGTTAGTTCCTGAAACTTGACCCAAACAGTTGTGAGTTCAATACCAGGCTACAGCAGTGGTGAGCAAGTAACTTTCAGGGTTAGAGGGAGATAAATTTAACTCATGACTTCCAATCGAGGCTTTACTCAAGGAATGAGGATGATATACCCTAGTGATTGTAATAAAGGGTTCGGTTAGAAATTCCTAGCACCTGAAGAAGGCCGGGGCGTACAACGGCCGAAACGTCGTACAAATGGCAACAAAGATGAGGAAAATAATCCGAATAATGTAAATACTGTAAATACTATCTCATCCCAGAAATATTCAAATACCATGAAAATATTTACAGAAAAGACGCAGGGAAGATACGTTACTGTGGGTTTTTTAAATCATTTTACCCCAAACAAGTCTGTTTTACTTCCACTGTTGTGCAGGGGGTTACATAGGGGAAAGTGAGGAGAAAGAGGGGTAGGTTATAGGGGTTGTCAGCAGGAGGGTAATAGAAAGATGATAATACCGATGTGATGGGGGTGGAGTGGATGTAGAAAAGAGCTTGAGAGAAAGGATGCGATTTAATGAGATATAGGATGACTATTGACCTTACATTTAAATTCTTGGAGATTGTAGCTGTCGGGGAAGCAAGTATACGGAAGGGAATTCCACAGGCGGGAAGTAGAAATTGCGGTTACATTTTATCGGGTTCACTATAAAAGGGTGGGACCTAGTTGTTAGTCTACTAGCACGAGTAAATTCATACATAGGGGACACCAGTAAGCTAAGTTCATTAGAGCAGAAGTCGTGAAAGTATTTGTAGAAGAGGCACAGTGAAGTCACATCACGACAGTGAGAGAGCGACTGCAGAATGAAAGAACTGGAGATGCCAGGTTAGGACGGATAACATTGAAGGTCCATCTTTGTATTTTATCTAGGATCTCTAAATCCATAGCAAAATCAGCAGATCATGTGGGGCAGCAATGTTTAATGACATGATCGAATTTCTTCCTAGTCAGTCATCTGACGTGTCGTTTCTTTCTACTCGGCAGGCTGAGCTTTTAATAAATAAATAAAACGAAAATAAAAGTAAAGATAAATAAAAACTTTTTCTTTTATGCAGATGACGTGACAGATATCGAAGATCGACATTTCCTGTGAGAGGTTAGCATGTTAACAACGGTGAATGCTTGAAACCTCACCGTAGAAGACAAATATATAAATGTCACCTGCCAAGGTATGATTCCCAGATTTTCGCCCAAAGTTACAGAGTACAAAAGATTCAATAAATTTACATCAGTCAGTGACATATCTATCTATCTATCTATCTATCTATCTATCTATCTATCTATCTATCTATCTCTCTCTCTCTATATATATATATATAAATATGAGAGTGCACATATGTATAGTATTATTATTCAGGTGTTAATAAAAGAGTGCTCAATGTAGTATGAATATATATATATATATATATTTGTATATATATATATATATATGTATATATATATATATATATATAGTCATCCGCACACACACACACATATATATATATATATATATATATATATATATATATATATATATATATCGAAATAATGACTTGATACCGCAGAACAGGAAAATAGATTTAAATAAACATGATTTTCATGTTCAAATTTTTAATTTCTGGACCTGGGTTGCCTTTCGGCCAACGCTTCATCAAGGACCAGTGGTTGGCAACTTTAATTATGTTAGATTTATTAGGAAAGAATTATGAAAGATAGTACTGGAACACGCTTAAAATTATGAATATTTTCAATACTTAAAATTAAGAAAAAAAAAACAAATTTACGATTAGAATACGTAAACAAAAAAAAATATGATCCAGTGGATCATAAAAAGGAAAAATAAATCTCACATATCTCCGAATAAATCAGTGCACGTGTCTTCAATTGGACAACACATGTTAGATAGAGTCATGCTCGTCTTCTTTTTCAACTGACTCATTTTCCATTATCTCAACCTGTACTGTGCAAGCAGAAGGACAATTTTATAAGATCCTTGCATTTATTCGGAGATGTGTGAACTCTATGTTTTCCTTATTATGCTTCACTGGATCATTTTTTTCTTTATTTACGTATTTTAAACGTAAATTTTTTTCCTTAATTTTACGTATTTACAATATTCGTAATTTTAATTGTGTTCCAGTACTGTCTTCATATTTCTTTTCTAATCAATCCAACATAAGTTGCCAAGGACTGATCCATATTGAAACGTTGGCTGAAAGGCAGCCAAGGTTCAGAAATTCTTTTAAAAAATGAACATGAAATTATGTTTATTTAAATCCATATATATATATATTGCTCTACGATATATGTTTTATTGAGCATTCTTTTAAAAAGAAGAATCGAAAATCCAAAAGTGTTGGTCCTCTTTACTTGGGTCAGTCAGTTTAGGTGCCATACGTGATACACGCTTGGGCGATCATGTCTCGAAAGAGACATGACTGACTGGGCAGAAGATTATCCCGCAGTAGACTGGTTGCCGACCAAGGCTATAGAACCCAATCTGTCCTGCTATCTAACCCATAACTGGAAGGAAGAGACGGATTAATACTTTTCCCAAGGGTATTTGCGCGTAAGTGAATACAATGGATCCAGCTGGACTTCGAACTCGGCTCGGCTCGGCGGTTTCTCGTTCCGAGCCGATACCCACTGTACCACAACGCACATGTTTACTTGGATATATATATATATATATATATATATATATATATATATATATATATATATATATATATATATATATATATATATATATATATATATATATATATATATATATATATATATATATATATATATATATATATATATATATATATATATATATATATCAGCTAGTGCTCAAAAATAGTCCGCCAATAGTTTTCGAAAAATATTATCTTTTTCTGTTTTGTATTGCATTTGTATTAATATATTCCACGTAAATTCAGACGGTAAAAGTTTTATATATCTATATATATACGTGGCAGTTTGGATTGAAATCAATTTGTGTTTGTGTGTGTTTGGTCCTACAAGGATAGACAGATAAGAAATAATTTTAATTCAGGTTTCGCCCACATAGCTGTAAATTTTTCATTTGACCTTTGTCTGAAATGAACCTTGCAACGGAAACTGGTTTTCACCCCCAGCCAGCATCGAAACCCTGCGTTACAGAACCAATGAAACACTCATAACGCCGACAACTACACTAAAATATGCTTTAATATTAGACCGCATTACGCCACCCCAACCACACATTCACTGACATTAAAGACAGTCATGTGCAGTGTTCAAACTTCTCAGTGACCAGATAACAAAATTCGTTAATGATATTTCGTAATATATTAGAATTATTCTTTATTTTTCTTTGCTGGCTGTAAGGGATGCTTTCTATCTTGTTGATGGGGGGGGCGTTCTTTCTTGATTTTTGGCCCAAAATTAGGGGTCGACTGCTCAAATATCTGTTATGTTACCCAATTAGCTATTTTAAGTATAAATGTTTCGGGTGAAATAGTTTCTCATTTAAAGGTACTGAATTGGCATCTTGGAGTAACTGCTACCACGCCTGAATAGTGAGTTCGTTCCTCACTGGGTGCCCCACACTTGAGGCCTTGTACTAACAGCAGCTTCTGTTCGTATGATTTGCGTAGTGTAACAACTATCGGGACAGGAAGCCGATACTGTTGCGTTTAAGCAAATACCCATTGTATGGCATGAATCCATTTCTTTTTTTTTTTAATCATGTCACCTCAAGCAAGATTGGACCGCCACTAGTGTGCAGGGGGTTACAGTGAGAGAAAACTGATTACAGCGGGTATTGAAGAACGGATAAAAGATTAATGGGATTCAAAAAGAAAGAAGATGGCATTTGATATTGCATTTTAATTTTTGGAGATGGTAGAAGCAAGTAAACGGCGGGAAGTGTGAGAAAAATATTGAAATAGAAGTGGCGGTTAAATTTAACTATTCCAACGGTAAAAGGCCGTCAGCAATAATCAACAAAGACACATGGAAAGCAAACGGAAAACCTACATTAAAAAAAACTTCAAAATCGCACGTCTCGTGTCGGGTGAGAAATTATTTTTTATTGGTGAAATGACTTTCAACGTTTCATTTGGTTACAGTGTTTAAAGCTCAGATTTATGTTAAAATATACTACAAATTTATTCGTAATTGACTGGATGGAATTATTCGAGTTATAGGATTTCTCTATAAAATATTTATTGCAAAAATATAAGTTGACAAATGAAAAGACGAAAACAAAAACAATGGAAAAATTTAAAGGAAAAATTGAGAAATTTTTTTTTCCGGATGTTCTCTCGGATTAGTTACATCAGCGTTCTAAAGTCAAAACAAAATTTAAAGAGAAAAAAATGGTCGACGCCAGTATTTAAACCGAAACCTAGTGTTCTGTTCGCAGCATTGGATCAAGTCAATGAAAAGTTAGACTTGAATATGGGTATAATTGAAAAAATGTTCTTATTCAAGATGGAAGCACCAACAGTGTATGTAAAGAAAAAAATAAAATAAAATTCGTGTTTGTGAAGATTTTTCTACTGAGTTAAACAAATAATTAGAATAGCATTACACATTACCAAGTCTAGAGAATTTTTTTTCGAAATTAAACAGTGGAAATATTTTTTCCGAAGCTGGATCTTTCTTAGGCGTATTTGCAAATACAAGCTAAACAATATTCAGTTAAAAACTGATGTAATAAATATGCATACACCTCGGTTCCCTCTCACAGTAATATGATTGGCTGGTGTCAGCCATAAATGCAGACTAAGGCGGGACGCCTAGGTCTATGCCTATTGGAATGCCTATTGACTACACCTACGCCTAAGCATACTGCATACGACGAGTACCTCTTCATTACAGCTACTTGCTAGATTGTTCTACCCGGTTACAGTTGCCGAAACTACTAACCTACTTCGAATATATATATATATATATCCCTTTCCGGGACATATCAATAACGATAAATACGCACAAGGGATTTGTGTAAATTCAAGCGATTTCCTTTTGGGATAAAACTATAAATACTTTCATGGCTTCTGCTCGGACGAACTCAAGTCACTGGTGCCTCCTCAACAGGTGTTTACTCGTACAACCAGACTGGCAACTAGGTCCCACCCATTCACAGTCAGGTTAGCCAAATGCAGACGACAATTCTACTCCTGCAACTTCTTCCTGTGGAACTCGCTCCCATATTCTTGCTTTCCTGACAGCTACAACCTCCAGAAATTTAAATGCAATGTCAATACTCATCTATTAACCACTGGACTCTAGCTCTCTCCCCACCCCCGTATATCCTTCCCTTTCTCTCCACCTATGTATCTGTCATCGCACCTGCATTCTCAGCTTTCTATTGCTCTTTTCTAACTAGTTTGTACTCCTCACTCTTTTCTAATTAATCTTTTTAGAGTTATGTAGCCCCCCGCTCATCAGTGGCATTTCTGCCTTGCGCGGGGTGAAATGATTTAAAAAAAAAAAAAAGTAGCTCCAGCCATATTTAAAAAAACGATTGACACTATCCTTGCAGACTGGGAGTTCGCTGCTGCTTGTATGAATTTATCTTGATCAAAAGTCTATTAAGGAACAACATATCCGGTATGTAAAAAGGATTTTTTTAAAAAGTTTGATCGAAAGGCGCCCCATGTTTTTCATTAGAAAAAACGGGCGTTCTCCTCCATGTGAGCGCAAGGTCACATGTAGCATAAATATATCTTCTTCTTTTATGTGCCGTGTCAATTCAGGACGTAGGTGATCATGACCTTCCACATCTCCCTATCCCTAGTCGTTCTTAACACGCTTTCTCCTGTTACCCCTTCCAAACCTCACTCTGCCATCCATTTGCTCAAGCCCATCAAGTACGTTACACGTTGCTTTCACCATTTCTTTTTCCCTCTATCTGACCTGTGAGTATCAGATTCTTCAAGCCCCCCCCCCTTCCTCATTACATGTCCCAGGAACTTCAGCTGCCTGTTCCCGATATTAAGTACTAGTTTATTTTCGTCTCCATCCTGTCCAAAACCTCATCGTTGACCATATGTTCGATCCATGGTATCCTCAGCATCCTTCTGTAGAACCACATTTCAGTTACTTAAAGTTTTTCCTTCATCTTCGATGATATTGTCCAGTATTCACAGTCATATTGAAGAACTGAGATCAAATAAAAATCCAGTACTCTCTTCTTTGTTTTCCTATCAAAATTTTCCCGTCTCTTTATACTCTACTCAGCTTCTGGAATGAGTTATTTGCCATGCCAATTCGCCTTCGAATCTCTGCATCGCACTTTCCGTATTCTGTTAGAACACTTCCCAGGTATTTAAATGTAAGGTCAATAGACACCTCCTAACACACTAACTCGCATCCATTCTCTCAAACACCCTTCCCATCTACCCAACCCCCATCCTTGCTATCCTTACCCGTCTATCACCCTCCTTCTGACATTTCTTATATCTAACCACTCTTTCCAATCAGTCTCCTGTGTAAACCCCTGCGCAATAATGGCAATGGAATGCCTTGCTTGCGGGTGAAATGATTAAAAAAATAAAAATAAAATAATAATAAAAAATAATATTGAATTAATTTTTTTCTCTACTATTTCAACATATTGTTGTGTAATTTTGCTAAATACGTAAATACTAGTTCGTCTTTCAGGAGGCACATTATGTGCCTCTTGAAGGACGAACTGGTAAGCACTGGCCTGTTAGGTGAACTCACTAAGTACTACTCTACGGCACTGACATCTATCAGGTTGTATCGGAAAATATCTTCGACTTTACGTAACCAATGATTCGGGCTATCAATAAATGTAGATATGTTCGCCCAGTCACTGTCTCAACGCATCAGCGTCTTGACTTATGTGCGCGTGAGTGGGTGCACTTGCGTTCCGTTATTTTTAATTTTAATTTTTTTTTTTAAGCATGCGTTTTAAGATACTGAACGTAGTTTCAATGCATCATTTAATATTCAGCATTGTAAAACCTAATAAGGCGAAATTATTTGACAGAACTCGACCGAATACATTCCAAAAGCGAAACATTATTTAGGACACAAATGCGCAAGTCAAAATATAGTTTCATCGAAGACTCGAGTCATATCTATCTAAATTTATTTATAAATGGAACTTTGTCTGTGTGTGTCTGTGTGTGTGTGTCCGTTACCTACAGACTCCGAAACGGCTGAACCGATTTTCTTAAAAATTTACACAGTTGTACTATAAGCGTTTGCGAGTGTTCTTACCTAGATTTTGTGTCGAGTTACCCCCGATAATTATCGAAGATAGATAATCGAAAACGTCGGGCTACAGAAGGAGTGGTCCGATTTTAATCAAATTTGATACACTCATAGACAAAGACATAAGAAATGATATTCAGAAGTTTCAAGGTTGCAGTTCTTACAATAGTGCAGAAAATCGATAATATATATATATAAAAGGCAAGATGCTTGTGTGTGTGTGTGTGTGTGTGTGTGTGTGTGTGTGTGTGTGTGTGTGTGTGTGTGTGTGTGTTTATCTGCCTGTATGTCTGTATTTTTTTAGCCCTTTTATTTTAGTTTTTGCTTCGGGTTTGGCTCTAAGTAGGTATAATTGTAGTTCTTAGTCTCAGCCATGATATCATTTACTCAGAGGACTTATTTAGCCTTCAAAATTCAGTTTACGACGAAAAACACTTAATTGATATCGATACCAGGAAATCAAAATTTGACTTACATCCATTCATTTTTCTTTCAGTCTACGGTATCGCTTTAACTGGAAACAAGTATTGCTTTTTAGTCTTTCGTGCCAACGTCCAAAGAGTCTGAGCTCCAGGACCATGGATTAGTTTTAAAGCTTTGATTACACCCGAGCAACGCCAGGCTATACTGCTAGTATATATATATATATATATATATATATATATATATATATATATATATATATTAGGTGCGATTGGTAAATTGTCACAATTATTTTATTATTTCAAATATTCTTTAGGCTGAGTGTGAGCCCCAGGACCATGGATTAGTTTTAAAGCTTTCGTTACACCCGGGCAACGCCTGGCTATACTGCTAGTTTAAACATAGACGAGACAATTTTCTATGCGCGGCTCATATGATGCACAAGGCTGAAAATATGGGGTATCCAGTGAGGATCGAACTCACTACAGAATTATAATAGGTTTAGAAGGAGATATAATTTCTAACCATTACACCACGTCGTTTAAATGTGTGCAAATGTTTTCAGTGAAACTTCTTCTAAAAATATTTCAATAACTCGCCTGCTCCATTTTCTATCAACGTGTATAACTGCATTTTTTATTTAAACCCGGTGCACTGTGTTATTTTTTTCCAAATATTCAAGATCTCTTACCTCCTTATGTGATCTAGATATTTCGAGCGACCCTTTCAGGCGCTAATTCCGTTTCTCATGCCTTTAATATGTCCCGGTCAAGCTTTTTAAGCTCAGTCACCTTTTTTATGTGCCCTTGAAATTCCAACTATCTCTTTCTGATGTTTAGTATAAATGTCCTTTTTCTTTCCCTTTTCTCTAAAACTTCGTGGTTGCTCACATGTTTGGTCCATAACAAAGCTAATCCGGACTAGCAGCCATAACTCTACAGCAAACACTCTGGTTCTGAAAAGAAAAAAGAAAATCACGGGGTCATTTAAGAGTAATAAAAAAGTTAGGCCGAGTAAAAGTCCTTAGCTTTGGATAGCAGCTTGTCTAAAAGAAGGAAATCCGATATAAAAATCCTCCACAACTCCTCTGCATAAAAAAGTTAGGCTAAACCATTTACCCTTGCTGGGTAATCTTCCTAGAGATGATGTCCTGATAAAAACACTGAGTTTCCAGTTTCCTAAACTGGTTGGTGTCAGTAAGGGTATACAGATGTAAAACTCGCTCCAATATTTCATGATGATTCATTTACAGAGAAATCAAGAAAACCCCATCCAACCCATGTTAGCATGGAAACTGACGTTAAATGATGATCATTTTTTATAATCATATCGCCCCAAGTAAGGCATCTTACTGCCACTGTTTTGAAGGGGGTTACAGAGGACGAAAGTTATGAGAAAGAGTGACAGGTTATAGAGGGTGTCAGGAATTGGGTAAGAGAAGGATGAGAATACTGTTGAGAGTGAAGTGGACGGAGAAGGGAGCATGAGAGAGAGGATGAAAGCTAGTGAGATAGGACATGACTATTGACTTTACATTTAAATTCTTGGAGATTGTAGCTGTCGGGGAAGCAAGTAAATGGAAGGGAATTCCACAGGCGGGAAGTGCGAGAAAAGAAGATGATAGAGTAGAATTTGCGTTTACAATTTATTGGTTTCACAGTAAAAGGGTGGGACCTTGTTTCTAAGCTTGTGGCTCGAGTAAATTTATATATCGAAGCACCAGTGAGCTAAGTTCATCGGAGCAGAAGCCGTGAAATTATTTGCAGAAGAGACATAAGGAAACCACATTGCGCCGGTGAGAAAGTGACTGCATCTGAACTGCCAAGTCGGGATTTATCACATTACAGATTCTCCGTTGGATTTGTCAAGGACACCTAGGCGGATAGCAGGCGCACCCGACCAGATATGGCAGCAGTATTCAATTGATGATGATTTGAAATGTGTCCTTTATATATATATATATATATATATATATATGTCTTTCGTGATTTTTTTTTTTCAGAACCAGTGTGTTTGCTGTAGAATTATCCCTGCTAGTCCTGATTAGCTTTATTATGTTCAAGATGTATTTCATTCTCAGGATGTTGTGATTGTCGGGATTTCTTGATAGCTGGCAACTGAATATGTTATTGTTGTCAAATGTCATCATCCACCATATACACACTTCTGTGTGCAGGCAATTCGCTGTAGACTTTGAGTTTCTTTCTAAGTGTTTTAATAATCCCCACTGATCTCTCAGCAATACTATAGGTTTCACGACGGAAGGGTAAAGTAAATTTCAATATGATATAATACATCTGCACTTCTTTCTTGAGTTTTTCATTGGTCCAATATGGATCACAATCAGCTACAATTATTGTTATGGACATGTATGAAGTAGAAAGGTAAGTCAGTTAAGTGCAATACATGACACACGTTTGGACGATCATGCCTCTTTCGATCCATGATGGACTAGGCAGAATATTTTCCCTTAATATATTGCCATGTTTTGCGGGAGACTGGTTGTCAACCAAGACTATAAATCTCAGTCTGTCCGGTTATTTCACACATAGCATGAGAGAGAAAGGATGGATTAACAACTTTTCCAAGAGTCAGTCAGTTAAGTGCCATACGTGATAGACGCTTGGATGATCATGTCTCGATAGAGACATGACTGACTGGGCAGAAGATTATCCCGCAGTAGGTTGCCATTGCTTTCTGCGGTAGACTGGTTGCCAGCCAAGGCTATAGAACCCAATCTGTTCTGTTATTTAATCCATAGCTGGAGGGAAGAGACGGATTAATACCTTTCCCAAGGGCATTTGTGCGTAAGTGAATGCCACGAATTCAACTGGAATTCTGATATCCATTACAGTACAGAGCACATATTGGGGCATTAATATTTTTCAAAAATCTATTGCTGTTACCTCAAAGTGATAGAAACAAAACTTTAAGAAGATTAGACACTGGCGTCACCCAATAAGACCTGAAGATTTAAATCTGAAATTAAAGGCGTTCACATATTTGATAATATCCAGTCAATTGCCGTTAATGGCCGTACGCGATACATGCTTGGGTGCTCATGTGTCTTTCGAGACATAACTGACTAAACATAAGATTTTCCCGCAGAAGGTTGTCACTTCATTCTGCGGAAGACAGGTTGCCAATCAAGGATATAGAACCTAATCTGTCCTGCTATTCAACTCATAGCGGGAGGGAGAAGAGATGGATTGATAACTTTCCCAAGGGTATTTGCGCGAAAGTGAATGCAACGAACCCGGCTCTTCGATTTCTCATTACGAATGCAGCACAACTCATATCCATGAAGTAGATACTGTCTCAGATAATGTGTCCAGAAATATCCTAATGATTGTCAATCCTTCCTATTATAATAAAGACAGTTATATATACGCCAGTTCGGTCGGGTTTCGAGCCTGGGTTAGGAAGCAATCGGAGTCTAACCGTACTGATGAGCTGTGATACAGCGAAACAGATCTGTCTGCGGATGACAATATATATATATATATATATATATATATATATATATATATAAAGTGTAAAATGTGCACTTTTGTAGTAGATCGTAGTTTGTACATATTCTAAACCACACACACACACACACACACACACACACACACACACACACACACACACACACACACACACACACACACACGGTTATGTTGTATTGAATACACCGGTTCTCGTCTGATCACCGAAGTTAAGCAACATCGGGCCAGATCAATACTTAGACGGGTGACCATTTGGAAATACTAGGTGCTGTAAACGTTGGGACCAAGAATGGTTCACAGGTCCTCCAGGTTTGGGGGTTGGGTGCAGAGCTAACAACCCTGTCCCATAAAAAAACAGTATGTTACGGAAACAATAACAAAAAGTTGCTGCCCTACACAACATTGCGTGTAATGGGGGAGATGATGATAATATATATGTGTGTGTGTATATATATATATATATATCTGTGTGTATTTAGGCAACACATTTTCTTTTAGACATGTCAGATTAAATAAATTGCACATATTGTGTCTTTTGTTTTTAATAAAATCCGTTTATATTCACGGATAATCTTTCGCGTATTATAATTGAAAGATGTCAGAAATGAGCGGTAACGTTTACAGATGTTATTGTCGGATAGAGATGGAAAGTACTTATGATATCTGTCAACGTTACAGCTCATTTCTGACATCTTTCAATTATAATACGCGAAAGATTATCTGTGACTATGAACGGATTTTATTAAAAATAAGCAGACACAACGTTTGCAAATTATTTAATCTGGCATATAATATATATATATATATATATATATATATATGGCGAAGGACGCGTTCCAGTATTAAGACGAAGGAAACTTCCACTAGAAACAAAGAAGAGTGTCCTAGATTGCTATGTGATGTCAGGTCTTTAGTATGCCAGTGTATGTTGGACAATATCAACAAAGTTGAAGGAAAAACCTGAAACAGCTGAAATATGATTCTACATAAGGATGTTGCGGATATCGTGGACTGAGCATGTGAGCAATGATGAAGTGTTGGAAAGAATGGAAACGAAAAGGAAATTAATACTGAGCATCAGGAAAAGACAGCTAAAGTTTCTGAGACTTGCAATGACGAACGAGGGCTTGGAGATCCTGATACTAACAGGCTAGATAGAGAGAAAAAGAGACAGAGGAAAGCAGCGGATAACATATTTGAAGGACCTAAGCAGGTGGATGACAGAATGGGGGTTGTGAGATGTTACAGGAGAAAGCGTACTAAGAGTCACCAGGGATAGAGACGTGGAAGGCCATGATCGCCAACGTCCTGAAAGGACAAGCCACATAGAAGAAGAAAAAGAATAATGGTTTAATGTTTTTACAGTTCAGTAAATAACAAATTGGTTCGTAGAACTATGAAGTTAGTGTTTTTGCTACACATACGTCTTTAGACTTACGAATTTTGTATGATTTTTTTTTTACATTGATAGTGATTTTTTTTATAATCATGTGGTCCCAAGTAAGGCATTTTACTGCCACTGTTGTGCAGGGGGTTACATAAAAAGAATGTTATGTGAAAGAGTGACAGGTTACAGGGGGTGCCAGGAAGAGAGTTTGAGAAGGAGGAGAATAATGATGAGAGTGGGGTGGACAGAGAAAAAAGCATGAGAGAGAGGATGTTAGTGAGATGACTATTGACTTTACAATTGAATTCTTGAAGATTGTAGCTGTCGGGAAAGCAAGTAAATGGAAGGGAATTCCACAGGCGGGAAGTGCGAGAAAAGAAGCTGCTGGAGTAGAATTTGCATTCACAATTTATTGGTTTCACAGTAAAAGGGTGGGACACAGTTGCTAATCTTATGATTCGAGGAAATTCGTATATAGGGGGTACCAGTGAGCTAAGTTCATCGGAGCAGAAGCCGTGAAAGTATTTGTAGAAGAAACACAGGGAAGCCACACTGCGTCAGTGAGAAAGCGACTGTATCCTAGCTGCCAAGTCGGGATCGATCACATTACAGACTTAGATTTGGTCGAGGATAGCAGGAGCACTCCACCAGATATGGCAGCAATATTCAATGCACGGGCGGATGGTAGATTTGTATATGTGCAGGATTGTTTAGGATATTCAAAAATTTTAAATAATTTGTTTTTATATATTTTTTTCTTCATCTTGCTATTCCGGGCTACAAATTTCGAGTACTCCAAAAGATACTCCAAAAGATAAACCTATAATTAATTTTGATTTTGTTTCGTTGTTGTGATGGGAATAAATATTGATTAGGTCATTCTTATCAGTTAGTTGTCGGTAAATCTTGAAATCAAATTTATCGTTTCAGATTAATAGAATTTCGTGAGAAACCGAGCGTTGTTTGTTTCTGCTTTGTAAATAAATTCGATAATGGATTCGATATTATTCCTTTTTTAATAATGTTTGGTAGCGTTTTGCTTCAGGGATATATTAATAAAACGTCAGCTATGTATCTGAAATAAGTAGACGTTTTAGATATGTTATGTTTAAATGAACCGGACTCTAAAAATTCTAAGAATAGAGTGAAGACAGCTTGTGAGGATCTCATCAGTGAAACGAATTTTGTTTGTAAACAGTGTTTTTAAAAAGAAAGAAACGGTAGTTAGTAATTAGTTTCATATGTATGTATATTTGTTCAATTAAAAGTGTTTCATAAATCTATCTAACTTATTAACAGATCTTAAACACATCATTTTTCGTGACCAAAGAACGCTAATTATAACTGTCAGACCAAATAAGTCACTTAAAATTTTCTTGATTAATCGAATATTATACTTTCAGTTATCTAAAGCGCTTTTGGACAACAGTTCTAAGGTGTGTCTATGTTTCTGAGATGAGGTACTGTAACTATTTACATTGTTCGGACTGTTGTCTTCATATTTATTACATTATTCACGGCGTTTCGGCCGTTGTACACTCCGGCATTCTTCAGATTATATATGTTGAAATTTCAAAACGAACCAACGTAAATAGTGTAAATAGAAGATTCTTTCTTCTTCTATGTGCCCTGTCCCTTCAGGACGTAGGCGATCATGGTTTTCCACGTTTCCTTATCCCTGGTGGCTCTGAGCACGCCATCTCCTGTTACACCGTGCAATCCTCGTTCTGCCATCCACTTGATTAAGTCCTTCAAATATATTATCCGTTGTTTTCCTCTGTCTCTTTTTCCCTCTATCTGGCCTGTTAGTATCAGGTTCTCCAAGCTCTCCTTCCTCATTGCGTGTCCCAGGAACTTCAGCTGTCTCTTCCTGATGGTCAGTATTAATTTCCTTTTTGTTTCCATCATTTCCAAGACCTCATCATTGCTCACATGCTCGATCCATGAGATTCGCAGCATCCTTCTGTAGAACCACATTTCAGTTGCTTCAAGATTTTCCTTCATCTTTGATGGTATTGTCCAGCATTCACTGCTATATTGAAAGACGGACATCGCGGAGCAATCCAGTACTCTCTTCCTAGTTTCTAGCGAAATTGTCCTGTTTCTTAATACTTTACTCAACTTCTAGAATGCTTCCTTCGCCATGCCAATTCGCATTCGGATCTCTGTGTCGCACTTTCCGTCTTCTGTTATAACGTTTTCCAGGTATTTAACTTTTTGTACCTGCTTGATTCTCGTATCCCCGACCTGTATTTGGCATTTTGGGCTGCCCTTTTTACTGATGACCATGCATTCGGTTTTCGTGCAGTTTATTTCAAGTCCTTTCTTACGTTCAATTTTCGTAATTTTCCCTTATTTATTCAGTCGCGATTTTATTACTGTTATTAACTATTATTTCCTGCATCTCTCTCCACATTCCCACACATACACGTATATATATATATATATATATATATATATATATCAAGTAATAGAACACAATTTGTGAGTACATGTCAGCTGAACTGTCTTCCAACAAGACCTTGAGGTCATCAAGAGAGAACGTGCACCATTTAGAGGCCTCCCTCTCGATGGTTATTGTTCTGAGCACTGACTCCCCTCACTGATGTGAAGCCGCTCTTGTTGCTTCAGCTGTCTTCGTATTGTTGATGTGGTATACATTCAGTTCTCGAGTTAAGTGTCATCGTTTCTTTTCAACCAAATTTAATGACTTGCTTTTTCCACGGCAGTCTGTAGATCCTTCATTACTACCGTTGCCTTCCGCTGTTGAAGACCAATCGACAGCACTCATGTCCTTGATCTGTGTTCAATGTAACCTCTGCAGAAGACTTTTACTGGGTAGTGAATTGCATCCCGTCCAGATTCCTCCAGTAGTGCCTAGTATCGCTCATTGCATTCTTATTATCCTCATGGGAACTGTCAGTTCCACCAAGTAAATGATCTCCTTTTCTTCACACCAATAAAAAATGTCTGGCTTCTCTGTTGAAATTCATAACAAAATAGCGTCATAAACTGTGTGATCTGCTGCCCTATTCCAGCTCCCATCTTTCTTCGTCCTCTTCTTTCTCTTGTCAAGCCTAAGTTTCCGTTGCCAATAAAAGTTGATTAATGTTCTTGGGATGCACTTTTGTGGTCTATTTCCAGTATTGATACAACCAAGTTGTTACTTCAAGCTTTTACACAAGATCCTCAGTCCCTGTTTTTGTCACTATGTATACCTATTCAGGGCTAACTGACAATTTGTATCTGCTTCATTGTACCTTCTGTTTCACGGTTGTCGCCCTGGGTGAGGGTATGACACCATAAGTTGCACGGATCAAAATATTTAACCTTGATGTGTCGTATTCCCATATCTCTTTCCATATATATATGTATATATATCCGCAGACAAATCTGTTTCCCTGTATCACAGTTCATCAGCACAGTTAGACATCCGATTGCTTTTACCCAGAATTGAAACCCGACCCAATTGGTGTCAGTCGGCGATTCTACCTCTGAGCTATGGGCGCTCGGTAGAAGCAGCAGACTTTTTAGCGTATGTATCATACGACAGTAGTCAGGGTGCTCTAATTCATTACTGAATGAGCGATGCGTAAGGTATTTTGGCAGCAAGTATTCATTCAAACAAGTTGGATAAAAAGGAACCGACAAGTTCTGTCTGTTTAACTGTTAATATATTTTTCCAAATTTCGAAAGTGATATTGAGTATTATTGTTGAAGCTGTGGATAAACTGTCCAAAGTTTATATTTTGTAACTTTTGTTCAAGTACTTTCGACTTTCCAGATAATCGATGTGGTGTTCAGCGTCCCAATGAATACCAAAGTGCAGATAAAGAAGTTAAGCCTACCACTGTCACTCTTTAATTGTATCTTCTTATTCTCTCCCTTATTCCTTCCAATCTTACTTGCACGACTATATTTTCATCTAAAAGGTATCCAAACATTAGCTCTTCGTTATTTCAATAATATATTCAAAAAAGAAATGAGGAATGCACAAAAATGCTCTAATGATTCTTTTCTGATGACAACGCTTCACTGGTGAAATATGTCATCGAAGTTTTCTAAACCATCAAAGTTAAGCAACGTTGAACCTGGTTGGTACCTAGATGGGTGACCAAGTGGCATAAACTTTGATGCGAGTGTGATGCAAAGGCTCCGAATTGTTCATCGGAGAATCTGTTTTAATTATCGTTGACTTCGTTATATTCACTTACACGCTAATACCCTTAAGAAAAGTATGAAGCAGCCACTTCTACCCCCAGCTATGGGTGAATTAATAAGACTTACCGCTAAACTATTATAAACTCGCCTCCAATTCTTAAAATTTAAATAAAGTATGTCTACATTTCTAACATTTGTAGTATGTACATGTTCCCACTTAATATATATATATATATATATATATATATATATATCGCCATAGCTCAGAGGTAGAATCGCCGACTGATGCCAATTCGGTCGGGTTTCAATCCTGGGTTAAAAGCAATCGGAGTCTAACCGTACTGATGAGCTGTGATACAGCGAAACAGATCTGTCTGCGGATGACTATTTACGCTCTCACACCCTAATTGAGCACTCTGGAAGAATGGTAAACTTTGAAAAACAGTAGCTACTCTGGCATCCACGCATCGTTCATTCAGCAATCAATTAGAACACTCTCAGCTATTGGGCGTGTAAAATGATAATATACACTCTAAAAAGTCTGCCTTCTTCTATCGAGCACCCATAGCTCAGAGGTAGAATCGCCGACTGACGCCAATTCGGTCGGGTTTCAATCCTGGATTAAAAGCAATCGGAATCTAACCGTACTGATGAGCTGTGATACAGCGAAACAGATCTGTCTGCGGATGACTATATATATATATATATATATATATAGTTCACGTCATAATGTACATAAAACCTTAGAACGCTTTCAGCCAATATATTATCAAAGGTGCTCGTTGGCAGAATTTTTTATCATAAACAAGACATATAAATATTACCTGTAGAAGGTAAGTTGGAACTCGTTTAAAAACGAAATTTTAATAAAAAATTAATTAAAATGTAAGGATGGTGTAAACGTAAAGTTCCACAAGAGCAACAAAATGGAAAAAAGGACTCACAAACCATCCAACAACCATAAGGAGCGAATGAAGTGCTCCTTTTGTCTGTACAGACTAGGCTGGTGGATATCCAGGTACACAGCCTCCAAAACACGTAGAAAATAAACAAGTTCCAATTTCCCTTCTACAAATAATATTTATGTGTCCTATTTATCATTCAAAATTCTGCCAACAAGCACCTTTGATAATGTGTCGGCTGAAAGGGTCCTAAGGTCTTATGTACATTATGACGTCAGCTCTATTTAAATTCATTTTTTTCTGCGGATACAAATCTATCTATCTCTATTTAATATCAGTCGAAGATTCTACCTCTAAGCTATCGGCGCACGGTGAAGGAAACCAGATTTTAGCGTGTTATATACACAATGTACACAAACGCTAGTAGCCAAGAGTGCTCAATCCATTGCTGGAGAACGATTCGTAAATAGCGGTAACTAGCTACTGTTTTTAAAATCTACCATTTCCCCAGAGTGTTTAATCGACGGGCGGAAGCGTAGATAGATAGATAGATAGATAGATAGATAGATAGATAGATAGATAGATAGATAGATAGATAGATATCAACAGATTGACGGGCAGAAGCGTAGATAGATAGATAGATAGATAGATAGATAGATAGATAGATAGATAGATAGATATCAACAGATTGACACAGATAGATATCAACAGATTGACACAGATAGATAGATAGATAGATAGATAGATAGATAGATAGATAGAAACAAACAAACAAACAAACAAACAAACAAACAAACAAACAAACAAACTTAAATAAATTAAAATTTTTCTTTGTGTTTCACATTTTCTTTCTTTTATTTGGTTATTTATCACTTTTTTTTACAGAAGGACTCTCTGGGTAGAGGCTTACCTTAAGGGGTTCCATTATGGATAAGATTGGAAGGTAACGGTATACTCTAGACTTGAACACGTTAAGGTTGTAATGATCGGTGAAACATCCTCTTGGGATCGGCTCCACAGGGTATTGTTTTGCGGAAAGAAGCTGTTTAAGTGAAACTTACTTCTCACTGAGGGGATACGGAGAGAATGATGGTAGCTTCTTACATTGTGCGTGGCAGGGTGGTCCCTTGCCGTGAAGGTTAGGCATAGCGGAACCTAAGATTGTAGGACTTCCGAGAAGTTTTCGTTAAAGTAGCAAAAGGGCAGCAAGATGTTGGCCATATTCCGCCTGTGAGTGAAAGGTTGGAAGATGGAAAATAATGTGCCGCGAAACTATAGTTTCAAGTGGGCTTTGAGGTGAAGGGGAAAAATTATGAAAAGCGTTTTAGAATTAGAATGTTGATTTGTAAATTTGGTAACATAATACTCGTGAGTTCAATCTTTGGACCAGGCAGTGCGTATTTAGACACAGTGAAAAAAAAGTCAAGCAATTAATGAGCTGTACTAAAATATTAGAACTAAACAAGATATCCCTAGACATAGAGGAACAAGAACAGTCTATCCCCGTTCATACAGTTCGTAATTCCCTGTAGGTTTAGATTAACCTAATCAACTTATCTCGGGACTGTTTAGAGTAAAATCAAAACTTTGGAGAAATGTTTCACAAAACCAAAATGTGCAACCTACCTTGAGATATGACTGACTTGAGTAAAATTTCATATTAATCTGCCATTTACTAAACTCGGGGCAAAGAACACACACACACACACACACACACACACACACACATACATACATACATATATATATATATATATATATATATATATATATATATATAACAAGAGAGAGAAAGAGGCAAATGATAAATAACCGTAATAAAATTACGACTGAATAAATAAGTGATTACGAAAATTTAATATGTCTTTTTTTTGGCGGGGGGGGAGGTCAAACGAGTAGAATTTCTCCTTAAACTATTTACATTAATCGGAATGT
Organism: Ascarosepion bandense; assembly: GCA_037127315.1. Lineage (NCBI taxonomy): Eukaryota > Metazoa > Mollusca > Cephalopoda > Sepiida > Sepiidae > Ascarosepion > Ascarosepion bandense. The sequence goes on from JBBBDQ010000117.1 coordinate 406,681, forward strand.
TGTCCTCATTTTTATTGTCATATTCACATTTTTTTTCGTGGTACACTCCAGCCTTCTGCAGGTGTAATACGTTGAGATTTCGAATCGTACCCTTTATTTCATCCACAGGGATAGATTGTTCTAGTTCCCAGTGTCATGCCTTTCCGGGATATTTTACTATCAGTTATTTCTTTTAGTATCAGTTTATTTCCTTTGTCAACTCTCAAAGTTTCTTGTTAACTTCTGTTGTATGCTACCAAGTAGGAAACTCTCTCTCTCTCTCTCTCTCTCTCTCTCTCTCTCTCTTTCTCTCTCTCTCATCATACCAAAAGTCCCTTTAAGTCAAATAAAAAACCGTTTTCCTTCTTTCTTTGTTTTTAAAATGGCTGGGTTACATCGAAATCTAAGAAAATAGCCTTGAAACGATAATGCATACATCGCGCAGTAAAAAAGCAGTCTCTACAATTGCTAAAGAAAATGACATTTTCCCGTTAAGCTTGAAAGAAAAAAAGCCTGTATTCCCCAAACATATAGCCTATATTTTCAAATTTAAAAGTTTGACTTCATTCTTCTTCATCTTCATCTTCATCTTCTTCTATGTGCCCTGTCCTTTCAGGACGTAGGCGATCATGGCTTTCCACGTCTCCGTATCCCTGGTGGCTCTTAGCATGTTTTCTCCTGTTACACCTCGCAACCCCCGTTCCGTCATCCACCTGATCAGGCCCTTCAAATATGTTATCCGCTACCTTCCTCTGTCTCTTTTTACTTCTATCTGGCTTGTCAGTATCAGGTTCTCCAAGCTCTCCTTCCTCATTGCGTGTCCCAGGAACTTCAGCTGTCTCTTCCTGATGGTCAGTATTAATTTCCTTTTTGTTTCCATCATTTCCAAGACCTCATCATTGCACACATGCTCGATCCATGAGGTTCGCAGCATCCTTCTCTAGAACCACATTTCAGTTGGTTCAAGATTTTCCTTCATCTTTGATGGTATTGTCCAGCATTCACTGCTATATTGAAGAACTGACATGACAGCAATCTAGCACTCTCTTCTTTGTGTCTAGTGAAATATTCCTGTGTCTTAGTACTTAGTGCCAATTCGCCTTCCGATCTCTGTGTCGCACTTTCCATATCCTGTTAAAACACTTCCTAGAGTTTAAATTTTTGTACTTGCTTAATTCTACTATCCCCCACCTGTATTTGGCAGTTTGGGTTGCTCTTTTGAATTAAACAGGCACATAAAATCTAATAAAAATCTGTTTTGCTCTTCATATTTAACTCTTTAAATAACAAACGTATTGTTTTCTACATTTATCGGCACAATAAAAAGCAATAAAAAATAAAATTAGCCACCTGCAAGTAATACAGCATTAAAAAAAATCAACAATACAAAAACAATCAAAAGCAATTGGCCATCTGTAGAACCACTCACTTACAAAACTATTAAATTATACCAAGCTCTATATGAATAAGAATAAAACCGGGAGACAACAACAGATTGAAAAATAAGAGCTGAGAAGTGAGGATATCATAGTGGTTCCTTCTCTAAACTTTGAAGTCGGCATAATTCTGCTCAGTTAAGTGACAAACTTCTCCACATTAATTCTATTAACGCTCTATCTCTATCTTGGTATCGAGCACTTTACGACAAAAACCTGCTTGTTACCAGTAACCCACTGAAAAAAAAAAAACAACAATCTTGGCACTAAGCATCATCATCAACACTATATATATATATATATATATATATATATATATATGAAAAGGTACTCTGATTACGCTTTTTACTTGTGTTTGTACAAATGTTTCCTTTTCTGGAAACAACATGTGAAAAAACTGTCCTTGAGATTATTTCAGAAGTGAAAATTCAATCCTAAACAAAGAACCACAATTCAAAACAAGGAAACAAGTGATAAACTTCCACTCCTGTTCAAAAGATCAAGGGGAGTATGAACCAAATGACAGATGAATTTATTTACTCCAACTGAGGGAAATAAAACAAATGGCATTGTGTATAAGTTAATATATATATATTATTTTAAAAACAAGGAATTTATTGCCACTCCCATAGGCTCTTTCGTCCAACATCTCATCAGGAGAAAATCGTTGGAATTATAAATCAAACGAAAAGAACAGCAACGAAAATGAATAGCAAAATAAGGGGGAAGACACATTAAAATAAATATGCATATAAATATATATACTTATAACCATGGGATGAGAAATCGCGTGTAAAGAATTAGCGAGGGACAGTTAAAATAAAATGTCCTCCAACGAATGTAGAGACTTCACGAAATCTTTCTGCCGGCAAAGAGAAGGTTAACCTAAAGATATACAGACTGATTCCAAAATTCCAGATTATTGGAACCAGCTATATGCAAAAGTTTGAACCACTCTTTCCTATAGGACTTGGCACAGGCTATATTCTCTACTAGGTGTTAAGCAATAGCCGATTCCATATTTGTAACGGGAAGATAACACATGTTATCTATTTTAGAAATCGTATTTTAGAAGACACATGTTGATTAATTCTTGTTTCCAAATGCAAGGTTGTACACCCCACAAAACCAGCAATGCATTGGCAGTTAGATTCATATACCAAATTACTTAATTTGATGTAGGGCAATTCATCCTTACGAAATGACGGAAACGCAGACCTAGTTCGAAAATTACAACGCAGAGCAACAGACGGAAAACAACCAGAAACCGAATTGCTAACCTGCTTAACCAAGCATCAATTGATTAACATTGATTATATATATATATATATATATATATATATATATATATATATATATATATATATATACTACTGGCGATAATTATTAGGCCACTCCAATTTTTTAAAAGAAATGATGTATTTCATAATATTTTTTAGTGGATAATTCTAAATGAAAATAATAGAATGGTTTTGGTATTATTACCTTGCAAAATTTTGCAAAGCAAGGAAGCAAAAATGAATTCGTCCGAATCGCCCTAAACTTTTTTTCATTCTTTCATTGATGAAACTGCAATATCGGTAATTATTAGATATTTATAAATTCATTTGATCCAAGTTTTATTGTTAACAAAAAGACCATTCTGTTTTTATTTACAATTATTTACTTGGCAATAAATACTAAAAAATAATATGAAATAAATCATTTTTTAAAACACTGGGGTGGCCTAATAATTATGGCCGGTAGTGTATATATATATATATATATATATATATATATATATATATATATATATTAAAATGTGAACAAACATATATATTTGGCTGTTTTTCTGAGATGAGGTAGTATTTACACTATTTATATTTTTCGTACTATTATCCTCATCCTTGTTGCTAGTTGTACGACATTTCGGCTGTTGTATTCTCCGGCCTTCTTCAGGTGCTAGAAATTTTGAAGCAAATCCTTTATTACAATCCCTGGGATATATCATTCTCATTCCTTGCGCGAATCCACTTTTGGTAGTCATGAGTTATCTCCCTCTAACAGGACTCTTTAAGTTATTTGTTCAAAACTGCTGTAGCCTGGTACTGAACTCACAACTCTTTCGGTTAAGTCACTGAAACAAACCAACGTATATACCCACTGTGAACAAGAACAACTGAATTTACCGAACTTACTAAGTTACTTGTTATGGAGGGAGAAAGGGGATCACCGCCCCCTATAGGATGAAGTTGAAATAATAGAGAACGTCACTGGAAACAACGTAAACATATGCTAGGCTTCAAAAATCTCCGAAGCCGAGCAAGCATAGAGATGAACACAATATGGGAACCAGCAATACGGAGTGCCATTGAAGTTAAAGCCAAGAGACGTCGAACGGCGTCTTGTCACGTGTGAACGGCTGCTTCAAAGGCAGACAAGGAAAGTTTGTAATAAAGGGTTCGGTTCGAAATTCCTAGCACCTGAAGAAGGCCGGCGTGTACAATGGCCGAAACGTCGTACAAATGGCAACAAGGATGAAGACACTAGTCCGAAATATATATATATTCACACACACACACACACACACACACACACACACACATATATATATATATATATATATATATATATAGTAGAATCTGACCAAATAATCAAAACTTTACAGTTTTTCTGAAGGGGTTGTTGTTTGGGCCAAAGAATTTTTAGCATTCCACACCAGGATAATAAGCTCTATCATAATATTGACGCTGATGCAAAAATAGATAAAAAGTTGTGATTTTTTTTCAACTTTTAATTAAGTTCACCAGTCGAAGCAGAGCCAAGCATATATTGCAAATAAATTATCTAAGATTGAAATAGTCGCTTCCAATATTTAAAAGATAAAAAGAAAACAACGAACGAAGGAAAGAAAAAAACAGAGAAACTATGAAAGTTGAGTGTTCAATAGAAAAAAATGATGGAAAAAAAAACAAAATGGCGAGCTTGATTGGGTGATCGTCTCTACGAAAGCAGAAATGACGTGTAAAGAAAAATATATTAGGGTCGTAAATAAGTTCTCGCTTATTTTCAAACCAATAGCGTTCCTAGAATGCCATGCATCTAGTTTCAGATTGTCAGTCAGTTAAGTGCCACACGTGATACACGCTTGGCTGATCATGTCTCCAATGAAACATGACTGACTTGACAGATAATCTTCCCGCAGTTCGTTGCTATTACTTTCTATGTCAGACTGGTTGCCAACCAAGAATATAGAATACAATCTGTCTTGCTACTTAAACCATTGCTGGAGGGATAAGAAACGGATTAATGCCTTCTTAAAGGGTATTTGCGCGTAAGTGAATGCAACAATTTCAACTGGAATTCGAACTCGTCTGTCAGGTTTTTCTTTCCGAGCTGATATCCACTGCACCACAACGGTAATGATGGTAATGAATATATAAGTCAGTACTATAAGCAAGAATGAAATTTAATACATGTCATTTCAACGAAGTGCAAACACCATCGTTTTTTTTATAGTGTTAAACATATCGGATTTTGTGCCAAAAGGGGGGTATTTGTGGGGACTTTTACTGCACTACTTTATTCAATAAAAACCTACAGCTGACGAACACATAATTCTTGTTTAGAGTTACGGGTACCATGCTTTGTCGAAAACAACATGCACAGATTGGTTGAGAAATAATTAAATAATTACTCTCATGTTGAAAATAAAGAACGCTATGGCACATCGAAAAAGTTTGAAAATGAAGAATTGGAGGCATTACTTCATGAAGATCCATGTCAAGCACAAGCTGAACTTGCAGAACCATTAGGAGTTGATCACAAAACAGCTTCGAAACGTTTCAAATCCTTAGGAATGATTTAAAATCAAAGACATTGAAGTTGAAGCCAAGAGACGTCGAACGGCGTCTTGTCACGCGTGAACGGCTGCTTCAAAGGCAGAAAAGGAAAGTTTTTTGCATCGTATCGTGACCGGTGATGAAAAGTGAATACACAACGATAACCCCCAACTGGCCATCCATCAACATCGGCGGCAAAGCCGAATATCCATGGTTCGAAACTTCTGCTCTGCATTTGGTTGGATCAGCTTGGTGTAGTTTATTATGAGCTGCTCAAACCGATCGAAACCATTACGAGAGATCTCTTTCGGCTACAAATGATGCGTTTGTGCTGAGCATTGAAGAAAAAACGCCTGCTATACGAAACACGATAAACGGATTTTGCAACATGACAGCGCTAAGCCATATGTTGCAAAACGGGTGAAAACCTACTTGGAAACGCTTACATGGGAAGTTCTACCCTACCCACCGTATTCACCAGACATTGCCACGTCCGATTATCACTTGTTCCGATTAATAGCATATGGCCTGGCTGAACAACACTTTCGTTCTTATGAAGATACCAAAAATGAGTCGACTCGTGGTTAGCCTTAAAAGACGTGTGATTTTTCTGCCGAGGAATTCAAATGCTGCAAGAATGATGGCAATAAGTAGTGGAAAAAGATGGACAATTCTTTCAGTAACATGTTTCTTACTAATGTTTGTAAATAAAATATTATTTTCATGACAAATCAGCGAGAATTTATTCACTATCCTAATATATTACGGAAATTAACGAAGATAAACGAAACTTGGTTATAAACAACCGACAATTTGAAATGATTTATTTCAACATTATCTTTGATCGACACCCGTATTTAAGTAGATATTCTGTTTTTAATTAAGCAGTATTATATATTTATATCTACCGCCTAATTTATTATTATTTGAGTATCGATCAAAAATAATGTTTAAACAAATAATTTCAAATTGTCGGTTGTTTATAACCAAGTTTCGTTAATCTTCGTTAATTTCCGTAATATGTTTACATTTGTTGTAATTACGATACATTTAAGAGCAGATATGGTTATTTCAAAGAATCGAAAATTGTGTTATAAAGGCTTGATTAAAATTTAGACTGATGGTCATTCATAGTCGAGAGGTCTAAGACATGCCAGATTACATGGTAGCTTCCCCTATGTGGATAGGAGTCGCAGGCTCGAATCCTGCCGAATGACACACATTTTAGTAATAAAAATTTATCGGAAATAATCAGGCCGGTAGATATAAATATATAATACTGTTTAATTAAAAACAGAATATTTACTTAAATACGGGTATCGATAAAAAATAATGTTTAAACAAATCATTTCATTTACATATGTCCGATAAAATGCCCCGTAATTACAACAGATACAGGAAATACTGTAACCTCGCAAGAAAAAGCATGATTTCTATTATATATTTTCGAGAAGCGTCTGATTTCTGTGCGTTGAAACAAGGGCAAGGTCATATTCCACGAATCACAGTCAGCAATGGTGGAACGAATTACTTTCATGGATGATTCCTTCGCTACGCCACTTAGACTTTTTGATTCTTCTTATTCTTCTATGTACCGTGTCAATTCAGGACGTACGCGATCACAGCCTTCCACATCTTCCTATCCTTACTAGCTCTTAACGAGCTTTCTCTTGTTAGCTCTCCCAAACCGGCTCTGCCACCCATTTGCGCAAGCCCATCAAGTATGTTAAGCGTTGCTCACCTCTCTCTCTCTCTCTCTCTCTCTCTCTCTCTCTCTCTCTCTCTCTCTCTCTCTACCTGGCCTGTGAGTAATAGATTCTCCAAGCACTTTTTCTCATTATATGTCACAGAATCTTCGGCTGTCTTTTCCTGATGTTAAATATCAATTTAACATCATTATATTTTTGTTTCCATCTTCTCCAAAACCTCATCGTTGCCCACATGTTCGGTCCATGCTATGCTCAGCATCCTTCTGTAGAACTATATTTCGGTTGCTTCAACTCTCCCCTTCATCTTTGGTGAGATTGTCTAGCATTTGCTGCCATATTGAAGAACAGATATCACATAACAATCAAGTAGTTTCTTCTTTGTTATCAGAGAATTGTTTTGTCTCAAGTTCTGCAATACATCCTTGGCCATGCCAATTCGCCTGTATCATCTGCGTATGTTATATTTTTCAGATTGTGACCGGCAATGACGAATCCTGGCATGACTTCTCGGGCTCTCGGAATGGTCTCGTTGTATAGGTTGAAAAGATCTGGTGAGAAGACACATCTTTGCCTTACACCCCTTTCTATTTTTTGTATAGCTGTTGAACTCGTTTCCTGCCAGTATGCAGGCGATTTGCTGCCAAAATGATTCTTGATTACCCTAATGTCTTTCCCTAATACGTCTAGGTAGTCGTACATCTCTATCAAGTCTTTGTGACATACTTTAACGAATGTCTTTGCGTAGTCTATGAAACAGAGGTACACGTCCTTCTGCGTTTCTGATAACATTTTAAGCTTTTTTCATTGTTTTTGAGGAAACCGCATTGTTCTCTGGCTTGATTCTACTGCATGCTCTATTCATCAAGGTTTGGATGATGTGACTCATTAAATTAATTGTTCGATGGAGTTCACGTTCCTTTGAGCCTGGCTTCTTAGGCTTTAAAAATCAATCTGCGTAGATCTTCCGGTATATCACCATTGTTATAGATTTCATTTATTATTTCTGTAATTTTGTTTAAAATTGTCAGCATCTCTATTACAATGTCATCTGATCCGTCTGTGTATTGTCGGTTGCCATATTGTCTCTTGTCTTGTCTTCTATGTTCTTCCTATCGCTGAAGTGTTTCCTCTTTCTCTAATATGAATATTCCATACTTTGATTTTGTCCATTCTATTGAGAAGCATGTTTTTTGTCTTGTTGGTTCCCTTATTTATTATGCATGTCTCCTTTATTAGTCATTAGTCATAGCTAGCAGTATCCTAGAATGCATTTCTTCATTTCTTCGTCCAGTATCAAGCCGAATCTCTTTTCATTATTTTTACCACCTGCGTATATGATCCTGTGGTTGTCACAGACGAAATCTCCATTGATTGGCCAAATCGTTGCGCATACTCTTAAAATGTTGATATTCAATCTGCCCATCTTCTGCTTGACATTCTCCAACTGTCCACAATTGTTTAACGTTCTAACGTTCCATTTTCCTAAAGTAAATTCTTGTTTGGTACGAACAGTCTCAGGATAATGGTCTGGTGACATCTCTTGCTCATGTCGTTCCTTTCCGAGCGAGGGATTGGTTCCGAGGAATTGTATCCCTTTACTCCGTTGGCGCTAGCAGTCACTTGATGACGGCCGTGCAAGGAGTCAATTCCTTTGGACTTAACCTCCTTCACGCCGTTGAGTTTTATATATTGACTAGCAGTATAGCCCGGCGTTGCTCGGGTGTAATGAAAGCTTTAAAACTAATCCATGGTCCTGGAGCTCAGACTCTTTGGACATTGGCACGAAAGACTAAAAAGCAATAGTTGTTTCCAGTTAAAGCGAAACCGTAGACTGAAAGAAAAATGGATGGATGTAAGTCAAATTTTGATTTCCTGGTATCGATATCAAATAAGTGTTTTTCGTCGTAAACTGAATTTTGAAGGCTAAATAGGTCCTCTGAGTAAATGGTATCATGGCTGAGACTAAGATCTACAATTATACCTACTTAGAGCCAAACCCGAAGCAAAAACTAAAATAAAAGGGCTGAAAAAAATACAGACATACAGGCAGATAAACAGACACACACACACACACACACACAAACATCTTGCATTTTATATATATATATATATATATATATATATATATATATTATCGATTTTCTGCACTATTGTAAGAACTGCAACCTTGAAACTTCTGAATATCGTTTCTTATGTATTTGTCTATGAGTGTATCAAATTTGATTAAAATCGGACCACTCCTTCTATAACCCGATTTTTTCGATTATCGATTTTCGATATTTATCGGGGGTATCTCGACACAAAAACTAGCTAAAAAAAAAACTCCCAGATGCTTATAGTACAACTGTGTATATTTTCAAGAAAATCGGTTCAGCCGTTTCGGAGTCTATAGGTATCGGACACACACACACACACACACACACACACACACACACACACACACAGTTCCATTTATAAATAAGTCTAGATTAGATTTGTAAAGGTCATGATTTTTCTGGAAGAGAATAGAATAGTGAAATAGTTTCCCGTTGCCGTCTCCACCGTAATGCATCCAGACTCCGCCTCTAGTTAGCTTTCTGTTGACTCCTCAAGAGTCCTTCCGCCCTTACTGTAGGGTCTAATATTTCGTCCTACCGGGTTGTTAATATCCTTTCTCACTCACAAGATCATGCTGTGGGGTAGCCGGTTTGTTCACCGACAGTTATAACTGCACATATACAATTTAAAAAATAAATAAATAAAAATTTTGTTTTTAGTTTGTATACCTACCTGTGTTGTTCGGGGGGAAGGATAGGTTAGTCTTTCTCTAGATGTAGTGGATTTAGAGGTCCGTATTAGTAGGGTAGTTGGGAAAGAGATAAATAAAAATTAAATACGCGCATATATATATATATATATATATATATATATATATATATATCGGTTTAGGCAGGTTAACACAATTTATCATTAAGTTTCTCCATTGGTAAAAGTTTTGTGTGTCAACCTGCCTACATCGATATAGATATTCATGTATTTATCAAAGTGAAGATAGATAGATAGATAGATAGATAGATAGATAGATAGATAGATAGATAGATATTGAACAGACCTATATCGATAGCTGGATAAAGTAAACAGATAATGGACTTAGATAAAGTATGTAGATCGATAACGAACATAGATAATGAACAGATTTAGATAGATAGATAGATAGATAGATAGATAGATAGATAGATTGATTGATTGATTTTTGTATTCTTTAATTTTACTTTGTCATCTTTATTATTGAATCTATGTCGTTCGATATCAGGTGCACCTGCAGGTGCACACGCGTGCGCAAGGATTCTTATAAATATTTTGCCTTATCTAAAAACATTCGTACAGACATTTTGAAACTTGCTGAGGTGCTTTGAGTTCACTCTCTTTCTTCCCTCATTCTATTGTCTTTTTCCCATCGCAAATGTATAACATCAGAACATCAAAATATTTTTAAGCCGAGATTCAAAAATCTTCAGAGAGGGCAAGGGCGTTAACATTCCATTAAAGTTTCTTGCTGCCTTGATACACTAAATTTATGTTACATAGTGCAGTGGATATCGGCTCGGAACGGGAAGTCGGGGAGCCGAGTTCAAATTCCAGTTGAATCCATTGCATTCACTTACGCGCAAATACCCTTGGGAAAGGTATTAATCCGTCTCTTCCTTCCAGTTATGGGTTAAATAACAGGACAGATTGGGTTCTATAGCCTTGGCTGGCAACCAATCTACCGCAGAAAGCAATAGCAACCTACTGCGGGATAATCTTGTGCCCAGTCAGTCATGTCTCTTTCGAGACATGATCGCCCAAGCGTGTTTCACGTATGCCACTTAACTGACTGACTGATGCCGCAGCATTAATTGATCCGATCTTTTCAATGGAATGTTAATGTCTTTGCAACCTCTCTGAAGATGGCTCATGTGAGCCGAAAGCTTAGAGCCAACTTAATGAAAAATTATCCAAATGTTGGAGAATTTTTGTCTTTATTTTCACCTGAAATTAAAGCCAAAATACGACGTTTAGAACAGCTCATGATTAAACATAATAGACATTCGTTGTCTCTTATATTTAACAGTATATGTTTAGAATATATATATATAGTTTGCAGTTTTGTTGTATTTATTCCAGATTTGAATATATTATCATTTTGAGCAACATATAACCAAAAATACTAAAATCTATTAACAGATATGTTTGTTATGTTTTATCAAGCTAGATAAAATTAATACTGGTTATCAGAAGAGACAGTTAAAGTTCTTGGGACATGTAATGAGGAAGGAAGTATTGGAGAATCTGATACTCACTGGTCAGATAGAGAGAAAAAGAGACAAGGAACACAGCGGATAACAAATCTGAAGGGCCTGAGCAGGCGGATGGCAGAGCGGAGTTTGGGTGGGGAAACAGTACAAAGTGTGCTAAGAGCCACCAGGAATTTAAGGGGTGATGTGGGCGCAGAAATTGTCTGACAACGATAACAGGGTTTGTTTGCTAGTGTCGCTTGGTGCAGAATCGTGTTGACAGACATAGTGTCGCCAAGCAACCAACCTCTTCACCACGGGCAGAACGACCTTCTCAAGGCACTTGATGTAGACTTCCGTGTTGAGTTTGAGGTCCTGTGGGAAAATGAATGGAGGCATAATCTAGCCATTACTAGTGATCACTCTAACCACCTTCGTTATCACCATTACACTCATCCAACTCTTTTTCATCCTCTGTACTATCTTCAGATAGAAACCAAAACATTCTGAAATATTCGTATTAGAACTTTTGGTGCAAATGCCAAGCACTGCAGTATGCCTTTTTCAAATTTCTGGCATGACTGAATTGACATGATGCTCTTTTTGTGACAGACGGTGCCCAACTGACCCTACTATTATGTGCAGTCGACAAAATAAAAAAACAAACAACGCACATGCCCGAAATTAAAAATATGAAATAGAGACAATTTACCAATCGTACCCTTGTTGAATAGATTACCATTTTGGCCAATAAATAGATCAGGGGATTCACATACGACCCATGAGCGAGTTTTCCAACCCCTGCTTTATAGCTTTTCGCGTCTCTCACTTCGCCTATGTGGGGCTTGCTTCATGACTAGAATAGTTACATTCTTCCCCGGGCACTAGTTGGTGCTTATTCGAACTCAGTTTATGCAAGAATAAATTTACAAAACTTCTAACAGTCAGAATATCTGTGTACTTGCAAAATCTCGTAAAATCTCTAATTGAACGTGAGCTCTATGGAATTTGTAGTGCTTTGTTTCGCCACAAAGGTAATTCTGAAACAAGGCCAGTGCAATACGAGCCTTTCATACATGCACGTGTAGACAGTGGCAAAATCAGCCTGCTGGAAATCCTCTTCTATGGTTCCTATATATAAAAATACCGGAGAACCCTCTGACCTCGCTAACTATCGCCCTATCAGCCTCCTACCGATCTTTGGCTTATAGTGTTCGAAGCCATCATCAGTGCCGATGTGGTACAACATCTCAAAGCCCACAGACTCTTCTCTGACAAACAGCATAGTTTCCGCTTCACCAGGTCTACTGCTGATATACTCACGACCATCACTGAGTATATACACCAGGCTCTAGACATCTCCAAAGCGTTTTAATCTAGCATGCTGGCCTTCTATGCAAGCTTCTGAGCTACGGTATAACTGGACAATTGTTTGACCTAATCCAGTTATTTCTCTCAGATCGCACAATGAAGGTAGTATTGAACGGACATGCCTCCCAATACTATCACACGAACGCGGGGGTCCCTCAAGGCACTATTCTAGGTCCTACGCTTTTCCTTATCGACATTAACGATCTCCCCGATATAATAAGATCCCAAGTAGGCATATACGCTGACGACACTACTGTTTACTCTCGATCAAAAATCGGCCGAGGCTGACAAAGCAAACCTCGCTGCCGAACTTGAAAAGGACCTCCAATCCGTGGTAGACTGCGGTAAGAAATGTCTCGTGAATTTCAATGCTTCCAAAACGAAGCTGCTGTCTATTAACCACCACAGACAATCGCACCTACCCACCCCCCGCCCAATAGCATGGATCAGTCTAGTCTCCCTGAAAGTAAAACACTGCGCCTCCCTTGCTTACCTCTCACAACAGACCTCAAGTGGAATGACTATACAGAATCCATAGCTAAATCCGCTGCTAAGAAAGTCGGTTTTTGTGCAGGGCCAGGAATTTTTTTCCCGTCTGAAACAATCCTGCACATATATAAATCTACCATCCGTGCATTGAATACTGCTGCCATATCTGATCGGGTGCTCCTGCTATCCACCTACGGGTCCTTGACAAAATCAAACAGAGAATCTGTAATGTGATTGATCCCGACTTGGCAGCTCGGATACAGTCACTTTCTCACCAGCTCAGTATGGCTTCCCTGTGTATCTTCTACAAATACTTTCATGGCTTCTGCTCAGACTAACTTAGGTCACTGGTAACCCCTATACATGAATTTACTCGAGTAAACAAGATTAGCAACTAGGTCCCAATTTTTTACTGTGAAACGCAAATTCTACTCCAGCAGCTTCTTCTCTTGCACTTCTCTCCTGTGAAATTCCCTTACGCTTACTTGCTTTCCAGGCAACTACAATCTTCAAGAATTCAAATGTAAAGTCAATAGTCATCTCCTATCTCACTAACTTGCATCCTCAATCTCATGCTCCTTTCTTCGTCCACTCCACTCTCATCAGTATTCTCATACTTCTCCTACCCTCTTCCTGACACCCCCTGTAACTTGTCACTCTTTCTCATAATTTACATCCTATGCAACCCCCTGCTCAACAGTGGCAGTAAAATGCCTTGCTTGGGGCGAAACGTTTATAAAAAAAAGAAGACCTGGCTGTTACTACATTCGTCAAGCCGTGCACAATGATTACAAATTTTTATTGCAATGGAGCGGTGCTGACCAAGCGACAGATCTCCAGAAACAAGGCCCACGTACTCAAAATCTCCCTTGTCACGAATTATCATAAAACCTTGTGGTTACTCATCCGCTTTATCACGAAAGTTCAATGCAACAAAAGCATTTCTAATCGTCAGAACTCACATATATCTGTACGTTGGTGGGTGCAATATTGTCAAGCTCTATCGGCATACTGCTGCAAACACCCGCCCACTGAACCAACATCGACAGTGTAATAAGATGGGGCTGTCAAGGAAATGGATCTCAAAACACCAGACCCACACGCTACGATTAAGCGATCTTCGGCCAGAAGTAACCTGAAAGAAAGTTCATTCAGTTTCAAACAGAAAGGAAACGATTGCAGATGTACTAGTTTTGCCAAATCATTTGCAGCAACGCGTAGAATATAAGCAATTCTCTGTTTTATATACTGAGATCTTTTTTGTTATACTGATAAAATTTTTCTGACCTAATAATTAAATATTCAGCAATAAAATATTCCTATATACCTTAACCCATACCCTCCTAGTGTTAATTTGTTATAAACGTCTATTATTTTTTTATCTACAGAAATGAAGTTGTCATATTTTTCTTGCAGAAAAGAAGCCAGTGATATCAAAATTTGAATTTTCAAATTCATATTTTTTTACCAATCAAACCTCTCAAATAAGAACGCTACATTTTCTGGCATTTTCAGACGATCATATTTAAATGCATTTAAGGATCATATAGCTGCAAAATCTCGCTTTTTCCCTCTTGAATTGAGTAAAATATTAAGAAAATATAGTCTTAACAAATGGTAAGTTAGAAGTAATCTTTACTTTATAGGCCGTGTTTGGAGTATATTTTTTCAACAAATTTCGATAAGTAATTTGAGTTATCGAGTCCTCAGTAAAAATAAAAATCGTACATTTCGTAAATTTACCGATTACTCATTTTCGACATTTTTCCTCTCTCGGTAGCCTCGATGCAGTTCTTATCTTTGATTCCTTTTCATTGTCAATATTATTTGAAATAACCAAACAGTTATCTACAGTCAAATGTATGCATTGTTGTTTTACGGCTGTTACTCCTGATACATACTCATGTAGTGTATAAATATAACTTTACGTAATAAAAAGTCTACATACTCAAATAAGCGAACATTATCAGCACACACATGCAAACAGATACAAATTAAAATAAATTTGGATCGTCAAATATATTGACGATATTTTCATGTCACATTTCGACATTTGTAACAATACCACCGTATTAATGAACATTTTAAAGCCGTATATTAAATTTGCACAAGTTTTTCATCTTCTGTTTATCAAACATTTTACTCTTCTACAAAATAAATTGGGTTCTATCTGCAAGTTTAAACGGACGCCATCTTTCTTGTTAATTATTTGGCTCGAATTTTCCTAATTTCAAATGAAAACTTGAACACTTTCAAACATGTTTCAGTAAAATTAGTTTATAATTCGAGTTTAGAAAATTACTTTCTAATTGTAGTTTCCAAAATTAGTTTAGAATCATAATTTAGGTATATATAAAAAAAGGCGTTATCATTAATTAACACCGGAATGATAAGGGTCAAATATAACTGGTCTTCAAATTCCTGGTGCATAGTGTTATATCGTATTACTAACTAACGGGAAGTGGTAAGCAATCAACTGCCTCATGAATAATAGCTGTAGCTATTTATATTCTTGGTTACTTCTTATGTAAATGAGCCACTTTGTCTCCCTCTACTGAAGAAGTTTTAATTCCCTTATTTTCCCTGGTACTTCTGGGAGCTTTTCCCTCCTCAATATATTCCATTCTCTTCCTAAGAGATTGTCTGGATATGGAGGATCATGATCTTTTTTTTTCTTTTTTCTTTTATTTTTCATAACAGAGTTCGTTTAGCAATTGTTTATTTTCTATACTGCTCTCGCGGAAGTGCGTTGAGGTTCAGTGGTTATCGGCTCGGAACGAGAAATCGGGGTGTCGAGTTCGAATTACAGTTGATATTCCTTTCATTCACTTACGCGCAAATACCTTTGGGAAAGGTATTAATCCGTCTCTTCCTTCCAGTTATGAGTTAAATAACAGGACAAATCGAGTTCTATAGCCTTGGTCGGCAACTAGTCTACCGCAGAAAGTAATGGCAACCTACTGCAGGATAATCTTCTGCCCAGTCAGTCATGTCTCTTTCGAGACATGATCGCCCAAACCGTATATCACGTATGGCACTTAACTGACTGACTGATACTGCTCTCGATTTCACTGTCACGTTTGTCTTTCGTTGACATGACATTTTCATTACTTTCAGGCTTACTATACATTTCCTCGTCGTAGTTCATTTTCAGAGTCTCGATTTCACTCTCATACTTGTCTTGCGTTGGTATGACACATTCGCTTTCTTTGCTTTCAAGCACACTGCACATTTCATCGTCGCAGGGTTACAATCATGTTTCGTCTTCTTCTATGTGCCTTGTCCCTTCAGGACATAGGCGATCATGGCCTTCCACTTTTCACTATCCCTGGTGGCTCTGAGCACGCCTTCTCCTATTACACCATGCAATCCTCGTTCCGTCATCCACCTGATTAGGTCCTTCAAATATGTTATCCACTGCTTTCCCCTGTCTTTTCCCCCTCTATCTGGCTTGTTAGTATCAGATTCTCCAGGCCCTCCTTCCTCATTACGTGTCCCAGTAACTTCAGCTGTCTCTTTCTGATGCTCAGTATTAATTTCCTTTTAGTTTCCATCATTTCCAAGACCTCATCATTGCTCACATGCTCGATCCATGATATTTGCAGCATCCTTCTGTAGAACCACATTTCAGTTGATTCAAGTTTTTCCTTCATCTTTGATGGTATTGACCAGCATTCACTGCCATATTGAAGGACGGATATCACGTAGCAATCCAGTACTTTCCTCCTAGTTTCTAGCGAAATTGTCCGGTTTCTTAATACTTTACTCAACTTCTGGAATGCTTTCTTCGCCATGCCATTTTGCCTTCGGATCTCTGTGTCACACTTTCCGTCTTCTGTTATAATGCTTCCCAGGTATTTAAATTTTTGTACCTGCTTGATTCTGGTATCCCCGACCTGTATTTAGCATTTGGGGCTGCCGTTTTTACTGATGTCTATTCATTCGGTTTTCGTGCAGTTTATTTCTAGTCCTTTCTTGTTACTTTCTTCTGCTACCTTCTGTAGGAGGTCTTGTAGTTTCCTTTCTGTGTCTGCTATCAGCACTGTATCATCTGCGTACCTTAGGTTGTTTCAATTGTGGCCTCCGATTATGAATCTCGATTCGTAATCGGAGGCCACAATCATGTTTGCATGCGTTAATATCTCATTTCCATTTTTTTTATATTATCATAATGTTCTGTCCACTTTGCATTATGAATCTTGCTTTTTGTAGAGTAGATTCACTATTCCTTTTATATCACAACTTTTCGTTTGTGGTATGAAACATGGTCAATAGCTCTAATTTGTCTACTCATGAGGGCGGACAGGCTTTTCGATCTTCCCGCATGTGGTACTGTTCTCTAGCTTATCAACAATCTAAAAATAAATGTTTTTATGTCGACATGTTTTCAGTTCGTTTGTTTAATGTTTGCAGCATCTTTTCTGATAATCCGTTTGATTGCGGATGGTACGGTGGGGTTTTATATGATTTGCATCCAATTTTGTTCAAGCATTGCCATAGTTCATTTGTTCATTTTTCAGAGTTTCGATTTCACTCTCATACTTGTCTTGCGTTGACATGACACATTCGCTTTCTTTGCCTTCAAGCACACTGCATATTTCTTCATTGCTATCATGTTGCAATCTAACTTGGTCTACACGCGTTAATATCCCATTTCCATTTTCTCTATTACCATAGTTTTCTGTCCACTTTTCATTATGGATCTTGCTTTTTGTAGATTAGATTATACCAAAGTTTTTCGTTAGTGGCATAAGACATGGCCAATAGGGCCCTAATTTGTCTACACATGAGGGTGGACAGGCTTTTCTATCCCCCAGCATATCCTTTCACTTAGCAAAAATCTATGGAAAAAATGTTTGTATATTTTTATTTTTCTTTGTAGATATATTTTCAATCATTGACATAATTATTTTTCACTGAACTCTGACACGTTGTCGGGTGTTAGCGTTTTCGGAATGCTATTTCTTGAAAATATGATCCTTCACGCTTGTTTCAAGGTCGAACTTCTCTCGTTAGAGACCTGCATAATCTCTGACCACCCTGAGTAGACATCTGACAGTAATGGTAATAATCTCACTACATTAACATGAGTATAGTGCGTGTGTACTCTGTTCAAAAGTTGGGACTCTATTGACGATATATTTATTTTTGCCTGACTGAATTTTCTTCTTTCAATGCACTTTTTAAACCATTTTACGTATTCTTCTACACCTGCAGAACAGCGTGGTCACCCTGACTCCAGCCTTAACCCCCTTTTGTGGGCGTTATTCCGCAATGAGTATCGTCAAAAATGCCTTTTATAATTTTGCTCCTTTGCAATGCTAGCGGAACGACTAAATCTTCATTGCAAATTACACCCTTTCGACAATTTGTATTTAAACACTTCATAATATCTTTCTGTCTGTAATCAATTATTCCACGTATTATTTTTTATCCCAAATAACGTACTGTTCAATATGGAATTTTACTTCGTATCATCAGTTAATTTATCTATGCAGTCACTCTCTCACCGGCGTGACGTGGCTTCCCTGTGCCTCTTCTATAAATACTTTCACGGCTTCTGCTCCGATGAACTTAAATCACTGGTGCCCCCTAAGTATGAATTTGCACGAGATACTAGATTAGCAACTAGGTCCCACTCTTTACAGTGAAACCGTTAAAATGTAACCGCAATTTCTACTCCAACAGCTTCTTTTCTCGCACTTCCCGCCTGTGGAATTCCCTTCCGCATACTTGCTTCCCCGACAGCTACAATCTCCAGGAGTTTAAATGTAAGGTCAATAGACACCTCCTAACACACTAACTCGCACCCATTCTCTCAAACACTCTTCCTATGTACCTCCTTACTTGTCTATCTCCCTCCTTCTGACATTTCATATATCCAATCGCTCTCTCAGCACCTTCCCCTATGTAACCCCTCGCGCTATAGTGGAGTGGAATGCCATGCTTGGGGTGAAATGATTTTTAAAAAATTAACCAAATATCAGTTTCGACCCAGTGTAAGAAAGTATCTTCGAAGTTTTCCTCCTCCTTCTGCATTTTCACAAGTAATGAACCTCAATCTCAACAAAGCACCTACACGTATTGTATTTCACGTACTCAATATCAAAGTCAAAAGCCATTCCATCTTAAAGATGTAAACGACGTTAGCTTAGGAAGTTTCTTTCTTGGATTAAATATGAATTCTAAAGTTCTATGGCAAGACCATATTAGCAATTTGTTTCCAGTCTAAAACTGACAAGCTCTATTTATCGTCCATATTATGGCCAATGCTTCTTTCTCAATATTTGATTAGTTTGATTTAACTTTTGACAATTTTCTCGAATGATACTGTTGTGGATTCCGGGTGAGGAACCGCACAAAATAATGAACAACAAAACAGATATGGAGATAGAAAAGTAGGTTATATTAAACGTAATATACAAACTTGAACGTAGGTTAGTAAACCCAGGAATACTATTAGCAAGAAATAAATATATACAAGTCATGAATTGAAGTCGTTGGAAATAGTATATTATTCTAGCTGAGTGGAGCTCAGAGGTAGTCTAAATTCTGATGCGGTAGTCTCTGGGTAACTTTGGTATCTCTCGGTAACTTACGTATCAGTTCCGATACTCTCCGATAACTCGCACGGATCTCTACGATTACTCTCATCTCTCTATGGCAGGAGTATATGTATACTCAGTCGAGTCCATTATCATATACAAAAAAGGAGCTCCCACAACATATACATAATAGGATAACCATCATGAACTAATATTCCCAAAAGTGAATACTTGCGTCAGTTGTTACTACTTTTTCTCCTTTCTAGGGTCGTATATTTCTACGACTGGTTTCTTTGCCAGAATGGTTTTTACATTTTCAAACGCCATTTTTGTTCAAATAAATTCCACATTCTTTTTTCTTAAAGCAGCAAAATGATCTGACGATTCAGAGTATAGCTCAACATATCGTCCTTAGAAGTCATAATAAAGATTCAAATTCTTTTTTGTTCTTAGTTACTTCAATTTTTAATATTATGTCAATTAAATATAGGTTTGGTGATATGCCTTTGTTAGATAAGGAGTATTGCAAACATGATCAAAACCTAACCGCCAATCTACTACTGCGCTGGTATTTCTAAAGTCTAGGTAACAATTGTTCATCAAAACAATTGCCATGAAAATATTTATACGAAAGTCATTCAATAAATAAGGTGAATTTTTCGGTATAAGTATTTCTAATACAGATAGAAGCTTACTTCTTTTTTTTTTTTTTTCAAGGTAGTGTCTCAGCAGTGTCACACACTTTTCCAATCTGTGCACAAGCTTCCGTATTCCCTCAGCGTTAAAATCTTTGGACTGATGTTTCAGCCAATCGCTCACAGCACTTTTGACTTCATCGTCATTTTCAAACTGTTTTAAACAATTTCACCCACTTGTAGACATTTTTTGACTGAAACATGTGGCACCATACATAGTTGACATTCTCCGATGAATTTCAACTGGTTTGCACCCTTCGGCAACGAAACACTTGATAACTGACCTCTGTTCAATCCTAGAGCATGCTTCTTGATCGGCCATCTTTGTTAATCTCCAAAACTCTCACTTTTTTTAAATCTGCAAAAAAAAATTAAATCCCTTTGAAAAAGAAGTAAAAAAAAAATTAAACAAAAAGATAGCTTCTATCTGTATTAGAAGTCCTTATACCGAAAAATTCACCTTATTCATTGAATGACTCTCGTAGAAGTCTTTATACCGAAAAATTCACCTTATTTATTGAATGACCCTCGTAGAAGTCCTTATACCGAAAAATTCACCTTATTTATTGAATTACACTCGTAGAAGTCTTTATACCGAAAAATTCACCTTATTTATTGAATGACCCGACGTAGAAGTCCTTATACCGAAAAATTCACCTTATTTATTGAATTACACTTGTAGAAGTCCTTATACCGAAAAATTCACCTTATTTATTGAATGACCCTCGTAGAAGTCCTTATACCGAAAAATTCACCTTATTTATTGAATGACCCGACGTAGAAGTCTTTATACCGAAAAATTCACCTTATTTATTGAATGACCCGACGTAGAAGTCTTTATACCGAAAAATTCACCTTATTTATTGAATGACCCTCGTAGAAGTCCTTATACCGAAAAATTCACCTTATTTATTGAATGACCCGACGTAGAAGTCTTTATACCGAAAAATTCACCTTATTTATTGAATGACCCGACGTAGAAGTCCTTATACCGAAAAATTCACCTTATTTATTGAATGACCCGACGTAGAAGTCTTTATACCGAAAAATTCACCTTATTTATTGAATGACCCGACGTAGAAGTCCTTATACCGAAAAATTCACCTTATTTATTGAATGACCCGACGTAGAAGTCCTTATACCGAAAGATTCACCTTATTTATTGAATGACCCGACGTAGAAGTCTTTATACCGAAAAATTCACCTTATTTATTGAATGACCCTACGTAGACGTCCTTATACCGAAAAATTCACCTTATTTATTGAATGACCGGACGTAGAAGTCCTTATACCGAAAAATTCACCTTATTTATTGAATGACCCGACGTAGAAGTCTTTATACCGAAAAATTGACCTTATTTATTGAATGACCCGACGTAGAAGTCCTTATACCGAAAAATTCACCTTATTTATTGAATGACCCGACGTAGAAGTCCTTATACCGAAAAATTCACCTTATTTATTGAATGACCCGACGTAGAAGTCCTTATACCGAAAGATTCACCTTATTTATTGAATGACCCGACGTAGAAGTCTTTATACCGAAAAATTCACCTTATTTATTGAATGACCCGACGTAGAAGCCCTTATACCGAAAAATTCACCTTATTTATTGAATGACCCGACGTAGAAGTCTTTATACCGAAAAATTCACCTTATTTATTGAATGACCCGACGTAGAAGTCCTTATACCGAAAAATTCACCTTATTTATTGAATGACCCGACGTAGAAGTCCTTATACCGAAAAATTCACCTTATTTATTGAATGACCCGACGTAGAAGTCCTTATACCGAAAAATTCACCTTATTTATTGAATAACCCTACGTAGAAGTCCTTATACCGAAAAATCCACCTTATTTATTGAATGATACTTGTAAAAGTCCTCATACCGAAAAATTCACCTTATTTATTGAATGACCCTCGTAGAAGTCTTTATACCGAAAAATTCACCTTATTTATTGAATGACCCCCGTATAAAAAGCGCAGGAAAGTTAAGCTAGTAAGAGAGTGACTGAAACTGAGATGCCAGTTCAAGGCCGATAAGATTGAAGAATCTTTTGATTTTATCTGGAATTTCCAAATAGATAGTCGAAGCATCAGATCACATCTGTCAGCAATATTCAATGCATGGACAAATGGTAGACTCGTAAATGTGTAAGATGGGTTCTGTGAAGTAGTTAAAAAGAGAAATGATATGAAAGAATCACGGAAGAGAATTTTCTTGACAGTTGTAGCCCCTTGCTAGATTTAGCTTTGCTTAAATGAATTAAAACGCTACTCTGAGAAATTGCACGAACAATATGATTACAAACCTCCTTAGAGAATTCGAAATTTTCTAATCTTTTGTAACCGCCATATTTGATTCTCACTGCAATGTTGCTATGACTTTAGGCGTGTTTTTCTTTGTCTTCCATAAGGAGATATCAGACAGTATTTCTCATATTCTACTAGCAGTATAGCCCGGCGTCACTCGGGTGTAATGAAAGCTTTAAAACTAATGCATGGTCCTGCAGCTCAAACTCTTTGGACGTTGGCACGAAAGACTAAAAAGTAATAGTTGTTTCCAGTTAAAGCGAAACCGGAGACTGAAAGAAAAATGAATGGATGTAAGTCAAATTTTGATTTCCTGGAATCGATATCAAATACGTTTGTTCGTCGTAAACTGAATTTTGAAGGCTAAATAAGTCCTCTGAGTAAATGGTATCATGGCTGAGACTAAGAACTACAATTATACCTACTTAGAGCCAAACCCGAAGCAAAAACTAAAATAAAAGCGTTGAAAAAATACAGACATACAGGCAGATAAACAGACACACACACAAACTTCTTGCTTTATATATATATATATATATATATATTATCGATTTTCTGCACTATTGTAAGAACTGCAACCTTGAAACTTCTGAATATCGTTTCTTATGTCTTTGTCTATGAGTGTATCAAATTTGATTAAAATCGGACCACTCCTTCTATAACCCGATTTTTTCAATTATCGATTTTCAATATTTATCGGGAGTACCTCGACACAAAACCTAGCTAAGAACACTCGCAGACGCTTATAGTACAACTGTGCAAATTTTCAAGAAAATCGGTTTTGCCGTTTCGGAGTCTATAGGTAACGGACACACACACACACACACACACACACACAGACAAAGTTTCATTTATAAATAAGTTTAGATAAGAGAAATTATAACCGTTTCCAAAATGGTGGTCTCGACTTTAACAACAAAAGATTTTCAGATGAGTTTAAGCTGATGGAGCTGCATGCATTCCTAGAGTAAATGCCACGGAGACACGTGGTATTCTTCTTCTTCTTCTTCTTCTTCTTCTTCTTCTTCTATGTGCTTTGTCCTTTCAGGACGTAGGCGATCATGGTCTCCCTATCCCTGGTATCTCTTAGCACGCTTTCTCCTGTAACATCTCGCAGCCACCGTTCTCTTATCTACCTGCTCAGGCCCTTCAAATATGTTATCCGCTGCTTTCCTCTGTCTCTTTTTCCCTCTACCTGGCCTGCTAGTATCAGGTTCTCCAAGTCCCCCTTCCTCATTGTCTCTTCTTGGTGCTCAATGTTAATTTCCTTTTCGTTTCCAGTCTTTCCAACACCCCATCATTGCTCACATGCTCGGTCCCCGATATCCGCAGCATCCTTCTGTAGAACCACATTTCAGCTGATTCAAGGTACTTAGTGCAAAGTCTAATGAAAGGAATGATGGATTCATGCTTTTTCTAAGGTTGTTACAGATAAAGTGAATGCAATTCTGAAATAAAAATAACATTATTTGCTGGTTAATTTGGACCTACACGAAACAAGCTATAGTTGGTCACAGCCTTTACTTTTTTCTTTTAATGCTTTTTTAATGTATTTTTTCTCTTTTTTAGATTTGGTTTGATTAACGGCATATCAACTCTTAATGGGTCATTTAATGATAAAATTTAATTTTCTTGGGAGCTATAGAAAGTTTTTTTTAATTTCAAAATATTATTACTGCATGTTATACTTTTGCAATAATTTATTTCTACTATAAAAATGTTTTTCTTTTTTTAATCATTTCACTCCAAACTAGGCGTTACCACCACTAGTGTGCAGAGTGATAGAGTGAGAGAAAATATTGGGTACAGGAGATGTCGAAGAAAGGATAAAAGATGGATGGGATTCAAGGAGTTAAAAGACCGCAATTGACGTTTCATTTAAATTTTTGGAGGTTGTAGCTATCAGGGAAGCAAGAAAACGAGAGTGAGTTTCACAAATGATAAGTGCGAGAAAAGAAACTGTTGAAATAGAAAAGGTAGTTACATTTAACTATTTCAACATTAAAAGGGTGGAACATAGATGGCAATCGGGTAGCACTCATAAATTCATGTGGTCGGAACACAAGGGAAAAAAGGTCATCAGAATATTGCTGCTATTCTTACTAAATTAATGTATTTATATACTTTCATAACGATTTGACATTTGTTTGTGGGATTCACTATATTCTCCATAGCTGGGACCCCCACAACAGGGGCAGTGCCACTCCTGGTAAATGTAGACCTGGGAACAACAGCATTTAATAGGTGATTTCATGCCCGTCAAAACCTCCCAGTCAGGGGCCTTGCTGCTGGATGTAGTTTATCGTCATACCCAGGATGTCTTTTCACGTAAAAGTAACAAAAATTCTTGTTATTTATTAAAGATTAACTGTAGTCGTATTTGTCTATATTTCTGAGATGAGGTAATATTTACACTATTTACATTATTCAGGCTATTGTTCTCATCTTTGTTGCCATCTGTACGGCGTTTCAGCCGTTGTATGCTCCGGCCTTCTTCATGTGCTAGGAATTTCGCACCGAACCCTTTATTACAATCAATGGGGCATATCACTCTATATGTGTGTGTGTGTGTGTGTGTGTCAGTGTGTGTATCTGTGTGTGTGTCTGTGTGTGTGCGCGTATGCGTGTGTGTCTGTTTGAGAGACAGGGAGAGTGTGTGTATTAATTATCTTCAAATAAAGTCTATCTGTAGAAAAACAATATGAATGACGACAGGAGGAAAAATAACTGACGCACTTCGTGCACATAGCCTTGATAAAGTACCCCTGAAAACGAAACCCATCGGCTAAAAATAGTTTTTCTTGTCACTTTACATATATATATGTGTGTGTGTGTGTGTGTGTGTTTGTTTTAAAATAAATTTTCGATGAACAGTTGCCGACTACATGTAAACTTTTCCCGCATTTTAACACAATCGTCAGTTACTTAGCCACAGTTATTTATGAAAATATGCAAAGGTGAGGATCCAAATCATTTCTCAGTTGCGTCTCTGTCCGAAAACAGGCATGCAATTGAGAAAATTTTACACAATTAGATGTACGGTCCCGGGAAACCGTGTCCCAAAGCCGCGCCACCCTATTGCAACAGAGGGGTGGACGGGTGCTTGTCACCGGATCCAGCGCGACCGGCGGTTGCGGGGGCTGAGCGATTTTTGTGCATTGCCCGCTCGTACGCGTATGTATGTATGTATGCCGCAGTCACCCTAGTCGGGTTGAGCGGGCTTCCTCCCTGACGGAGCAAGTCTCATTGGGATTTGTTTAAGGGCAGGGTCCCAAGTCCTACCCTGTTATTTAACCCATAACTGGAGGGAACGGACGGATTAATACCTTTCCCAAGGGTACCAGTGCGCAAGTGAGTGCAGTGTGCTCAACTGAAATTGGAACTCGGCTCACCGATTTCCCCCTCCAAGCCGACATCCACCGCACCACAACGCACATCCGTGAACGCTAACAGCACCTGGTATTCCCAAGTGGTCACCCACGTAAGTACTGACCAGGCTCAACGTTGCTTAACTTCGGTGATCGAGCGGGAACCGGTGTATTCAACGTGACATGACCGTTACGCGTCGTACGCGTGGGGGAAGAAGTAAATGTCTACTTATGAAAAAGTGTATTTTCACAAATAACTGTTGCCGACTACGTGAAAATTTCGTGCAAAGGCGTGAAACTTTTAGTTGTGGTCGGCTACTGTTCGCCGGAAATTTATTAAGAAAATATTAAGTTCTCTGTCGGTTAATATGTCATTGAGGAAGTTTTCTTTCGTGTGTCTGTGTAATATACTCTATCAAGAGATGCCTATTTTATTTAAACTATATATATATATATATATATATATATATATATATATATATATATATATATTAATGTAAGATGATGTTTGTGTTTCTTACTCTCTATTACCAGAGTGTGTATATTTATATTTTAAAC
This sequence comes from Ascarosepion bandense, assembly GCA_037127315.1. NCBI lineage: Eukaryota > Metazoa > Mollusca > Cephalopoda > Sepiida > Sepiidae > Ascarosepion > Ascarosepion bandense. Next base: position 433,223 of record JBBBDQ010000117.1, read on the forward strand.
ACTCTATCCTCGATATTGAACACTCTTCCCCTATATTTTTTAAGCAAATATTTATAAAACTTTAGTACATTTTGTTTTACTTGTTAAAATTTAGCAACTTACAAACCTGTATTTATATCGCTTACATCTATGTAGATTTTAATTATACCATAATTACAGATACATAAGGAATATACTCTGATAGATAGATAGATAGATAGATAGATAGATAGATAGATAGATGAAAAATTTGATAGATAGATAGATAGATAGATAGATAGATAGATAGATATAAGTAAACCGAACGAGAAAGTTTCAGAAATTTTATACTGGCAGAATGTATATCTGTGGATCTCTATCGAGATAAATATCTCACTATCGACTGCTTGTGAAAACATAAAATGGGATCTCATAAAACGGCAAAAAATAAATCCATAAGAACTTATTGATATATATATATATATATAAATAGAAGAAAGTCGTGGTAGATGTCAGAAGCTTTTCTTTAAACACCAGTTCTAAAGTGATTGATTACTGATAACCTAATCGATATTTGTATGACTCTATCCAAACAAAATTCAAACATAGAGTCCCTCACGCGCAGCTGCCATAAATGTGCTGCCACCGGAGCGTACGTGTCTGAATTGTTGCCTCTGCCTTGGGAATATTAACTGTTTCAAGAGAATTGAACGAACGGAAAAGCCGGCTCTAACAAGATCGCTAACTCATACGCAGTTATTATCTCTTCAACGTTCAACAGCAGGTAGCAGCTCAGACAACAGCCGAGAGTTCGATCAGAAATTCATTCCTTAAACTGGATTTTGCATTCAGTTCATTATCTAGATATATAACCATCAAAAGTTGAATTTCAGATGCTGAATCTACAAAATGTATTATTGGCATTACGTAATCTTCCAACTACTCATTCACATATTTAAAATGAAGAAGAATGAATAAAGGACAAAAACTTAACTCCCGATTTTAACAAATGTCAAATTAATGAATTCGATAAATTTATTTTAGCACAACCAGCAGTGTATCTGCGAAATTTGAAGCCGGGAAATGAGTTTTTTGTATTTTAATTATCTATCTATCTATCTATCTATCTATCTATATATATATATATATATATATATATATATATATATATATATATATATATAGTTACGTAAATTAATGAATATACATATGAGGGTATACGCATATACAAAATTAATATTCAGGTGTTAATTAAACTGTACTGAATGTAGTATGAACAGAGGTATCTATCTAAACTTATTTATAAATTGAACTGTGTGTGTGTGTGTGTGTGTGTGTGTGTGTGTGTCCGTTACCTATAGACTGCGAAACGGCTATAGACTCCGAAACTCTGAAAAGGCTATAGTTGGTAACAGCCTTTACTTTTTTCTTTTAATGCTTTTTTTAATGTATTTTTTCTCGTTTTTAGACTTGGTTTGATTAACGGCATATCAACTCCTAATGGGTCATTTAATGATAAAATTTAATTTTCTTGGGAGCTATAGAAAGTTTTTTTTTAATTTCAAAATATTATTACTGCATGTTATACTTTTGCAATAATTTATTTCTACTATAAAAATGTTTTTCTGTTTTTAATCATTTCACTCCAAACTAGGCGTTACCACCACTAGTGTGCAGAGTGATAGAGTGAGAGAAAATATTGGGTACAGGAGATGTCGAAGAAAGGATAAAAGATGGATGGGATTCAAGGAGTTAAAAGACCGCAATTGACGTTTCATTTAAATTTTTGGAGGTTGTAGCTATCAGGGAAGCAAGAAAACGAGAGTGAGTTTCACAAATGATAAGTGCGAGAAAAGAAACTGTTGAAATAGTAAAGGTAGTTAGACATACTAAATTCCAATCCCCTACAGCAACCAACTACACCTCACCTTCCCCAAAATAAATCGTTTCCACCATTTATTTTCAGTTATACATATCACCCGAAGAGGAGCAGTTCGGCTCCGAAACATGAACATTTTTGTATAGTGATACTATGCTTTTATAAACCATTGTAATAAAAAAATTACAATATAATGCTCTACTCTGTATTGAGCAATCTTTATAAAATTACATTCTTGAACAGTGGGTTTATGGGTGGGTATTTGAAGGCTATCAAAATGCGTTTAGTATAATAAAGGAAGGTAAATAAGATGTTGGGTATTACCTATTTATTATCCATTAATATTTCGAGATCAGAACCTCATCTTCAGAATGATAGAAGAGCTTAGTTTCAAGTTGTCCGCTGCTGAACCGTGCCTTTAAACGAACAGTTCTCCAAATTACAAAATTCACACACACACACACACACACACACACACACACACACACACACACATATATATATATATATATATATATATATATATATATATATATGAAGACGTAATTAAATAGATAGATATGAACAGACTGAAATAACAATTTTCTTTCTTTTGCACCTCTATTTCTTTTCTTTTATTTGGTTATCTATCTTTCTTTTTTTTTTTACAGAAGGACACTCTAGGTAGAGGGTTACGTTATAGGGTAGTTTATATGGCTAGGATCGGTAGGAAACGGTGGACTCTATGGTAGTGGTCAGGGAAACATCCTCTTGGAAATCTGTTCCCTAGAACAGTGGTTCACAGGAAAAAAACTGTTTGTGTAAAACGTACTTCTTGCCGATTAAATACGGTAAGTGTGTGGGTGGTTTGATACTATGTAAGTGGTATGGCGGTTCCTCACCATACAACCTTGAAGGTCAAACTTGGGGGGACCAAGAAATATCGTTCGTTTGAACTCTTTCTATGCTAGTAGCGATAGAACAATTAGAGACTCACCTCATTACGCCTTTATAAAAGAGGTTGGAGGCTGGAAAATATATTTTCTTTTAAGAAGTACCCAATGCTTTTGATATCTATTAAAACTAGAATGTATGGTCTTCGCAGCTCCCGCCCAAATAAGGCAACATCGGGTCAATCTGGTTCTTATAACGTTTGAGGATAGCATGAGAAGTCAGGCACATGCTGGAACAGTTCAGGGAAACGATCATTTTACCTGCACTTTTAGGAATGCATTGTGTATTCTTATTCTTCTTCTAAGTGCACTGGGATTTCCGGGCTATATGGCCCGGCCAAAAAATGTCTGTCTATTTTTGCCAAGTCGTGCCTCTACCCTTCGGCGGAACCACGACTGGGTTATTTCTCTCTGCTCGGAAGCAGAGAGCGCCCTCTACCCGAAGGCAGAGTGCTGACAGTGTCGTAGAGTCGTCAGTCTAGTGACTCTGTACGACTCATTATTGAGTTGTCCCTCCCAGTAAGGGCAACATGTGACACATGGTCAGTTTGGACTGGGATTTCCGGGCTATATGGCCCAGCCAAAAAATATCTGTCTATTTTTGCCCAGTCGTGCCTCTACCCTTCGGCGGAACCACGACTGGGTTACTGCTCTCTGCTCGGAAGCAGAGAGCGCCCCCCGCACGAAGGCAGAGAGCTGACAGTGTCGTAGAGTCGTCCAGCGACTCTGTACGACTCCCGTAGTAGAGAATCCACCATTGCTATATATAGCAATGGGAACAGTCCATTTGTAGTCAAATAGGAGCGGCGCCCTAACAGTTCTCCGAGCCCTCCTTTCTCATTGCATGTCCCAGGAACTTCAACTGTCTCTTCCTGATGCTCAGTATTAATTGCCTTTTCATTTCCATCCTTTCCAAGACCTCATCTTCAAGAGAACATCTGCTCATCGTGACTGGCAATATTTCCGGCTTTGATGCGCGTTGATGGAATGTAATCAGTTTGGACTTAGAGGCATTGAATGAAAACAGCCAGTTTTTCTTACTTAGAAGTTAGTGTTAGATCAGATAAGAGGTCATTTGAATATTTCTGATCTGGAATTTCTGATCTGGAATTTCTGACTGTTATGGCGGAATTTACAGTTGTTTTGCAAATCCATTAGAGTCAACTGGCCAAGGAGGCAGGTGAAAGATTAAGAATGGGCCTAACAGCTATAAAGTTTTATAAGTCCCAAGGTTCCCTCTTAGAAAAGCGTAGAGATTAACTCACGAGCCAGTTTAACACGTCAGAAAAGCTTACATTAAATATAATGTGATCGACATTACATTAAATTAATGTCCTAGCAAACGATACAGACGGTCGTAGACATTATATATATATATATATATATATATATATATATATATATATATATACTATTTCAAAAACAAAGAATTTATTGACAGTCCCTAAGGCCCTTTCATTCAACATCTCATCATTATATTTCCAACGATTTTTTTCTTCTGATCAGATGTTAGACGAAAGGGCCTTAAGAACTGTCAATAAATTCCTTTGTTTTTAAAATAGTATACAAATTTTGTACCTCCAAACATTTGTTTATATATATATATATATATAATAGGCAGTTAAATAGATACCCATTGGATATACACCCATAAATAACATGAGTTGGGTTAGGTTAGCCGGAGATACTGCAATAAAATATCCTTAGGTTGGTTGGGCGGATGTCTAGTAGGCAGTGAAATAAACATCTATTAGAGATACACTCATAAAAACTGGGTTGAGTTAGGGCGGCCGGAGATACTGCCATGAAAGTACCCAACATTATGCCATCAAGAGTCCCACTGGAGACTACTGCACCGTGCAGAAACCATTCACAAAATGGCAGAACAATAGATCCGATAGTGTACATAAATAAAATATTTTTAGGCTAAGTCTGAGCTCCAGGACAATGGATTAGTTTTAAAGCTTTCATTACACCTGAGCAACGCCGGGCTATACTGCTAGTATATTTATACTGCGGATGACGAGGTTGCGTAGGTACTTTTCTCGAAACACTTTTTTGTTCTCTGATTTCAATTCTACGTTCCTTTCGAGTTTCACAGAATTCTATGACTTCATTTCTTCTCTTTAGGAATAGTACTTTCATCCACAAGAGCCAATCCAATATTTATTTTTGACAAATACTAAAGGCGGCCCTTACCTGCCTTCGAAGCGTTCTTCATGGCTTCGGTGTAAGCGTTGCAGTTTAAAAGAGAAACCCAGCCGAAAACCTTTTCAGCGCCCATGAGCGCACAGTACCCTTCTTCCAAAAAATATGACAGGTATAAGGTTAACAGAAAATACAACAATATAGCAAAATTCTAATCTTTTCTTTTTCCTTTCATTTCTCTGGAAATACAACTGTTGGTGATATAGGGCAAATGTAAAAATCTTGGAGAGCTGAATAGCAATTCACTTTCAGGTCAACCACAAAAAACAGTTGCAAAAAGTTATTGGCAATATTCCTGTGGGTAGCTTTCAATTTTCAAAACTTCTTTCCACTGGTGCGTAGGAGGCTACATAAGAGGAGAGTAAAGGGTTAAATAGTAGAAGAGGATGTGCGTTGTGGTGCATTGGAGATGGGTCACCAAGACGGTAACACAATAACATCCACCATCACCGATGATTTTATATTGTGTTGACATAAATCTCCGCTATGGCCATAACATATTACATTGCATTTGAATACATGGTTCTGTAGTCATTTCGCGCTATCACGCGGTGTGACGTCATAGAACCGCATTGCAAATTTGCAAACTGTGTTTGTTATTTTTGGTAACTATTGCCGTTGCCTAGCGGAGTTTTATGTCAACACAAAATAAAATCGTCGGTGATGGTGGATGTTACTGTGTTACCGTCTTGGTTACCTCTCTGAAGATGGCTAATGTGAGCCGAAAGCTTAGAAACAAATTAATAAAAAATTATCTAAATGTTGAAGAACTTTTGTCTTTATTTTCAACTGAAATTAAAGCCAAAATACGACGTTTAGAACGGCTCATGATTAAACATAATAGACATTCATTGTCTCTTATATTTAACAGTATATGTTTAGAAAAAAATATATATATTACTTGTTTTACCATTATTTTCTTAATGGATACTCGTATTTGAGTAGATAGTCGGTTCTTTTATAATTAAACAGTACGTTATACAATTTTCACCGGCCTAATTTGTTCGAGAAATCCTATTCGGAATGCATCTATCTTACAGCAGAAATCGAACCTGCATATTTCCAATACTAGAAAAACGCCGTCCTTAGATCTACGGAAGATTCACAGCAGAAAAGATTCGATTTTACCTACAATTTGTCTGCCATGAATATTTCGTATGACTTCGTTATATATATATATATATATATATATATATATCCTTTTTAAACGAGTTAATTCGCTACCTTGGTTTCTACCATGAGTGGTGTCTTCAGGCGATTTTTAATAACTTGTTTATATATATATATATATATATATATATATATAACCAAGTAAATAATTAACCACATTTCCCTGCCTGATGATAGTGTATTAAATACCGAAACTTTCTGTCTATTAAGATACAGTGTGCTGTAATATATATATATATATATATATATATATATATATATATATATATATATTGTGTGTATTTTGGCAGTATTTTTTCATTAATACAGGTTTCATTGAATAATATAAACAAGTTCTGTCTATTTATTTTGTGTAAGATCCTTTCATATGATTAACTTGATAGTGTTGTCATGAAAAGACGACAAGAAATCGCAGTAATTGTTGTTTTTTTATGGGGTCTGAGCTTTCGGCTTACATCAGCCATTATCAAAGGATGAACATTTAATATATAGTGAACATAGAACATTTAAATTATTAACAGAGTGGAGTTAAACAGAGAAAATTAAACAGGTCCATTTTTTGCGTGGCAGTTGGCCGCAGGCGGTGAACGAAGTGGTGGTGGTAGGTTCTTGGTCACATGAGGGTATAGTGGCATGAGGGGATTGGTCTGGGGTCTGCTACTATTGTGGATGGAGGAGGTAAGCATAGTAACTATGACCTCTCCCGTCGATTATAGACATTGGAGTATGTTAGTGGAGATGTTGAAATTTATTTTATTTAAGCTAGGTTTAAACTGTTTGATGTAGATAGCTTCTAGAATTTATATATATATATGAGACCCGCATTCCAACTTTTCCAAGGCCGATCCGCATATTTCATATATGTTACCTTAAACGTGAACTTCGCTATATATATATAGTTAGTTAATTAGTTAGTTTTTGGTCATAATTAAATTAGACAGGTTGTATTAAAAAGTGTTCAATACAATTATATTGTAGAACTGGTGAATATTTCTCATTTGGAAATTAATTATTTCTGTGACCTTCTAACTTTTGGTGTCTTCATGCAATTAACAGTAACTGATTTTAGCGATTTTCTAAAGCTCAAACAGGGATCTTTTACGATCTTTTACGATCTTTTACGATCTTTCACGAACGTCCCATTAGAATTTCAAACAACCGAAAAATTTTCTAAATTAGAAGCCATTACTTACGGATCTTAGAACGCTTTCATCCATGGTTGTATGTATTTATTGGCACGATTACACTTGGACAGACTTTCTGTTCTTTCACTTAGGAATTTCTTTATTTCTGGGAACATAATAGCTAATTTTTCCTCCTGACATAATCTGCATACTTTACCTCCATTGTAAGGTTTGGCTATTTTTACTCTGCACCACGTTATACCGATATACTTTTCATGTTTCGGTTTTCATTTCTACGCGTGACTAGCCAGTGTTTTATAATTTTTGAAAAATTTAATTTAATTTCATTTTTTTTTCCTTTGTATTTATCCTTTACTATGTTATCTTTTGTTTTTTCAGGTTAAAATTTTTTTACATGTCTGGCTTTCAGTGATAAAACATTGAATCACTACTGTCTGTAGAGTCGTACACACACCATTCTTTAAAATGTCATAACCTGCTACCCTACTTAATTCATCTCATTGGCTGACTTCTTTATTCTAATGTTTTATTTATTTTTTATTTTCATTTTTTTATTTTATATTTTTAAATACCCTTATCTATAGATTACAAAATAAATATACATCTAAACTTATTTATAAATGGAACTTTGTCTGTGTGTATCTGTGTGTGTGTCCGTTATCTATAGATTCCGAAACGGCTGAACCGATTTTCTTGAAAATTTACACAGTTGTATTTTAAGCGTCTGCGAGTGTTCTTAGCTATGTTTTGTGTCGTGGTACCCCCGACAAATATAGAAAATCGAAAAAATCGAGTTATAGAAGGAATGGTCCGATTTTAATCAAATTTGATACACTCATAGACAAAGAAATAAGAAACAATATTCAGAAGTTTCAAGGTTGCAGTTCTTATAATAGTGCAGAAAATCGATAATATATATATATATATAAAAGGCAAGATGTTTGTGTGTGTGTGTGTGTGTGTGTGTGTGTGTGTGTGTGTGTGTGTGTGTGTGTGTGTGTGTGTGTGTGTGTGTGTGTTTATCTGCCTGTGTGTCTGTATTTTTTCAGCCCTTTCATTTTAGTTTTTGTTTCGGGTTTGGCTGTAAGTAGGTATAATTGTAGTTCTTAGTCTCAGCTATGATACCATTTACTCAGAGGACCTATTTAGCCTTCAAAATTCAGTTTACGACGAAAAAAGCTTATTTGATATCAATACCAGGAAATCAAAATTTGACTTACATCCATTCATTTTTCTTTCAGTCTACGGTTTCGCTTTAACTGGAAACAACTATTGCTTTTTAGTCTTTCGTGCCAACGTCTAAAGAGTCTGAGCTCCAGGACCATGGATTAGTTTTAAAGCTCTCATTACACCCTAGCAACGCCGGGCTATATTGCTAGCATGCATATAAAATACTACAAAAGCGAAAGCTAGGACCCCTTAGAGACGATAAACCTTTATAGTACTAACAACACTCTTATATCAAATTTTACCTATTACACACGCTAATCTGTGATCTAATTTAAAATTTAAAAATTTAAATTTCATAGAAAAAAGTGATTTTTTTTAATTCAAAATTAAGGTTAAATATACAAAATTAGATTTGCTATAAAAACTATACTTAAATACAAAAATATTCTATAGTTGTACAAATAAACATTAAAGATGGGTCCAATCCCATCCCTCCTCACCCTTTACACTTCCGTACTCTCTCTCCCTCTAATAAACCCAAAAAATAATGTCTAGTCATGAGGCCATAAAACACACCCCATCTTCTAATGTTAAATCTGTCTACAAAATTCCCGGCCTTTTCATTAATCAACTATATTCCCTACCTATCCCACTTTCTTCAAAATTCTAACAGACAATTTACAAGACTTATTCCCTTATCGCTAACCCCCACCACATCCCGCACATAACTCGCCAAATATAAGAAAAGAGGCTTTCCACTCCTTTCCACACCACCTGAAGAGACATTGTAATTTCAATATCGAAACAAAATGTATAATTTGTAGTGGAAAATTTTTTTTACATGTTCTAAAATATAATTCATAATAAATATATTATTATATATATGTATTACACGACTTGGTGTTGTGGCTGATGCTTGAAAGACAAATAAGTATTTCTGCCGCTGTCTGTTTAAGGATATGTCTCTTGTAATTTATGGATTATTGACAAAGCTTCAAATTCATAAAACAAGATATAACAAATTCGTTCGCATCCTTTTAACCGACGGTGCGTTATTGATATTTGCTGCTATTGTCTGGCTCAGTAATTGCGAACGAGTAGTGAATTGTTCTTGTCACTACACTATGCAGGTTCCCCGATGCTGTGGCATTTCGACGTCCATTGAAATGTTTGACGTTATACGGACAAAGACTTACACCACAAAACCAGCTGCTACTACCTGAAAAGGTAACAAAGAAACGAGTCAAAATTTTGGGAGTTTTCTTTTTTTCCTCAAATATAGGATTAATCAAGCGACATGACTGTCACTTTTGACACCTGGCGATGATTATTTATTCAAATGATGCGTAAAACGGGAAGCCTGGAAAGTAAAAATCCGAAACACAGACCGGCAAAAGAAAAGAACCGACATATTACTCCAGAGCAGCTGGTCACGTTTCTTACGGTTGAGTGTCAATATATAGCAAAAAAAGGAAATGCTTTTTCGTTATGTTTACGTTAGAGTGAATCTAACGAAAGCGAAATGACGAGAAACCATAATGATCTGCTGACTTTGTAATGACCAGCAGACGATCACACTTCTGGTTTAACGCATGCTCACAACCAGAAAAAGAATAACTACACAATTCTTTCTTTAAGTTTATACGACAAGAATTAACTGTTGGTCTTTTATTTTTTTCTGTTTTATTTTCAGTTATGCGAAGATGATGAAACTTGGCTCGGCTCCTTCAAGTTTTATCTTTCATTCCGAAAGATAAAATTATGTATAAGGAAAATACGTTAGCATTTTGAGAAAACGAGCAATAAATTAAATTACTTAATGTCTATCCGGTAATCAGAAAACAGAATGTGTTTGTTCATGTTAAAACCGAGAAACGTATCAATAATGTTGTAAAAGACAGCCTGAAAAATATTGAATTTAATCCACAGAGGGTGATGAAAAGAGGAAATGAATATTTCTAGTTGGAGAAAGTTAGTTTTTGACTGTTGCAGTCCTTCTGAGGTCAAAGGAGTTTAGCGTTTGAAGTTAAAACGGCCTCTTGAAAAAGGTGATCTAGACTCGATTCCAGAAGATATTCAGTGCGAGCTTGTAGGTAACATATTCGGGAAGGTTTTTCTATTTCGTGCCGAAATGGCTATTCATCTAAGATCCCATGAAAATTGGCAATCTAATGCTGACTATGTGCTTGTCCTTCCTGAAAGGCCTATATCGTGCCTATGTCAGTTTCGTGATAAAATTTGCAAGTCTAACACCGGGCTGAAGAGGTATATGAATGTATAGCGAATGTCACTTTCTAGACTCTCCAGTAGTCTTATTTAGATATGGAAGCCATGTGTCCCGAGCGGTTTCAAAAAACATTTTTTCATATAAAAATAATCCATAATTTACTCTCCTGTTAACTTGGGGGCACCAGTCTACCTTTCAGGGTAGACTTTCAGGTTTTATCAAACGGTGCACCTGAGTGCACCGTTTGATAAACGTTGGTCTAAAGTTATTAGATTTTCTCCTTTGTTAATTTAATTTTTTTTTTTTTGTTTGTTTGTTTTTGTCAACCAGGATGTAATACTCATCATTATTACTTATACACCAAGTCCTACTCGGATTTATTATTGACAGCAAAATCTTAACGGAATAACATCTGCAGACACAGAAAAACAACTACAAGAACACCTAGAGAAGGTAGTGAAAGAAAGCGAAAAGAAAGAACAAGACATCAATTGCAAAAAGACAGAACATATGGTTGTTAGCAAAAGGAACAACTCAACAGAAAGATTACATTTTGGGGATACCGAGGTCAAACAAGTACAATAATTTAAATATCAGAAAGCGTTTTAAAAGAGAACAGAAAGTGCGACACTGAATTTTGAAGGTGCCTTAAGATGGCCAAAGATGCATTTCAAAAACATAAAAGTAAAGTATTAAGGAATAGAAAAATCTAGTTAGAAACAAGGAAAAGAGTACTGAACTGTTATGTAATATCAGTCCTCCTATATGGCAGTGAATGCTGGACAATCTCCTCACAGATGAAGAAGAGACTTGAAGCAAGAGAAACAAAGAAAAGTGTACTGAACTGCTGTGCAATATGACAACGAATGCCGTACAATCTTCTCACAAATGAACAAGAGACTTGAAGCAACAAAAATGTGGTTCTACAGAAGGATACTGAGAATACCATGGACCGAACAACGACAGGATTTTAGAGAAAATGAAACAAAAGAAACACGTATATTTAAAATTAAAGAGATTTCTAGGGCATATAATGAGGAAAGAGAGCTTGGAAAATATGATGCTTACAGGACAGATTGAGTGCGGAACGGGCAGAGTAAAACAATGCATAACCTACCTAGCGAGCTTGAGGGAATGTTTTAGGAAAAGTAACGGAAAGACGGATGTGCGTGGTGGTCCAATAGATATCGGCTCGGAACGAGAAATCGGAGAGCCGAGTTCGAATTCCAGCTGAATTCATTGCATTCACTTACGCACAAATACCCTTGGGAAAGGTATTAATCCGTCTATTCCTTCCAGTTATGGGTTAAATAGCAGGACAGATTGGGTTCTATAGCCTTGGCTGGCAACCAGTCTACTGCAGAAAGCAATGGCAACCTACTGCGGGATAATCTTCTGCCCAGTCAGTCATGTCTCTTTCGAGACATGATCGCCCAAACGTGTTTCACGTATGGCATTTAACTCACTGACTGAACAGAAAAACAACGTTTATTTAGAGCTCCAAATGACGGGAAATTTGGAGAGCCATGATCGCCAACGTCCAGAAATGATACGGCTCATAGATAGTTTATCTACTGACTCATGGGAATTGTTGTGACAAAATCTTTGTTGCCATGTTGTTGTTGTTGTAGCCTGTTTGGGTCCGGAAGTAAGACACGGAAACAAGAAGATAGCTTCGAACAGTGTATTAGAATAATAGAGCATATATACAAATACGAGTGTTAGTAATCAGCAAATAGAAGTGTAGTCCGACGGTATAGTTACGCTGCGTTTAGACTGCGTCTAGACTGTCACTCAGCTGCGTCTCGGAAGTCATGCAGGCTAGTATTATATTGACTGAGGAAGAGTCCATTCCTATAGATAGGGCACCATAACAGAACTAGAACAATCTTCCCTGGTGAACGAAATAAAGTGTTCAGTTCGACATTTCTTCTTTTCAACCATTTTTTCACAATTTATATTAAATGAAGTAGAGAAATATTCATTTTTAAGCATAATCTCATTCGTTGTCTATGATGCACTTAATTTAATACTGAATATTAATTACATAGATTTTCTCTCTTAAAGCCATATCGATTCAGAACGTAGGCAATCATGTCTCTTCAGAGACACCCTTTCTTTATTATCTGTAAACTGACCTGACTTCTTGGGAAAGATAGCTGAGTAACTTTCTGTTAGATACTACCCAAGTTTAGAAATCCCAGTTTACTTTGCTATTTAACCCATAGCTTGGAGAAAAAGAGATACATTTATGTTAAGGGCGTTTCTGTGAAAATGGACACAACTGACGAGGCGAGAATTTGAACCCAGCACAGTGATTTTACATTCTACGTGGATAACTACTAAGCCAAAAAGCACATCCATAATCAAACAGATTATACAACGAAACTTTAAAATTAAAGTTCAGCTAATAACCGAGACGTATATGTCTAATATTTAAGCATAGAATGTGGTTTCTATGGAAACAAAAATGGCGCTTATACTAAATATCAGAATGTGAGAATTGAAATTTCCAGTGTACATAATGAGGAAAGGGGGCTTGGGAAATTTGATACTCACAGGACAGATTGAAGAAAAGAATTATGGAGAAAAACAACGCATAGCTTACGTAGCGATCTTGAATAAATAAATGACGGAACTGGAAAAAGAAGAATGTCGTTTCAATATTAACCACTTGACTCTAGTTCTTTCCCCACCCCGTATATCCTTTCCTTTCTCTCCACCTTTGAAACTGTCATCACACCTGCATTCTCATCCTTCTATTGCTCCTTTCTAAATGGTTCGACTTCCTCTTCACTCTCTTCTAATTAATCTTTTTACACTTATATAGCCCCCTGCACATCAGTGGCATAACCGCCTTGCTCGGGGTGATATGATTAAAAAAAAGCGTCTCCCTATTACATTTTAATCATTAAATGATTGATTAGTTTTTTTACGGCTTATCAACCTATTATAGGTTATTCAAAGCCAATATTTTTTTTCAGATTATAAGAAGTTTTCAGATATATATATTAACTTTACTAATGCCTACTAGGAGGAGATGAGGTGGATTTATACCTTTCCCAGTGGTATAAGTGTAGCAGATTGGAATTAGAACCCGGCTCTCCAATTTCCAACTCCGAGTCGTTATCCACCTCCCAACCTGTACATCCGAGCTTACAGCACCTGATATTCCCAAGCGGTCTCCCATACTCACCAGGTTCAATGTTGCTTGTCAATAATCATGCGAGAATTGGTGTTGCGACGTGACGTACACATCCTAATGAAGGAGAAAATTACGTAAGCTATCTGAGTAGGATAACAAAGTACTCCCTTTGCTGAGCTCGATGTAACACTTGCGAATTTCGTTGTAGCCACAGGCCACAATGTATTTAAAAGAACCTTTATCGTGAAAAGAAAATCGAATCTCTAGGGATATTTCAATGTTAAAAAACATAAGTTTTACTTGTGATTTAGTGTCATGTGGGCTGTCTACTAGAAATTTTGCTTGTAAACACTTGTCGAGTACCAAGTTAATGATTGTAAACATTTTGGCCACTAATTTTTGGAAGTTTGACAAATAGCTCTATTTGCAGAACAGGGTTTTGGCTTGCACCTTCATGGTCATTTTCGAACACTGACCACGTTTATTGGACAAAAATCTAAACACATAAAGCTTTCAAGATGCGTATGTGAACGTTTATATCTCCAAATTATCATCTATATTCGTTATTAATGATGAACATTTACATTGACACATCAATAAGTTTTTGACTGAAATATTAAAAATCAGCTTTTATTCTTGCAAAAACAAACATCTATTATTCAGCATAAACAGCTTCCTTGTCAATAACGAATATTAATTTATATAGATTATTATACAGAGAACATTCTTGGCCAGTGTTCAGCTACACGTAGGTCTTAGTCCTGGGTATGGCGATAAACTAGATTCAGCAGCAAGGGCTCTGATGGAAAGATTGGAGGTTTTGAAAAGCATGACACCACCTCTTAATTGCTTTTGCTTCCAGGTCTACCCTGACCCGGGGTCGTATGACCTGTTAAGGTCCCAGCCATGGGCGAATAGTAAACCCCACATAGAAAACGAAATATTATAAAGATATGAAAAATATATTTTTACAGTGAAAATACCAAACAACATGTTTTACATAAAAAATACCAACAATGCATATTTTAGTAAAACATGTGGGCCCGTACTCATAAAAATGATGGTAAAATATTTTTATCGATATGACGGCAATATATATACTGATGTACCGTCTATTGGGTCTACGGCTATATAGTGTTGAATACACCGGTTCTCTTCCAATCACCGTAATTAAGCAACATCGACCCTGGTCATTAAGTACTTAGATGGGTGACCATTTGGGAAAACCAGGTGCTGCAAACGTAATAACCAAGAATGGTCAACCGGTCCTCCAGGTTTGGGAATGGAGCGCAGGGCTAACAACCCTGCACCATAAAAAAAACAGTTTGTTACGGAAACAGAAACAAAAAGTTACCGCCCTACAAGGTGTAAAAGGGTGAGATGATTATGACCGTCTATTAAGACATAAAAAAAATCAAAACCCCTGAGCGTAACAGGATATATATACTCGTTTGCTCTTTATTGTTGTTTTTGCAATAATTATATCGTCGAGTGGTAATATATATATATATATATATATATATATATATATATATATATATATGGTCTTTATTAAAATAGAGAGGATTACCAAGAATACATTTTTAAGTCAGACTTACCAACACTTACCAACATTAAATTTTATAACAAAATGACCAACAATACATTTTATCTGTCGATGAAGCCATTCAACCATGTTCAAAATATTTATATTTCGTCTTTAAATGACTCCTAAGTTGATATGCCGCTAAACAAAATCATGTTAGTCTATGGTTTTATTGAAGAAAATACCCGTCCTCCTGCAGAATTTGAACCTGCGTTCTCTAATGACGGTTCCCCCTAGTGGACGCAATTTCGAATCTTGCTGGAAGACGCATATTTTTCTAACAAGATTCCTCGATTATTCAAATCAGTAGATTTAAATGAATATACTATTTAATTATTAAAAAAAAACAGACTATCTACCCAAATAAGATTATTAAAAATAGTGTTCAAACAATTAAATATATGTTGAATATATCCATTTCGTAACGGATTTCATAAAAGTTTCGTAAATATATATAACATTAAATCTAATTTCACAACGGAAATAATGTGCAAAAAAATGGTCTTTTTGTAGAAGAACGAAAACTCAAATCTAGTCATGTTCTATTTGAACGGCTTAGAATAAATGTTATTATATATTATATAGGAATCAGACAATCACATTAAAAAAAGGGGGCACCCACGAAAAGTAATTCACAACAAATGGCTAAAGTAGTTGCCGAAAGTGTATGGCACAATAGACACTATGAACGATTTTTACACTCCCTTAACCGCCATCAAAAAGAAACATCTAAGAATGCTAGTAAAACTCAATAAAAAAATGAATCAAATTTTCCTTGGCTGTTATAATTAAAGAAATACGTTTATTTGAGATTATTAACTCTTTCCTTACAGACTATTTCCCCTGAGCGTGATAGGAGGGGATATATATATATATATATATATATATATATATATATATATATATATATATACTTCATTACTCGACGACAGGTCTCATCAGGCAGTAAGTTTGCCCATGAAACCGATATGGTCAATATTTGGGTAACAAGTAAATGGTGAACATTTCTTTCTTTAATATATTGTTGGCTCTGCGTATTTTGATTGTACCTTGACCACCTTTTGAAATAACTGCCTACTGGTCTAACCAGTCTCTCTTCTACTGTTGTTATATATATATATATATATATATATATATATATATATATATATGTGTGTGTGTGTGTGTGTGTGTGTGTGTGTGAAATGAATTGTTTGAACATTAATTGATACTCGTATTTAAGTAGATATTCTGTTTTTTTAGTTAAACATTATTATATATTTATATCTACCAGCCTGATTATTTACGATGAATTGTTATTACGCAAATGTGTGCCATTCGGCAGGATTCTAAATGGCACACATTTTCGTAATAACAATTTATCGTAAATAATCAGGCCGGTAGATATAAATATATAATAATGTTTAACTAAAATATCTACTTAAATACGAGTATCGATAAAAAAAATAAAATAAATAAAATAATGTTCAAACAATTCATTTCATATATATATATATA
>JBBBDQ010000118.1:0-110000 GCA_037127315.1 Ascarosepion bandense
TATTATTATTATTATTATTATTATGTCATTTTTCATCATATTTCGATTTCTGCTTTGGTCTCACTACCAACCAAGTCTGCGGGGAGACCTAAGGCAGGTAGTGGCGTGTTGTTATGGCTCCATTTCATGTTTTTCTATCTTCCCTATCATCTCCAGCATTACATAGATAAAGTTTTCCTTAGTGTGTGGTCTGTACTTAATAAGACAATTTTTTGTATATCTCTTAAGCTGGGGTTTCCAGGGATTCTTTCAATGTGTTGTTTTGTTCCATTTTTTATCATTCCAAGTGCACCTACTATTACTGGCACAACTCTTGTTTTCAATTACCACATTTTTTCTATTTCAATTTCCAGGTCTTTATATTTTGACAGTTTTTCAAATTCCTTGATTGCTATGTTACAATCCGCTGGACAAGCCATATCAATTAATAGACAAGTTTTCTCCTTCTGGTTTTTAACAATAATGTCTGGCCTGTTTGCTTCAATTTTTCTGTCTGTGTAGATGGTGTAATCCCATAGAATGGTTACATCTTCTATTTCTGTAACCGGTGCTGGGTGATGTTCATACCAGTGTTTGCCTACAGATTTTCCATAATGTTTGCATATTGCCCAATGTAAATATTGCGGCGATTTTTATATTCATTTGGGGCAAGCACAGAACAGCCTGAGATTAGGTGGTCTATTGTTTCTTGATGTTTATCACAAAACCTGCATTTTGGATCCATATTATTATGCATAATATTTGCCTGAAAGTTTCTCGTGAAAAGACTTTGGTCTTGTGCTGCAAGAATAAAGCCTTCAGTTTCAGACTTTAATCCAGATGCACGTAACCATCGATGAGTATTAACTTTGTCAACATTGGATTTATTGGCAGGTTCTGGATATTGGCCATGCAGAGGTTTGTCTTGCCAGCGCTCTTTCATCTGTTCAAGAGCTTTATCTTTGGCTTTCATTTTCATATTCTTTGCCGCAATAGCCGGCTCTTGGCTTCCGTTCTGATTTTCTACAGAATCTACTAACTGTAAATCTTGTTTGAATTTACTGCCTTCTTTTATTATTGAATATTTTTTCTTTCTTTCTTCATGTTGCCTTACTAATTGTATCATCCAATCCTTTGTTGTTTCTATGTATGTTAGTAAGCCAATAGTTGTTGTCTTGTATGACAATTCCAGCTGAATAAAACCTCTTCCACCTTCTTTACGGGGTATTATTATTATTATTATTATTATTATTATTGTTGTTGTTGTTGTTGTTGTTGTTGTTGTTATTAACCTAGCAGCCATCAGACCAAATTTGGCAAACAATGGAGCGGAGGATAAAAAAATGCACTAAGAAAACAGAATTAATGGAAAAATTAGAAAAGCTGTTTAAAAGAGCTGAAAAGACATAATTGTACACAAGTACCGATATATTCAAAGTATATTTTGACGTCCTTTTTGTTGAAGACGTAAGTGAGTCTATTCTACTCAGTCACTATCCACTATAAAACATAATCTTATCTTCAAACGACAGGGCACCAGCTGAATTCTTAATGGATGTTCTCTGTTGGGCTTATACCTTGAGTAAAATATTACTCGAAACAGATTTCATTAATCGAATTTACTAAATACCTAAATTAAATCAGTGTCTAAGCCATTCAGGTTCAAATGATAAAAGGTCAAGGTTTTTAATTCTATCAAGGTAAGGTCTATATTTACACACACACACACGCATGCGCATATATATATATATATATATATATATATATATATATATATACAGACACATATATTTACACACACATGTGCATATATATATATATATATATATATACACATATATTTACATACACACACATGCGCATATATATATTTACACGCACATATATTTACATACACACACATGCGCATATATATATTTACACACACATATATTTACATACACACACATGCGCATATATATATTTACACACATATATTTACATACACACACAAGCGCATATATATATTTAGACACATATATTTACACACACAAATGCGCATATATATATATATATTTACACACATATACATTTACACACACATGCGCATATATATATATTTACACACACATATGCGGATATATATATATTTACACACACTCGTGCGCATATATATATATATACTTACACACACATACATTTACACACACATGCGCATCTATTATGTCTATATTTACGCACACATATATTTACACACACACACACACATATATATATATATTTGTACATGAATAATCTGTTTCATGCAACACGATTTTCAAAATATTTTAGCTAAAATATTGTATTTTTAAGTGTATCAAAATTGTATTTTGAAAGTATTTAAAATAAAACACTCTTAAAACATATAAGAAAAGTCTATGCAAATCACACTAACACATACACGCACACAAACTCACACACACGCAAACACACACACACACACAGATATATATATATATATATATATATATATATATATATATATATATATATATATAAGTCAAGATTGGAGTCAATACTTCCATGGAGTCAGTCTGTTTTATGCTTAAACGCAATCTTTGGAATATATATATATATATTTATTCAGATACTTTAATCCAAGCGGAAAAAGCAGGTAGGTAAATTCCAAAAACCCGATCCTAATTAATATTAAAATTTTATTTTAATATTAAAAAATGATACAGGAAGAGAGCTCCATCTAATAAAATATTACAGAGCAAATATAAATTAAATAGGATTAATTCAAGGGTGTTGAATGACCATTTCGATATGAAATCCCCACAGGGGATAACACATCACCTCAGCAAGAAAATTTGTTGCTGAGGTGATGTGTTATCCCCTGTGGGTATTTCATATCGAAATGGTCATTCAACATCCTTGAATTAATCTTATTTAATTTAATTTAATTTACATATATATATATATATATATGTGTGTGTGTGTGTGTGTGTGTGTGTGTGTGTGTGTGTGTGTGTGTGTGTGTGTGTGTGATAAAATACAGTACAAGCAACAAACTTTGAAGACACGCTGCATTTTAAAAAATATGTAAAATAAGGTAGTTTCTACTTCTTAAAGCAAAAGATAAAATCTCACTAAATGCCGTGTGTTTACTTCTATTTTGTCAAGATTATGCACTTCTTTATGAAGAAAAAAATCATACAACAGCATCATACTTTTTTTTCGTCAATAAAACTATCACCTGCCTTGATTACTACTTTTTCTTGGCATTCTTTCTGTTTTTGAAAACAAATAGTAGATTGTAAACTTTCCCAAGTATTCCTCAAACACTGAGAAAGCTCACTCTCACACTTTGGATATTCTGTTCTGCCTCTCATATCTAATTCATTCCATGCTAACGCAATGGGAGGTGGGGTCAGAAAAGTGAGCCGGACAATTCATAGTTTCCAGAATTGTGTTCCTTGTTTTTGACCCGAGGAAAATTTGACACAATTTACAAGTGTATTTAGCATTGTAGACTTGTTGGAAAGGAGCTTTTTTCCAGGTAAGCGTAAAGCAGATAATGTAGCAGATCTTTACAAAATCGAATTATATTTTTGGTCATGTTTCCCTTGACCTGATTCAAGATTTCTCTCTCTCTCTCTCTCTCTCTCTCACTCTCTCTCTCTCTCTCTCTCTCTCTATCTATCTATCTATCTATCATCTCAAACACCACAACACCATAACAAACTCACTATCATGCTTAACACAGTCTGGAAGAAGAAGACTATATGTTTTCATCTCTATACACTAAGAGAACAAGTTTTCTCCTCGTCTGGAACAACAATACATATATCCTCAACGATTTGTACCAAGAAAAAGAACTCATTCCGTTTGGAACAAGAACACTGTACGTTTTGTCTGACTACACTACATGAAAGAATTCTCCTTATCTGGAACAGGAAGAAATATACTCTCAACGCTTTCTACCAAGAGAAAAAAACACCTCACCATTTGAAACAAGAAATTTCCACGTTTTCATCTCTCTACACTAAGAGGAGGAATTTCCATCATTTGGAACAGGAAGAGATATATCCTCAGTGCTATGTATCAAGAGAAAGAACTCCATCAGTCTCGAACAAGGCAATACATTTTCATCTCTCTACGCTAAAAATTAAGAATTCCCTCGTCTGAAATAGAAAGACTATATATCCTCAAGCTTTGTCATGAAGACAAAAACGCACCAAGCACTGCCATCAGAATAAAGAATTCCTTAATCAGTTTTTCAATATTTACTACCAAAAACAGTTAAAATTTGGACTCATCTGTGCAAATTACCTTTTGCTATTCTTTCAATATCCATTGCTTCCGCGTTTTTTGCCCATAGTTTTTTCTTCTTATTTACCTTACAAAACAGGGGTTTCTTGATAGAGAAGGTTGCTGACAATACCATGGACTAAATATGTGAGCAACAGCAACGTTTTGGAGAGAATGGAAACGAAGAGGAAACATATACTTAACATCAGGAAGAGATAACTGAAGTTTTTGTGACACGTAATGAGGAAGAGGGTTTAGAGATTCTAATACTCACACGGCTGGTAGATGGAAGAGAGACGGGAAAATATATGACATACTTGATGGGCTTAAACAAATGGATGGCAGAGCAGGGTTTGGGAGAAATACCATGACAAAATATATTAAGCAAAAAAAAGGACAAGAAGTTATGGTGGGTCATGATTGCCTCTGTTCTTAAGGGACACGGCACATAAAAGAAGAAGTTGTGCCCCAAAGCCCCGTTGATCTAAACTGATTTTTCAAAATTGAGAGCGACACTGGTTACTGTCGAGAGGAATTAAGTTCAGCTGGGAACTCTGAAGGAGTTTTCCTTCTATTGTTATTTTTTTTATTATTATTTTTTATTATCTTTGCTCTTAATAATCAAGTGAATACAACATAAAAAATGAATACGACATAGGAATAAATATGAATGTGTTCAGTAACCGTTTTCATTTTTGGTAACGTATTCATTTTTGGTGTCGTATTCATTTTTGGTGTCGTTTTCATTTTTGGTGTCGTTTTCATTTTTGGTGCTGTATTCATTTTTGGTGTCGTTTTCATTTTTGGTGCTGTATTCATTTTTGGTGTCGTTTTCATTTTTGGTGTCGTATTCATTTTTTGTGTCGTTTTCATTTTTTGTGTCGTATTCATTTTTGGTGTCGTTCACATAACGTCAGGGCTGTTTGCTGTTAATTCCTTGTTTTTTCTTGTTTATATAGAATATGATGTCATATTGTGGGAGTGGTCTTGTTTATGATTGGTTGGGCATTCTTTTTCTTTTTGTTTGTAATTTTTGTTTGTGTTTGTTTGTAATTGGCTATTTTTATTTTTCATTATTTTTTATTATGTAGTTGTTGAGTGACAACATCGTAACAGTGTTCTCGCGAAACTTCAAAGTCGGCATGAATCTGCTCTGTTAAAGTGACAAACTCTTTATATCCATCAACACTCTATCTTCACCCCGATATTGTGCACTTTACGATAAAATACCTGCTTACCAAAATACATCTTTTTTTTTAATCGTGTCACCCCGAGCAAGGCGGTAACGCCACTGATGTGCATGGGACTACGTAATAGTGAAAAGATTGGAAAAGAGAAAGCCAGAAACCACAACCTAAACAGGGATCAAGGGATGAGCCTCTTAACCTGTTCAATAGACGTGGGTGGAGTGTGAACCGGACGATAGATAGATCTATCTACTCCAATTGAAAAAAAACCAAAGTGAGAAGATTGGAAAAGAGAAAGCCGGAAACCACATCCTAAACAGGGAACAAGAAATGAGCCTCTTAACCTGTTCAATAGACGTGGGTGGAGTGTGAACCGGGCGATAATATAAAGTACATTTTATAAGTAAATCCACTATTATACTATTAGACCGAGGAAATGATAAATATGGACAGACTATGTTATATATACGTATGCGGGAGAAACTAAGAGCGAGAAAATGTTATATAAATATCTATATGCTGAGTAATAGAATGATAAAATGAATAAAAAATTTATGTACCATGTTTCGTCTTTTAAAAAGACTTCATCAGATTAAAATAACTGATGAAGCTATATATAGATATATATATGTGGCGGGGGTTGAGGAAAATAAAAATGTCGGATATAATTATGAACCGAGAGGAAAAGCTGAAGATGCGGAGAAGCTAAATTTTAAATTAACGTAAATTCATATAATTATGTTAAAGCACTTCACAAAAAATTAAAGGATCCTTTTATTTAAAAATCTAGCACACTAGTGTCCGAAATCATAATCAAAGTTTTTCGTTTATATGTTTCTACCTTTCCTATATATATATATATATATATATATATATATATATATATATATATAGAAAAAATATATATATATATATATCTGTAAATTCAGATAAAACAGTGGGGAAATAGTCATTTTCAACATGTCAAAGTTGACTTAGCAGTTACCTCCACACCACTTACCCTGCTAACCCTAGGGTCAGGCCACATACCTCCCACGACTAAGGAAGAATTACTACTGGCTCCGTCCTCCAGCCCAATCCAAAGAAAAGCCAATACATCTCAACCCCTTCCTTTACCTAAACTAACCTCTGGGCTTAGAATATTCTTCATTCTCTGTTTAGAAGTGGTCGAAGAATGCATGCCTTAAAATGACATGTTGAAAATGGCTATTTCCACACTAAGTTTTATCTGAATTTACAGATAAATAAAGATATATCTGCTCTGTAAATTGAATTTGGTTTGCATTGAGCTCTGCATTGGATCAGTTTTAATATTTTAACCATATTACTAGGATCCTCCTGGATTATTTATCAACCTTATCCCTGATTTTACAAACCCTTCCCGGAATTTTACCGCCTATAATTCCATCGGTAAAAACAATATTTTAGTCGAAACGCATATTGTTTTTTTCGTTTTTGCTTTTGTTTTTTGTGGGTTTTTTTGTTTTGTTTTTTGTTTTGTTTTTTGTTATATACTAATGTGAAGGTGACCTTAGACGTCATCCGCGCTTAACAGATGGAGTGGCGCTGGGGTTTTGAACTGGAAAACAAGGGGCAGAAGCTAGAAAAAAAATGAGAACCCCAGACGTAGATTAACCATAATTTCTAACTTAAAATTCTTTGCATTCACTTACGCGCAAATACCTTTGAGAAAGGTATGAATCCATGGCTTCTCACTCCTGATATGGATTAAATAGCAGGACAGATTGTCTTGATTGGCAACCAGTCTACCGCAGATAGTAATGGCAACCTATTGTGGGAAAATCTTCTGCCAAGTCAGTCATGTCTCTTTCGAGACATGATCGCCCAATCTTTTATAGCGTATACCACTTAATTGACTGAGTGATATTTAGCCATTTACCAGATTTGTTAATTGTGTTATCTCCCATAATTCTTTACCAGATCAATTTTTTTATGTTTTTAAAGAAATCATTTCACCCCCAAGCAAAGCTATGCAAGATGCAAGGGGTTAACTGAGAAAATGTTATTAAGAAGAAAAGAAAAAAATGTAACCGAATTTATAGAGACAGAACATTACGATTTTTCTTGAAGGTTTTGAAGAACGTAGTTAAGAGGAAGACAAGAAGTCCTAAGAGAGTTCCACAGGCGCGAAATGCGAGAAAAGAAATCATTTAAATAGAAATTCTAGCAATTTCAACAGTAAAATGATGAGACCTAACAGCCACTCTACTCTTCTTCTTCTATTCGCTGTGTTCCTTCAGAAAGTAGACGATCATGGCCCTCTACATCTCCCTATCCCTTGTAGCTCATAACATCCTTTCTCTTGTTACTCTTCCAAAACCCTGCTCTGCCATCAATTTGCTCAAGCCCTTCAAATATGTCACGCGTTGCTTTCTCCTGTCTCTCTTTCTATCTGTCTATCCTGTGAGTGTCAGATTCTCTAAACCCTCCTTCCTTATTACACATCCCAGAAACTTCAGCTGTCTTTTCCTGATGTTAAATATCAGTTTGCTTCTCTCCAAAGCGCCGTCGTTGCTGACATGTAGAACCACATTTCGATAGCTTCAAGTATTTCTTTCATCTTTGATGAGATTGTTTAGCATCTTTGGTGAGATTGTTTAGCATCTGCTGCCAAATTGAAGGGCATACATCACATAACAATCCAGTGCTGTCTTCTTTGTTTCCAATGAAATTTTGCCGTCTCTCAATACTCTACTCAGCTTTTGGAATGCTTCCATGACCATACTTATACGCCTCATGTTTGCACTCTCCGTCCTCTGTTAGAACACTTCCCAGGTATTTAAATTTCTGTGACGGTTTGGTATTGTGTTGGATAGGAAATTAAGAATTAAAAGCAACGTTCTTCTTCACTTTTACAAAAATTCACAATGACATCTGAAATCTTGATTTTGCCGATTAAAAAAAGGATTGACCACGTGCTTTAAAAAAAAGTTGAAACCGGATTTCACCAGTATATGTTAAATTAATTTTCTGACCAATGGAAGCGATTTGCAAGACTAGGAAAAGTTGGCGATCCGGTGCGAAAGAACAAAAACTAAATGCTTATAAAAGGCGAAACGAAGGCCAGCCAGATAGTTAGATGGGAGCAGCGAGACGACACAATAAAATGTAAAGGGAGAAACTTCAAGTCGACCCGGACGTAAGTTCGCGTCACATATTCGTTCTATGTCTCCGTCCTTCTCGCGTGCTGATACCTTTAACTTCTTCTTCTCCATTCAAAGACATTCATGCCAAGCGATGGCTCATACATACATACGCATAAACTCTTTCCAACATGTTACTACTACGAACATTTCTATAACTCTTGATACTCTTACCTCATTCCTTGTTTCTCATTCTACAATTTACGATATCCTTTTCATTAATAAATTTCTATTTTAACATGCAAAATGTATACCTTATTCTTCCACACTATTCCACACTATTCCACTCATACCAACCTTCTGGTTAAAACCTTCTGAAGATTGCGAATAAATCCTTTGGTTGTGTGTGACACAAGGCCGAATCAATGAACATTAGCCATTTCCCTATAGCTTCAATATTAGTATCCTCGACCTGTAGTTGGCATTTTGGGTTCCTCTTTTTACCGATGACCATGTATTCAGCTTTATTGTAGCCACTCTATTAGTAAGCTTAAATTCATGCAGCCGAGGTATCAAGCTCAATATAACAATTACCTTTAAAATACTTATAGAAAACGCACAGGGTAGCCACGTTAGAGCCGAGTTATCTCCCTTCAGTATCAGAATGTGCACTATAAAAAGAATACAATCCATTAACCAATAAACACTACAGATGGACCCTTTCAAGCAGTAGGCCTTTCACTGTTGTTTCATTTTGTTATAAGATTATCTCTCTTGCCAGTAAAGAACTCATCATTGAAATGATGATTTTTCTAAGTTAATTGCTCTATTCCAGTTCCTCGACAAACGCTTAAGTTTTAAAGAGTTCTTCCTTAGAGTTATTTAAACCGATTAAAATAGATTATACGTAATTGATACAGCATCGAAAATTCGACTGATTGGTTGCTCGTTTAGTTGTTAATTTTTAGAACCAATGAGAAAAACTCATTTTCTGTTTGATTAAGAGATTTTCTTTAATTATCTAAGCCGCTATAAAAGCGATTTTATTTCGATTTTATGAAAGAGTAAATATGAAGAAAAAGGCAAAGAAAAAAAAGAAAGAAAGAAAGAAGAATGTGCTCAAGAAAAAGGACGAGAAGAAAATAAAAGTAAAAATTTTGAAGAAAGGAAGAATGAAAGAGAGAAAGAAGTAGAGAAAAAGGGGGAGAAAGAAAGAAAGAAAGAAAGAAAGAAAGAAAGAATGTGCTCAAGTAAAAGAACGAGAAGAAAATAAAAGAAGTAAAAACTTTGAAGAAAGGAAGAACGAAAGAGAGAAAGAAGTAGAGAAAAAGGGAGAGAAAGAAAGAAAGAAAGAAAGAAAGAAGAATGTGCTCAAGAAAAAGGACGAGAAGAAAATAAAAGAAATAAAAATTTTGAAGAAAGAAAGAAAGAAAGAAAGAAAGAAAGAAAAAAGGGAGAAAAATGAAAAGAAGAAAGAAAGAAAGAAAGAAGAAAGAACTCGAGGATAAGAATAAGAAGAATAGAGAAGAAAAATGCTAGAAGAAAAAATAAAACAATGAAAGGAATAATCTGATGAAATAGAGAAGAAAGAAAGAGAGGTATTGAGGTGAGAATGATCACCGCTTCGAATAATTTAACAAGACTATCCAAACAACGGACATTTGAAAAGGCAAACAATTTCATCGTATCTCAACAAATGAACAAATTGATTAGACCCGCCATTGCGAAGCTGTTGAAAGATTCGATTATTCCTAAAATTGGCCTTAATCTAATTTTTCCCGAGTTTTCCACCGAAGCGCGAACGCTTTTACTTCGACACTCAGCCGCCATAACATTGTTTGAAAATGAAACAATGGCTGTTGAAAATTGCAGGAAAAAATTATTCCAGAGTTTTTTCTTGCTTGTGTTTTTAATTATTTCATTAGTTTGTTTATATTTTGGGGCTTCGTTTTATTTATATCTTTTTTTTATCTCCTCGTTTTCACTTTAATAAGGGAAAATAAAATACGATACATCATGGTGAAAGATCATCTGACGTCATCATCGGTATGGTTTTTATTGTATCTTTAGAACACTATTTGTAATATCATATAATATTTGCTCATGGGCTGATGCCCGATTGCAAGCAAGGTTTGGTTATGTAACTTTGGGTCCCCACGTCGATAGAAAAATTAAGAATTGCTGATATAAAGGTAATCAATATGTCCGTAACCTGATATGTTTTATGAGAAATTTTATATGTGATGATATTCACGTGTGAATGAAGTATATTGACACGGAAAGAGACTATGTTGAAAAAATAAATATTTGTGGCATAAAATAAATGAATCTTCCATTATTGGGTTCATTGATGTACCTACGTGTATATATATATATATATATGTGTGTGTGTGTGTGTGTGTGTGTGTGTGTGTGTGTGTGTGTGTGTGTGTGTCTGTTGTCGTGGATCTTCGCCGCCAAATTTTTGTGGAGTTGTGGCGAAACTTCTCCACAATGTTGTAGTGACCGGTTTGGTTCTTAAATAAGACATGGAACAAAGAAGGTAGGATCAAAACAGAATACTCGTATAACAAGAAACAAGATATTAAAAGGAAGTGTTAATAATAAGTATCTAGAAATAAGTAAGTTCAAAGGTGTTATTACGCTGCTTATTGCCTGACTAGTAGTTGTCGTCAACTGCCGTTAACTCCTCTCGTGAACAGCTGTTAGAAGTCATGCAGGTAATTACTTATATATATATATATATATATATATATATATATAAAGTTTTTCGCTTAGCTGATTGATGTTGCATTCCGTTTCAGAAGGAAGTTTCATAGGCGGACTTGTCTGTCTACTCCTGAGGGGTAATCAGCAATTTACATATATATATATATATATGGATGTATGTCACCAATAGAGCCACAGCAAAAAAGATATCGCAATACCACATTAAATGGCAGACTCAATATATTTTATTCAAATTCTTAATGCAGAGTGGCCGATCACGACTATCAGATTCATGCTATATGACCAAATATATATGATAAAAATATAATTTTGAGGTATGTTTTACTTATGGGTCAAAGTGTTTAATATCAGAGATAGAGAGTATGTAAATGTTTAAGTAAAAACAACAGCAATATGCACTATAAAATAGCTACAAATCAGCATTCGGATCTACATTATTTCTACTTAATACGTCCTAAAATCATTTGAAACTTAACCATTATCACCCACGCAATAACCGTTAGAATAATATAATCGGCCTAACCATTATGCGTCACTGACCAGCATATATAAATAGTCGATCCAAAACGCAATGTCCATGGTTTAAAGGTTGCTTTTAAGCACGAAAGCAACCATCGCAGTTTGGTGCTGACCTCATTGTCCACTTATATAAATATTCTAAACATATACTGTTAAATATAAGAGTGTCTATTATGTTTAATCATGAGCCGTTCTAAACATCGTATTTTGGCTTTAATTTCAGGTGAAAATAAAAACAAAAATTTGGATAATTCTTTATTAAGTTGGTTCTAAGCTTTCGGCTCACATGAGCCATCTTCAGAGAGATTACAAGGACGTTAGCATAAAAACATCCACCATCAAAGATGATTTTATCTTGTGCTGACCTAAAACTTGGTTAAGCAACGATAACAGTTACCAAAAATAGCAAACGCAGTTCGAAAATTTGTAATGCGGTTCTATGACGTCACAACTCGTGAGAGCTCGAAATGATAACAGAACCATATATTTAAATGCAATGTAATGTGTTATGACCAGATTTAAACGTGATTTTATTAAGTGTGGATTGTTTGGATTTAATGTAGATGGCCTCTAATATCTGAAGGTACTTTTTACTGTGTGTATGAGTGAGGATTATTGTATTGTTGACTAAAATCTGTCATATATTGCCTACATGGCTATGTTTTTCTAAGAAATGTTGTTTAATTGTACTCTGATCAGAAAGGTGACAGGTAAGTCTACGGGAGAGCGTGGTTGTAGTAAAACCAATATATGTAGTGGGATTATTATTAGTACCAGAGTTACACGCTGTATTGCCATGTAGACTAGATTATATTTTTCATTCGTGTACATTTGTGACTAGTCTGTCTTCAACGTTTAACGCGTGAAGTAGTGAGTTCACTGAGAAGTTTTCCGTTTATCAATAGCAGGAAATTTATATCGTGAGCAGGCAGATATCATTTTTACATACCGCGGCGTGAATTATATTCAACGCGAGACTGCACGGTGGTGTGTATCAGACAGCGTTTCCAGAACGAAAGCAGCCGAGTCATCCAATCTTTACTGCTGTTTATTATCACGTTGCTGAGACAGGATTCGTGACACCAAAAACTATGGATCGAGGAAGACCTATATTCGTTCGTATGCCCGACCACGAAGAACATATTCTACAGGCTACCGAAGACGATTCATGTATAACGAACGTCGAATGGCTCTAGAATGTAGTACATCTCATAATGTTTTTAGTTTTGTTTAACGGTATATCAACCTCTGTGGGTTATTTAATGCCAAAAAGGTGGGGTTTGAAGGTGTTTTTTCTTAATGTTTGGTTATAGTGAGAAGATTGATTTAGTCAGATTTTAATGAAACTTTTTGTTTTTATTCTTTTTTATTTTAGAAAACTGAAAAAGTCTTCTAATTTTGTATTCAAAAATGTTTTGTTGAGAATATTTTTTCCTTCAAAAATGTATAATATTAATAATTTTTTTCTTCAAAAATATATTGTTGACAATATTTTCCTTCAAAAATGTATATTTTTCTATAAAAGTCTATTTTTATGTATATATTTCTAAAATGGGATGGGAAGGGTACACATTGATTGAAAGAACGAATTTCTTAACCTTAGCAATGGAGGTATTGAAAATACATTTAAGTCACAAAATGTTATGAGAATCGTCAAGGAGTCAAAACTGACCACTAAGATTGCAAAGTTTGTTTATAGAGAAACGTTGTTGGAAGAAATACCCCGTCCGTGGCGTACAATTTAAAGCTTTAATAATCAAACTTTAAATTCATTAGTGGAAAGCAATCATTTGCTGGCAGGAGGTATTCAGCAATTAGCAAAGGCGTTTAGCTCATAACGATCTCTTTTTTCTGGACTTAGAAAAGATAGGGAACGTTTAAAGGATGGGTGTTTTAGTCCTTTGCACTCTTAGCAAAAATATCAAAACGAATCGTTTACCCATAGTGACAAGACTCCTTTTCGCAACGGAAAAATAATCTATTCCTTAAATACATCATAACAGATTATATAAAATATGCTACATACGAAACGTTGTGAATTGACAGAGATAAAACTCCGTAACCGACACCAAAATCTGAGCTCAGTGAAAAATAGTTAAGTGAGTATGTGTGATCGAATCGAGGTATTGCTCGTTTAATGTTCTTAAAACGCAACGAATGGAATGACTATATAGAATCCATAGTTAAATCCGCTGCTAAGAAGGTCGGTTCACTGTGTAGGGCCAGGAAGTTTTCCCGTCTGAACCAATCCTGCACATATATAAATCTACCATCCACCCGTGCATTGAATACTGCTGTCATATATCGTCGGGTGCTTCTGCTATCCACCTAGGGGTCCTTGACAATATCCAATGGAGAATCTGTAATGTGATCGATCCCGACTTGGCAGCTCAGATATAGTCACTTTCTCACCGGCGCAATGTGGCTTCCCTGTGTCTCTTCTACAAATACTTTCACGGATTCTGCTCCGAGGAACTTAGCTCACTGGTGCCCCTATATATGAATTTACTCGAGCCACAAGATTAGCAACTACGCCCTGCCCTTTTATTGTGAAAGCAATAAAATGTAAACGCAAATTATACTCCAACAGCTTCTTTTCTCGCATTTCCCGCCTGTGGAATTCCCTTCCGTTTACTTGCTTCCCCGACAGCTACAATCTCTAAGAATTTAAATGTAAAGTCAACAGTCATCTCCTATCTCACTAACCTGCATCCTCTCTCTCTCTCTCTCTCTCTCTCTCTCTCTCTCTCATGCTCCTTTCCCCGTCCACTCCACTCTCGACAGTATTCTAATCCTTCTCTTAACCACTTCCTGACACCCCCTATAACCTATCACTCTTTCTCATAACTTTTCTCTTATGTAACCCCTACACAACAGTGGCAGTAAAATGCCTTGCTTGGGCGATATGACTATATTAAAAAAACGAATCACTAAATGCATATTGATATGTTTCGTAGCTGTAACATGTCTATAAAGTTTGGTAAAAGAAAGGGATCTGGACCCCACAGTCGAAAAAAAAGTTTATCGTTTTTATGGAACGCAAAGAAACATATAGTAAGAATAACACAAGAAAAAATTAGGAACTCGGTTGGTCTGTTCTATCCTAACGGTCATATTCGCCTAACCAAGCACAAACCGATTATAACCTATGTCGATTACTGAAAAACGCTTTGATTGGGCGGGGTGTGTAAACTTTTCTCTAGTACAAATCAGATTCAAGCGTTTGCAAAATACTTTTTCGCATCAAAACCCGCAGAATTTTACTCAAAAGTTATGAACGAGCTGTTTGATAAATGGCAACAAGACTTTGCAAATAATTGTGAATATTGAATAATTTGAATATTGAATAAAATGTCATTCTATTTTACTTGTTGAAGAATAAGGTTGATAAATAAGAGCGGAAATTATTTATGACTCAATATTAATAATTTTGACTCAACATAAAACAGTTTAGTAAAGTTTGTTTTTATAGCTAAACACATATTGATTGAGTTGTTCTAAAGAGATAAAAAATAATGCAGATCATTTGTTTGTGGCATTTCTAAATCACATAAAATGTCTTTATCGTTAAAAGATGTAAAACACAAATGCCATTAATTTAAATATAATATTCAACAGTTTCGTATACATTGTTAAGACCGTCCCAGTAGAGTCGCGTAATAGTGTAAATATTATGTCAAATTATACGAAATAGTAACAAATTACTTTATTACGCTTAGGTTTTTGCCCCGTTTGTTTACACTTACATTTTATCTGGCATTTGTGCTTTATTTGAAATAAACATAGAATCATAAATCAATTATCTTGACTCAGGTATTGTCTTTATTTTTCTTTAATTTTGTTAAATCCGCTCAATAATTTGGAATTAGGCATAATTTTGGCTTCATTTCAAAGACGTACAAGCAATTTGAGGTGAGTCTTGGCTCAATGTCATAAGACAAGACCATTAAGAGAATTTCATTTTGAAAATCATCTCTACAGAAAGAAAGACGATGTCAACCGTTAAACTGAAAATATTCTTCTGCAAAGTAAATGAGAAAAATAGTGCTTCTTAAACTATTTCAATTTATTTGAATTTTATTTCTGAGATTAATTTTTTCTTGGTATTATTTTGAATTATTGTTATCATCTTGGTTGATATAAATGTTATAATAGACACAGCGTTTCTACTAAGTACACTCTGGTCATCATCAGGTGTCCATTGATTGGCTGATATGAATTAGCTTGTTGATTATCGTGATATATTCTGTGAAATCAGTTATATTTCTTTCTTCTTGGATTTGGTGCATCATTAGTCTCATCTAGTAGTCATGAGTTCAATCCTTGGATCTGGTAGTGACGCACCAAATCCAACAAGAAAGAACAATGAGTTCACAGGACATATCACAATGATCAACAAGATAATCCATATCAGCCAATCAATGGGCACCTGATGATGACCAGAGGGTACTTGATGGAAACGTTGTGTCTATTATAACATCTATATCAACTAGGATGAGAACAAAAGTTCGAAATAATACCACGGTATTTCAGTTTAATTCAGTATCGAGTGTTTATCACAAAATTTCATCTTCTTCCTCCTTAGGGCTGTTAGACTTCCCTGTGAGGTATAGGGCCAATGGCTCACAGATTTCTTTTTCCGAGGTAGAGTTGTTACATAAACATGACTTCAGAGATATCTTCCCTCTAGACTGGCAGTCCTAAAAGGGATTTCATTTTGCCCTGCCATTAAACCGTACGTTGGGACAAAGAAGAGATGAATTCATGCGTTTCACAGAATTTTTTTCATTTTCACAAAAGTGTTCCAATCAATCTTGGGCTGGTAAATAAATGCTACCTTACGAGCATATTGTATTTCATTTATGCTCAGGTAACTTTTTCATTTATGCTCAGGTAACTTTTTCACTTATGCTCAGGTAACTTTTTCATTTATGCTCAGGTAACTTTTTCATTTATGCTCAGGTAACTTTTCTCATATTGTTTATCATTTTCAGTTTACTCTCTTTTGCGTAAAATATTTAAATTTTTAAGACTTGCCTGACAAATGGTAAAATGTCATCGAAGATAATAGTGAATTTATAATTGTTTAAAATGTAATTGTATTTTATTTTTTCAAGTATAAAGTTAAACAGCAAAAATGAAAACTATTTATGATGCAAACATAGATAGATAGATAGATAGATAGAGAGAGAGAGAGAGAGAGAGATAGTAAAAAAAAAACTAAAATCGTAACTGAGTGATTGATTGATTAGTTGTCTACAGATAATCAATCATTTGTGGGTTATTTAAAGCCAGAAAATACATTTCTGGATTGTAAGACATTTTCAAGATAATTATTTTAGTGATACAAGTTTTAGACCAAGAGTCAGTCAGTCAGACAGTCCTTTAAATGCCATAGGGGAGGCGACGGATTCATACCTTTCCAAAGGGTTTTTAGCTGGTAGTGAAAATACCGAACCCAACGGGAATTGGAGGACGGCACTGCGTTTAATAATTCCAAGCCATTAGGCATTACACAACCTTCACATTAAAATTTATAACACCTAGTATTGCCAAGCGGTCACCCATCTGACCAGGCTTGAAGTGGCTTAATTTCGTTGATCGTACAAGAACCGGTGTTTCAACGCAAGCCAAAACAAAATGAAACAATTTTGCCCCATTCCTCTCTCTCACTCTCCCTGTTCAATGCAGCCATTGGCATTCTCTTAATTTTGCAGACATGATTTCGATTAGTGGTTACCAAACTTTTTTAGACATGCACCACCAATGTATCTCTAAAGTACTGATGCCCCCACCACCCTGTAACATATAATTATTATTATTTAAAATTGAACTATATTTATAAATTGAACTTTATTTTAGTCCTGGATATGACGATAAATTTTATCCGACAACAAAGCCTCTAAATGAAGATTCTGAGAAGCATAGACCCACCTTTTAATTGCCACTGATCGAAGATTTACCC
This sequence comes from Ascarosepion bandense, assembly GCA_037127315.1. NCBI lineage: Eukaryota > Metazoa > Mollusca > Cephalopoda > Sepiida > Sepiidae > Ascarosepion > Ascarosepion bandense. Next base: position 17,757 of record JBBBDQ010000118.1, read on the forward strand.
TGGCCAAGAGTGGTACAATCTTTTAGGATCCCAACTATGGACAAATAATGAACTCCAAACCAAAAAAAAAACGATGAAAGTATAAAAATATCAGTAATACATTTTAATATTACCATCAAAACATATTTATAGCAAAATGACCAACAACACATTTTTAAAATAATAAGCTACAATATATTTTATAGCAGAATAACCAACAAAACATATTTATAGCTAAATGATCAACAACACATTTTATGGTAAAATGATCAACAACGCATTTTTAAAATAAAATGAGTTACATCTTAAAGCAGAATAAACAACAAAACATAATTTTAGCAAAATGACCAATAACACAATTCTAAAATAAAAAAAGCTACAATACATTTTATAGAAAATAACCAACAAAATATATTTATAGCAAAATGACCAACAACACATTTTCAAAATAGATAGAGCTACAATAGATTTTATAGAAAAAAAGATTTAAAAAAAATTTGTATCTGTAGCTGAAGGCATACATTTCCGTTCAAATATATTTAGCTGAAGTTATAAAATGGATTTCAAAATATTTAGATATAGTCATTAAATAACCCATAGAGGTGTTGATATACCGCTAAACAAAATTAACCAGCCAGCCTATTCACGTAGAATAAATCTAAAAGGCCATTAACTTGGTCTTGTTTAGATCGAAGTTCATGGCATCCATGAAATAGAAAAATAAAAGAATGGGCGGTCAGTTGAAAAACTAAAGGAGAAATAACCAAGAAATATATATATATATATATATAAGTCATCCACATACAAGCCAGTTTTGCTATATCACAGCGCATCAGTGTTAGCTAGACACATCCACTTGCTTCTGGCCGGGATTGAAACTCAACCGATTAATGTCAGTCGGAGTCGCTACTCCACTAAGCCATAGAAGCATGGAATTAGAGAAGGGAAATTTTAATGTGTTGTATATAAGCAGTGTATACACACGCCAGTCACCGAAAGAATTAAATTCATACCTTAAAGGTAATGCATATATCGCATTAGTGGAAACTGTTTTTAAATTTTTCTTATCTACAGAGCTCATTCGTAATGATATCATAATATATAGTCATCCACATACAAGCCTGTTTCGCTGTATCACAGCTCATCAGTATATGAGTGGGCCCGTGTCATAAAAAATGACAGCAAAATATTTCTATCGATATGCCGTCTAAAATGACGGCAACATATGTATTGATGTACCTACTATTTAGTATCGTACACTAAGACATAAGAAAAAGAAGACAAAATAATCAACCCCACCCTGAGCTTTACAGGAGGAATATATATATATATATATATATATATATATATATATATATATATATTCTTAACATAATTGTTACAAAAAATAAAATAATAAGACATTGTTACAGAGTAAAGAACCTTCATAACTGGTAGTAAAGTTTAATAACTGGTAGTAAAGTGAATGAACAGAGCCGACGCTGCCTGGCTATTCTCTCTCTAATTAACTGCGCCGACGCTACCTCGCTATTATTTCTCTCTCTCTCTCTCTCTCTCTCTCTCTCTCTCTCTCCCTCTCGCTCTCTCTCTCTCTCTCTCTCTCTCTTCATGAGCGTGATAGGAGAAATGTATATATATATAGATACCTTCACAAAAAATTTCGATACCTCAATTTAAATTGAATTTTTAAAAATAAAAAAAAGTTTTCTTGAAGCAATAATTTTAGCTTTAATTGAAAGCCAAGAGATTAAATTTACTAATTACAGTAAACAAAATACCCTGGTGTATTTCAAATCGAAATTATATTGATCGGAATAAAAAAAAATTAGGTTTTTTTTGTTTTTTTTTAGTTTCAAATTTTCCGCCATTTTTCATCGATTGTAAACAGTAGCCAATTCTCGGTTTTAAAAAATCTTACAAGAATAAATACATCTTGCTGACACATTATTTTATTTAAATTCCGAACTTACCTGAAGTTCCCTTGAAACATGAATTACTTATTGCCTGAAATGTTTCAAAAAAGCGTTTATCGATTACGGTAGCCTTGTTATCACAGCTGTCATTACCTTATCAGAGGCGTTAATGATGATTTACGGTAGCTGGCCAAAAGTATGAAAGACGATTTTGGTATGAAAAGGTTTATATACGCATTTTTTTTTTCATGTAAGGGAGAATAAGCCTTGAATCACATGACCTTTTAATGATAAAGATCGCGTACGGCCACCTGTACAAAGAAAATACGAGTAATCAACATGCAGAAAATTAAAATGTTTTAATTATTTAACAAAAAATTACCACGCTTATGTACAGTAAGCTTTCAGATTTTTCGATTATTAAATATATTCGCCATATATCAATCTCAAAAAATCCGAGAGAACTACGAGGAGGAAATTTTAAAACATTTTTTAAACTTTTTAGAAATGACTTAATAAACAATAATAAAAATGAAAACAATTCTTGTAAAAATTCATTATTAATGGAAACAAAATTCTATTCAGACTATGATATCATTTTAATTTATGTTTATAACAGCAATTAAAAGTTTATCCAAATAAAAATGGCATAGTTTTTTTTGCAGTTTTGTTTTCGCAATTCGGAGCAGATTTTCTAAAAATGAGCAGGTTTTGAAGAAAAAAAGACAGTTGATTAGCATTCCCCAATGACTCCTGAATTTAATTAAAATTATCTATATGTTGTGACCTAGTCGCGCATTTTTCGACATTTCTGGAAATTAATGGGGGGGGGGGGGTAACATATGTAAAAAAAATTGTTTTACCAATATTTTCTAAAATGAATTTTTTCGACACTGATTTCAGTTAATTATGAATAAGTCCTGAAATTCTCATCAAAATCCGACCATTATTTTATTTTTGTAAGAATTTCCAAATTAATGTGTCTTTCACAGTCCAAAAATGTCTTTGCGTAATATTACGTTTTGACGTAATAAACTCTGGCATCAATTTATGATTTGCACTGACGAAAGAAAAAAAGGTTTTGTACCACTAAATGAACCTGTTAGAAACAATTTTAAAAAAATTGTAAAAATAAATAAAAAATACTTTGATTTATCCTCTTCATGATAGCATACACATTTTGCCGAGAAAAGTTTATTTTTATTTAGTTTGAGACTTTTTCCTTCAGACTATGCTGTTTTTTTCAGCGATTTTTTGTATATATATATATATATATATATACATATACATATATATATAACGGTCTTTATTATAAATATATATATATATATATATATATATATATATATATATATATACACAATGGTCTTTATTATATTATATATATATATATATATATATACACAACGTCTTTATTATAATATATATATATATATATATATATATATATATATACAATGGTTTTTATTATATATATATATATATATATATATATATATATATAATATAAACGGTTCTTATTATAATACACACACACACACACACACACACACACACACACACACAACGGTCTTTATTATAATAGAGAGTATACACACACACACACACACACACACACACACACACACAACGGTCTTTATTACACACACACACACACACACACACACACACACACACACACACACACACACACACACACACACACACACACACACACACACACACACACAACGGTCTTTATTATAATATATATATATATATATATATATATATACAACGGTCTTTATTATATTGGAGAGTGTATATATATATATATATATATATATATATATATATATATACAACGTCTTTATTATAATATAATATATATATATATATATATATATACAACGGTCTTTTATTATAATAGAGAGTATATATATATATATATATATATATATATATAACGGTCTTTATTATATATATATATATATATATATATATATATATATATACAACGTGTCATATATACACACACACACACACACACACACACACACACACACAACGGTCTTTATTATAATATATATATATATATATATATATATATATATATATATATATACAACGGTCTTTATTATATTATATATATATATATATATATATATATATATATACCCATGCATATAATAGTATATATATATATATATTCAACGGTCTTTATTATAATAGAGAGTATATATATATATATATATATATATATATATATATATATATATATATATATATTATACACAGTACATACGTAATAACACATGCGTACACACCAATATATTTTATGTATGCATCCGGTGTATGCACCGTATTATTAACTCACAGACACACTCGTGCTCACATAGACTAAAGTAAAAAGAAATTCACTGTTGATAACAAATCCTTGAATCAACTACAAAAATTTAAATTGCCCTCATATTTGAGAACCACGGATTTAGATGATAGCAAAGCCTGCTCTCATCACCTAACACTTCTAAACAGCATTTGAGTTCCCCTGCTTGCCCTCTCGAGATGTACGACGCTGTTGTCGTGGAATAGAACAGGTTGAAGAATCTTCATGACGTTTATGGCATCGTCGTCGATCGATCAATAAAATATGGCAGCAGCATCATGAAGACGCGTTTAAATCTAGTCGTGATTAAACGTACAATGTTGATCGATTACAGTAAATAATGAAATATGTATATCAACTCATTCAAGGGCTTTCAAATTAAGTGATATATCTACAGCATTCGGACGCCATACTAATACACACTGTATATCATTCCTGTGAACGGGTGGCGAAACATTTATTTGTGCGAGAAACGGAATCGGCGAACCGAGTTCAAATTCCGAACTCTCTTCCGGCTTCTCTTTTTTTTCTCAACTACGATCTTCACGTGTTTCCTTGAATCCAGTTTCTTCTTTTTTTCTTTTACCTCATCAATTTTTTTCTCTGTTGCGTGACTTTCAATAACCCTTTAGGCTTTGCTACATGGCTTACGGCCATATCACGTTGAAACACCGGTGTTCGTATGATCACCGAAGTTAAGCAACGTCGAGTCTGGTCAGCACTCAGATGGGTGACCACCTGGAAATATCAGGTGATATAACCATGGATGCGCCGGTGATGCATATGACGGTCCTTACCGAGCGAGGAGTCAGTTACCCACTTCACGCCGTTAAGGTTCCTGAACTGATTGTGAATTGCCATGAATGATTTTGGGACTAATAGTGGAGTGGCTTCCTGTTTTCTCCACTGTGATTTATCGAGACACCACCTTTAGTCAGATGGCCGTTGACTTATTGAGAGTTCTTCCTCCCTTTGTAGGTATAAATTTTATTATCCTTCTTCACTCACAACACCATGGAGTGGGGTAGTCAGTTTGGTCGCTGATATTAGACAGTGAATTTGTTGTAACCAGTACATAGTCACAATGACAAAAATTTGAAATACAGAAAAAGATTTTTATAATTACCTGTGGTTGTTTAGGGTGGAGTTCAAGGTTAGTTTCTCCCTAGCTGTAGCGAATGGAAGGCTTATGGGTCCGGATTAGTAGATTGTGCGCTTATTAAGTACAGACAAATAATAAGTCCGGTGATATAATAATATAATTGTTAATCGGAGAACCAAGTTCCAATTTGTTAGGGCGCCGCTCCTATTTGACTACAAATGGACTGTTCCCATTGCTATATATAGCAATGGTGGATTCTCTACAAGGGAGTCGTACAGAGTCACTAGACTGACGACTCTACGACACTGTCAGCTCTCTGCCTTCGTGTAGAGGGCGCTCTCTGCTTCCGAGCAGAGAGCAATAACTCAGTCGTGGTTCCGCCGAAGGGTAGAACCACGACTGGGGAAAAATAGACATACATTTTTTGGCCCGGCTATATGGCCGGGAATACCCACTATAAAATGACCATGTGTCACATCCAGCCTACGTGGGAAGGCTAGTAAATACAGTCGTAGAGAGTCACTTGAGAGTCTCTAATGAGTTACTGAAGAGTCAGTGCGAGTCAGTGAAGAGTTAGTCACACTTCCGGTGGTGTACCGGAAGTAATCACGTATACACACGTCTTACGACGGATTGGACTCTTGTATCTTTCTATTGTAAATATTACTAATCACTTCTGTACATACTAACCGTTTTTCCGTGGAATACAACTTATATTCTGATTCTGTTGTTGAGTTATTCATTTATACTTGGCGACATAACACAATTCCCGTCGGATTCCTTATAGTCTGTTACCCATAAATAGCCTTGGGAAAGGTATGAATCCACCTCTTCTCCTACCAGCTACAGGTTAATTAATAAGACTTGTAATAACTAAATCATTTTCTTCCAAAATATTCTTACAATCCAAAAATATTTCCTGGATTTGCATAACCTGCAAAGGGTTGATAAACCGTAAAAAACAAATCTGTGAATTTAAGAGAAGATTGATGGCAGGTTTTATCATTTTACAGTTGAAATGGCTAGATGTAACCGTAAGTTCTATGCTAACATTTCTTCCCGTGCACTTCTCACTTGTGGAAGTCTCTTCCGACTTTTTGCTTGCCAGTCAATTTTGATCTTCATAAATTTCAATGCATTGTCAATTAATTCGTATTTTTTTATTGTCCTCTTTTCGTAATAGTAGTTTTTCTCATATCTTTTAACACTCAGTAATTTCTGTATTTGTCTATATTTCTGAGATAAGGTAGTATTTACACTATTTACATTATTCGTATTTGTTGCCATTTGTACGACGTTTCGGCCGTTATACGCTCCGGCCTTCTTCAGATGCTAGGAATTTCGAATCGAACCTTTTATTACAATCACGAAGGTATATCATTCTCATTCCTTGCTTGAAGTTTCTTTTGGTAGTCATGAGTTATCTCCCTCTAACCATCTAAGTTACTTGCTCACCCATGCTGTAGCCTGGTATTAAAATCACAACTCTTTGGGTCAAGTCTCTTGAAATAACCAACGTCTATATCCACTTGATCCAAAAAGTTGTGAGTTCAATACCAGGCTGCAGCAGTGATGAACAAGTAACATAGAGGGTTAGAGAGAGATAGTCATGACTACCAAAAGCTTTACGCAAGCAATGAGAATAAAATACTTCAGTAATCTCTTCGGTCTTAGTGGCTTTATTGCCTTATTTAGGGTGAAATGATTGAAAAAAGATTATCAGAATATCCTATACAGAGAAGGATACATTTTATAGGTAATTAAATTCTTAGGTAATATATATATATTGCGGATACCGCTGACGGTGTAATTCCCAGGGGTATTATCTACGAAACTCTGAAGTCGGGATGCTAAAAGTAACATCAGTCAGCTAAGTGATAAAGCTTTTACGAAGACCCTCATACATCAATAGCTCAAATCTTTTTTAACCATTGATATTAGAAAACAGTGGTATACAGCGAGCAGCTTACGTATTTCTGAAAGGATTTGGTGCCATGCATGACATCCACCTAAAAGTTTCAATCTGACGCGAGTATTTAAGGACATGACTCGAGTTGTAAAGTTGAATTTTTAGATTTGTAAACATTTACGGTGTTGGGCGAAACTACCTCTGGTACAGCATACTTTATGTCCAACTAGCAATATAGCCCGGCATTGCTCGGGTGTAACGAAAACTTTAAAACTAATCCATGGTTCTGTGTTAAACTGTGAGGTATTTTCCGTTTGTTTTGTTTTTTTTGTTTATATATATATATATATATGTGTTTTTGTTCTCCCCCCCCCCTTTTTTTTTTGGAGTTCATGCTTCATTTGGGAGGAAAAAAAAAAAAAAGTTTGAAATTTATATTTATTCTGTTATGCGAAGCTACTTTGGCCAAGTTATCAGCAGCCATTACAGCTCCATGCCACGTGTTGTTCTTTGAATCGGAATTTACCTAGCAGGGTGACTCGCTGTAGATTTTTGGGAAAAGCAAGAATTGAAGAATGAATCTTTAATTCAAATTTCCTGTGTTAAACTGTGAGGTATTTTCCGTTTGTTTTGTTTTTTTTGTTTTTATATATATATATATATGTGTTTTTGTTCTCCCCCCCCCTTTTTTTTTGGAGTTCATGCTTCATTTGGGAGGAAAAAAAAAAAAAGTTTGAAATTTATATTTATTCTGTTATGCGAAGCTACTCTGGCCAAGTTATCAGCAGCCATTACAGCTCCATGCCACGTGTTGTTCTTTGAATCGGAATTTACCTAGCAGGGTGACTCGCTGTAGATTTTTGGGAAAAGCAAGAATTGAAGAATGAATCTTTAATTCAAATTTCCTGTGTTAAACTGTGAGGTATTTTCCGTTTGTTTTGTTTTTTTTGTTTTTATATATATATATATATGTGTTTTTGTTCTCCCCCCCCTTTTTGGAGTTCATTTGGACTTTAACTAAGTTAAAACTTAGTTAAACTCCACTTTTATAAGTTTGTGTTTTTTTTTGTTTTTTTTTTTCAAAGGATTGTTCGTGTTCGTTTGTTTTGTTTTTTTGTTTTTTTTTAATAGGAGTAGATAGGTCACACTATCGCCCGGTCTATACTCCTCCCACGTCTATTGAACTGGAGTAGAGGCTCGTTCCTTGTTTCCTGTTTAGGATGTGGTTTCCGGTTTTCACTTCTCTCTCTTCAGACCTTGGTACTGGTGCTTCCGTGAGTTTCCTGCGATCTGGCCGGTTGGTGGCAATGGCTCATCACTGTGAGGGTACCGGGTTGGCAGTTTCCTGGTTGCTGCTTCCGACTGGTAGTTAGGAGCCCTAACTCTTGCGTAGCGTCAAGAGCGGCTGCTCTGGTCAACAGTTGTATAATATCGGGGTTCTTGTAGTGCCATGTCGCGCATGGATAGGTGTCCCTGCAAGCGCTTTCGGTGGGCAACCCCGAGGCCACACCTTGTTGCAGCCCTAGCCAGTCTCCCTCCCAGCACAGATCGTGGGTAATGACCGCCTGTATCCTCTACCCTAGGTCCCTTTCTATAAACAAAAAACATGACAAGACAAAACAGAAATGACCCTAAACCAGCTAAATCCAAACCACCTAAGCCCATTAACCTCTCCTTCACTAATATCCGAGGCATTCGTACTAACTTTGCTAGTGTAGAAGCGTTCCTGCATGAAAAGTCCCCTGACATCCTCGCGCTCTGCGAAACTAACCTCAACTCAACTATTCCCTCCTCTGACCTCTTCATCCCTGGTTATCTTCCCATTTTAAGGAAGGATTCTACTGTCCACATGCATGGGCTGGGTGTTTATGTCAGCGAACACCTCCCCATAACTAGGGTGACTTCACTCGAATCTACTGACCACCAATACATATGTCTCCGCTTGTCTCTCCTCAGTTCGGTTAGCTACCTATTCTTCCTTTACCGTTCTCCCTCCTCTCCTGACTGCTCCCTACTAGATAGCATTGCCGACGACATAGATAAGGCTATTTCCTATCACCCATTTGCCCACATATTTGTATTTGGAGACCTCAATGCCCATCACTCTGAGTGGCTTGAAAACGCTGTTACTGATTCGGCGGGCATTCACGCCATGAACTTTGCTATTTCCCAATCCCTTACGCAAGTGGTGGACTTCCCCACTCGCTTCCCAAGCACACCCTCGGGTCATTCCTCACTGCTAGATATATGTTTCACCTCTGCGCCCGACGCCTGTCAAGTCTCGCAGCTTTGCCCTCTCGGCAACTCCGACCACGCTGTAGTCTCCCTCAGTATTTCTTTCCAATCTCACTCCCCCCAGGATCCCCCTACTCATAGAACCTCCTACCTCTACCAAAAAGCTGACTGGGATGCCTTTCGCGATTTCCTCTGCGACGTCCCTTGGGGAAAAGTGTTTGACCTATCAGTTGATGACTGTGCCTCTGAGGTCTCGTCATGGGTGAAAGCTGGCATTGATGCCTTCATACCCACCAGGAAGTATTGCTTAAAACCTCATTCCTCTCCGTGGTTCTCTCCGGCCTGCTCAGCCGCCATTGCCCACAGGAACCATTACTTCCATCTATTCCAGAGACAGCCAACTGATCACAATAGGCGCCTGTTCACATCCGCTCGCAGTGAGTGCAAGAGAACCCTAAATGACGCCAAACAGTTGTTTGCGGAGAGAATGCGACAGCACATAGCTGACCGCAAGTTCGGCTCCAAGGACTATTGGAGGATTTGTAAACGAGTGCTCAACAATAGGAAATCCTCAATACCTCCTTTAATCCATGGATTTGACGTTCTCACGTCATCTGCTGAGAAAGCTGAGTGCTTTGCCCGCAGATTCTCATCCAACTCCACACTCGACTCGTCCGGAGTGCACCCACCCGACTTCCCTATTAGAACTGAGGCCAAACTGCATGACGTGTATATTACCCCGACAATAGTATCCAGAGTAATTTCAAAACTCGACCCCCATAAGGCGTGTGGAGACGATGGAATCCCGGTGATAGTCCTTAAGAGGTGTGCCCCTGAACTTTCCCCTGTCCTCTCTAAACTGTTTAACTACTGCCTTTCTGCTTCCTGCTTTCCTGCATGCTGGAAATTCTCCTCAGTCGTTCCTGTCTTTAAGAACTGTGGTGAACCCTCGGACCCATCCAACTATCGCCCTATCAGTCTTCTACCAATATTCGGGAAAGTGTTCGAGGCTATAATAAATGCTGAAATAGTTCATCATCTCACCGCCCACAAACTGTTCTCCGACAGGCAATATGGATTCCGATTTGACAGGTCCACAGCCGACCTGCTAACTACTGTAACGGAGTACATGCTACAGGCCCTTGATGAGTCTGACGAGGCTCGCGCGGTTGCTCTGGATATCTCCAAGGCTTTCGACAGGGTTTGGCACCCTGGCCTCCTATGCAAACTACGCGGTTATGGTATTACCGGTCGCCTGCTTGACCTAATCCAATCTTTCTTAAATAACCGCAAAATGAAGGTCGTTCTGAATGGGCGTGCCTCTTCGTCCTACAGCACGAATGCTGGTGTCCCACAAGGCTCTATCCTGGGCCCAACGCACTTCCTTATTTTCATCAACGACCTCCCAGATGAGATCAGGTCCCAAGTAGGCATCTACGCAGATGACACTACAATATACTCCCGCTCCAGTAAGAAACCTGTCGTGGCGGACAGACATAATCTCGCTGCTGACCTTGAGCGGGATCTACACTCTGTGGTGAACTGGGGCAAGAAGTGGCTTGTCAACTTCAATTCCTCTAAGACCAAGCTGTTGTCTGTCAACCATTACAGGCAACCTCTTCTGCCTCCCATAAGCATGGACCAGATGATTCTCCCGGAGAGTAATACACTACGCCTCCTCGGACTTACCCTGTCCTCAGACCTCAAATGGAAGCACTATATTGAATCCATAGCAAAATCTACTGCTAAGAAGATTGGGTCACTATGTCGATCCAGGATGTTTTTTCCACCTGAATCCATCCTGCAAATATACAAGTCAACCATCCGTCCGTGCATGGAGTACTGCTGCCATTTATGGTCAGGTGCCCCTGCCGTTCTCCTCAGTGTTCTTGACAAGCTCCAAAGGAGAGTCTGTAATGTGATAGGTACTGATCTGGCGACTCGTCTGCAGCCACTTTCCCATCGTCGAAATGTGGCCTCCCTCTGTCTCTTCTATAAATACTTTCATGGCTTCTGCTCGGATGAGCTTAAGTCACTGATGCCTCCTCAACAGGTGTTTACCCGTTCAACCAGACTGGCAACTGGGTCCCACCCATTCACAGTCAGGTTAGCCAAACGCAGACGACAATTCTACTCCTGCAGCTTCCTCTCTCGCACTTCCCGCCTGTGGAACTCACTCCCGTATTCTTGCTTTCCTGACGGCTACGACCTCCAGAAATTTAAAAGCAAAGTTAATACTCACCTACTAACCACTGGCCTCTAGCTCTCTCTCCCCTCCCCTGTATAACCTTCCCTTTCTCTCCGCCCATGTACCTGTCATTGCACCTGCTTTCTCAGTTTTCTATTGTTCCTCTCTAACTAGCTTGTACTCCTCACTCTTTTCTAATTAATCTTTCTACATTTATGTAACCCCCTGCACATCAGTGGTGTTTCTGCCTTGCTCGGGGTGAAATGATTAAAAAAAAAAAAAAAAAAAAAAAAAAAAAAGATATGAACAGACTGACATAGATAGATAGATAGATAGATAGATAGATAGATATGAACAGACTGACATAGATAGATAGATAGATAGATAGATAGATAGATAGATAGATATGAACAGACTGACATAGATAGATAGATAGATAGATAGATAGATAGATAGATAGATAGATAGATAGATATGAACAGACTGACATAGATAGATAGATAGATAGATAGATAGATAGATAGATAGATAGATAGATAGATGTTCGAAAATGAAAGGATCGTTATTAATGTTTGTATATGATAATAATTTTTTATGATGATGTTAAATAAATAAAAACACTTTCAAGCTCATTAATGAGATTTCCACTTTGTCAAAATGTTTTTCGTCTTCGGAGATATATGCATCCATTCTCTCTCTCTCTCTCTCTCTCTCTCTCTCTCTCTCTCTCTCTCTCTCTCTCTCTCTCTGCATATATATGTACCATTAATGAGCAACTAAAAATTGAACAGGCATAATGAAAGATGCCCATGTTGTCAAAATCTTTATCATTAAAGGATATTTTATTATTAAATTTTCATAATCTATGCAATCTAAAATAATAGTATTCACCTATGAACTATAATGTGTGCCCGTAAAATAATAGTGTATCTTTATAATATAGTGCATTCTCTCTATGCCTGTAATAACATAGTGTGTCCCTATAATAATATTGTATCCCTATGATAGAGTGCATAACACTAAAATAATAATATTTTCTATAATATACTTTGCGTTCCTTTATTTTCAAACATACGCACCGTAGTGGGGGCGCTAGAGGGTGTCGTCAGTGATGTCATCGCGAGGATCACTAGGGGGTTTCGGGTCCTTCAACATCATACCCCCCTCACCGCGCCGACCCGTCCAGAGATGATCAGTTTCTGGTCCACCCTCGATAAGCGCTTTCAGATACTGGGAAAATTACGTTTGGGCTCGGTACGAAACCTTGCAAGTGCTTCTGATTGGCGACAGTCAGAGCCACTTTCCATTTAGAGGCGAACCGTACATGAGCTCGTCCGAGTGTACCCATATAATGATATAATCAGCCAGTTAAGTGCCATACATGATACACGCTTGGGCGATGATGTTTCAAAAAAGACATGACTCACTGGACAGAAGATTTTCCCGCAGTAGTTTGCCATTACTTTCTGCGGTAGACTGGTTGCCAACCAAGGCTAGAGAACCCAATCTGTCCTGTTATTTAACCCATACCTGGAGGGAGAAAAAATGGACTAATACCTTTCCCAAAGGTACTTGCACGTAAGCGAATGCAAGGAAATCAACTGGAATTCGAACTCTGCTCTCCGGTTTCTCTTTTCGAACCGATATCCACTGCACCACAACGAACAACCATGAAGCCTATAAAAATAGTGGACGCAATAATATTAGTGCATTTTGATAATAATGTCTTTCCATAATGATATAGCCACATGAACATCTTGAATATGTCACAAGTTAATACATATATAATATGTCCACATACACCTGTGCATGTAATCCTAGCATTAACTGATCACACTTTTTTTCCGGATGACGTCAGCCGTTTCCATGGATTTTAACACGACGTCTTCTGAGACAAGTTTTCCCTAATGCTTTTCCAATGACCATTTCCCAAGTGTAAACTACCAAGTTCTGTCCTTAAACAATATTGCCCAGAGATGGTCAACATCTTCAGGATAAAGTAATTTTTAAAAAGATAATTTTTTTTCTTTTCGTTTTTTTAACAAGCGTTAACGATAGATAGATAGATAGATAGATAGATAGATAGATAGATATGAATAGACTGACATAGATAGATAGATAGATAGATAGATAGATAGATAGATAGATAGATAGATATGAACAGACTGACATAGACTGACATAGATAGATAGATAGATAGATAGATAGATAGATAGATAGATAGATATGAACAGACTGACATAGATAGATAGATAGATAGATAGATAGATAGATAGATAGATAGATATGAACAGAGTGACATAGATAGATAGATAGATAGATAGATAGATAGATAGATAGATAGATAGATAGATAGATGACATAGACTAGATAGATAGATAGATAGATAGATAGATAGATAGAACAGACTGACATAGATAGATAGATAGATAGATAGATAGATAGATAGATAGATAGATAGATGATGAACAGACTGACATAGATAGATAGATAGATAGATAGATAGATAGATAGATAGATAGATAGATAGATAGATATGAACAGACTGACATAGATAGATAGATAGATAGATAGATAGATAGATAGATAGATAGATATGAACAGACTGACATAGATAGATAGATAGATAGATAGATAGATAGATAGATAGATAGATAGATAGATAGATAGATATGAACAGACTGACATAGATAGATAGATAGATAGATAGATAGATAGATAGATAGATAGATAGATAGTGTAAACTTGAATGTGTCTATAAAAAACCTAGCAACATTGTCACACGCTTAATTATTTCTATTTACTGAGGAAACAGCTAAAAATACACGTCTCCAGAAACACATATACAAAGTTTTACAGTGCTACAAAATGTACATTCGTATCCACACTATATTAACCTATGCACACACAAGCATAGGAAAACATCGTTACACTGAGGTCACATCAAAATCGAATTCTCGCCGAAGTAACACTCTTCTTCCTTCTCGCCATTCTCGGACCAACGAGATTTATTTGGTGATGTCTATTTCCTCTGTATTCCACAGAAGCAGAGAGCTAAGGCCAGTCTGTGAAAATCTACGATCTTTGAAAAAAGCCTCATTGAATATTGGAGTCAGTAGCTGTGGAATGCTATATATAACAAGAATAATGATGGCGTCGGCTGTTGCCGACGTGCAAAATCACTAAGACTTACGCATGCGCATGTACACGCAATATTTTATTTACGTTCACATCAATTTGGAAATACATATTTACTATGCTTTACACGAGTCGCAAAATATGTAATATTCAATGAGGATCGAGTTCAGTATAGTATCCAGCTAGCACGAATCACAATTGCAAAAATGTATTTTATTTGATTGAGAAGTGACGTTGATGCTTTACTGCAACGAAAGATTTAACGATTTTCTTGGCCCCAAAACTGACCACTCTTCCCTGACGTTGTAACAATATTATAGTATCTCTGTGAAGTGCTGGAGCTAAAAATTTTCGCACTGGTTGCATATAGCACCAGAATGCTTGTATTTTTTTTGTTTTGTTTTTTTGTTTTGTTTTGTTTTTTTCTCACTTTGCAAGATCATCATCTGAGGGACACTTTCCGCCTTCTACCAGCAATTCCAGATGAGTTATTAGCTATCGCCTTCTCGGGCTAACATTCTTGATTGACATTAAGTGGAAATCTAAACTTATTTATAAATGGAACTTTGTCTGTGTGTGTGTGTGTGTGTCTGTGTCTGCGTGTGTGTCTGTGTCTGCGTGTGTGTGTCCGTTACCTATAGACTCTGAAACGGCTGAACCAATTTTCTTGAAAATTTACACAGTTGTACTATAAGCATCTGCGAGTGTTTTTAGCTAGGTTTTGTGTCATAAGAAAGACATAAGAAACGATATTCAGAAGTTTCAAGATTGCAGTTCTTACAATAGTGCAGAAAATTGATAATATATATATATATATATATATATAAAAGGCAAGATGTTTGTGTGTGTGTCTGTTTATCTGCCTGTATGCCTGTAATTTTTCAGCCCTTTTATTTTAGATTTTGCTTCTGGTTTGGCTCTAAGTAGGTATAATTGTAGTTCTTAGTCTCAGCCATGATACCATTTACTCAGAGGACTTATTTAGTTTTCAAAATTCAATTTACGACGAAAAAACTTATTTGATATCGCTACCAGGAAATCAAAATTTGACTTGAATCCATTTATCTTTCTTTCAATCTACGGTTTCACTTTAACTGAAAACAACTATTATTTTTTAGTCTTTCGTGCCAACGTCCAAAGTGTCTGAGCTGCAGGACCATGGATTAGTTTTAAAGCTTTCATTACACCCGAGCAACGCCGGGCTATACTGCTAGTATTATATAAAATCAATTCCTATCTCAGCTGCTACGAAAGTTGGTTCACTGTGTCGTTCTAAACAATCTTTTCTATCCAGAATCTATCTAACATATCTATATGTCTGCCATTCATTCTTGCTTCGAATACTGCTGCCACATAGCTCCCTGTGTTACTACCATCTATTTAGAGATACTTGATAAAACCCAAAGGAGAATAAGCTGTATTATTAGTCCTGAGCTGGTATCTCGGCTTCAGCCACTTTCCCACAGCCCAAATGTTGCTTCTCTGTGCCTTTTTTTATAAATACTTTTATGGTAATTTTTCGGATCATCTCTTCGCTATGGCATTTAGATTTGATGAATTTAAGCGCAAAGTACTGAACTAATACTTGATATCTCTGTTCCTATATGTCAGTGAATGATGGACAATCTTCTCAAAAACGAAGAAGGGATTTGAAGCAACATAAATGTTGCTCTACAGAAGGATGCTGAGGATAACATAGAGATAACATATGAGCAATGACGAGGTTTTAGAGAAAATGGAAACAAAAAGAAAACATACTATTTTTCTTTAATCATTTCATCCCAAGCAAGACATTTCACTGCCACTGTTGCGCAGGGGGTTACATAGGGGAAAGTGACGAGAAAGAGTGTTTGGGGGTTACATAGGGGAAAGTGATGAGAAGGAGTGGTTAGGGGGTTACATAGGTGAAAGTGATGTGAAAGAGTGGTTAGGGGGTTACATAGGGGAAAGTGATGTGAAAGAGTGATTAGATATAGGAAATGTCAGAAGGAGAGTGATAGACGGGTAAGAATGCCGAGGATGAGGGTTGCGTAGATGGGAAGAGTGTTTGAGAGAATGGGTGCGAGTTAGTGTGTTAGGAGGTGTCTACTGACCTTACATTTTAACTCCTGGACATTGTAGCTGTCGGGGAAGCAAGTAAACTGCTGAAATTTCCTGGTCACATAATGAGGAAAAAGGGCTTGCAAAATCTGATATTCTGTCAAGAAGGGCAGAGGAAAGCGGTGCATGGTATACTTTATGAGCTTGAGTAAATGGATGGCATCACAGGTTTTAAGATAAATAATGAAAATACAAAATTTATTAACAGCTACAAAAGACAGAAATTGTGGAGAGTCTGATCGCCTATGTCTTGAGAGGACACGATACATAAAGAAGACGACTTCCATGGTTCCCAACCCCTGGGTAAATTCCCCCAATGGGGTAATGAGTTCATATTTTGGGGGTAATGAATGTTTGGTTTGGAAACTTCAGGACAATATTGCTTTATTTTGTGGAAAATTGGAACTATGGACCAGATGTATTGGAAAAGGAATTTTTGCACAATTTTCTGCATTCGATGCCTTCCTTGATAAAGTTAATTCTGAAAACATCCTAAACCACTTGAAGAAGGACATCAGTGATCCCCTAAATGGCTTCTTGGAAAACCTACGTAAGTACTTTCCAAACTTGAATAATTCCAATAATGAATGGGTAAAAAATCCATATCTTGTGAGTGAAGATATCATTCCTGATAAGGACTATCCAGCAAAAGAAGAATTTTTCACACTCAGGATAAACAATGCATGGAAGCATTTGTTTGAGACCAAGTCTGGTCTAGACACCTTTTGGATCTCTCGTCTGCAGGATATAATAACACTATCCTCTAGAGCAGTACAAATTCTCATAGGATCTTCAACCACTTATCTCTGTCAACAAGCTTTTTCTACTGTCCTTAGAGTGAAGACCAAGAAACGTAGCAGACTCAACGTGACAAGCGACGCCCGAATAGCCCTTTCAGTCACAAAGCCAAGAATAAATAAACTGGCACAGGCAATACAAGCTCAACACTCACATTAAGAATCACGGCTAGGTTACGGCTACTATACCTCTGATTAGTATAGATTGGTACTATTGTATTGAATAATTTCCATTAACTTTGTCTGCTTTTGATGTATTAAAATATTATTACCTCTTTTCCTAGATTACGGGTATTTTTTCATTGGGGTAATGGATAATAGTGAAATTGTATTTTGGGGTAATCGCAGAAAAATGGTTGGGAACCTATGGACTAGATAATCAGCAAGGTTCAATCAGTTTACAATTGAATTGGCTAGATTTACTCGTAAGTTTTATGCTAACAGTTTATTCTTTCGAATCTCCAGATTATGAAGCACTCTTCATGCTCCGTGGTTTTCAGCCAGCTTTGATCTCCAAAAATGAAAGTGTAATGTCAATCGTTATCTGCTGACGTCCTTTTTACCCTTATATTATTCTCGCTCCTTAATAATATTTCTGTTTTCTAATTCTTTCACTGAATAACCCCGTGTCTTAGTGGCTTTACTGCCTTGCGTGGGATAAATTCCATTTTTAAAAAAATTATTTCTGTATATTTATAATTAAAAACCAAGCAAGGAAATAAAGCCACTATGACACAAGGGTATGAAAGAATAAGAAAATGTGAAAACATTATTAAGGAGCGTAACCGATAAAATAAGAGGAACCTGAAGATTGTTGCGAATATGTAACTTATGAGTTGTACCAAACGATGAAGATTAGCAGGAAGAGACAAATGAGGTTCCTGGGACACGTAATGTGGAAGGAGTGCATTGAGAACTTAATACTCACAGGTAGGATAAAAGGAAGGAGAGACAGGGGAAAGTAACGCGAGACGTACTTGTTAGGTCTGAGCAAATGAATTGGGGAGCGGGGCTTAGAAGAGATACCAAGAGAAGAAATATTGAGAGGGACAAGAGACAAAGCCAAGTGGAAATCCATGATCGCCTACGTCCTGAAAGGACACCGCACATGAAAAAGAAGTTCTATAAAAAGAGAAAGAGAAAAAGAAAGAGAGAGAGAGAGAGAGAGAGAGAGAGAGAGAGAGAGGGTACATCGGCGTGAGTTAACGGTCTGCGTGCTTGTCTTGCTAGATCAATTACGACTGAGTAGTGAGTTTGACCTTCAATCGGTGCTCCATTCATTTGGCCTTGTGCCGCACCTAAGCTATGCTTAGAAAATCACGAATTATAGAGAGAGAAAGAAAAAGAAACAGCCTGACAGGCAGACAGAAGAGGAAAAATGCAAAATTGATGTCTTCTTCGAATACTCACTATAGATATATTTTCCATAAATAGTTATTTTTATTACAGAAGAATATTAATAAAAGTTATATATAACATAAAAAGAGAATCATTTATTAAATGTGGCTCCCGCTAGTTTTAATTGCAGTCTTAGCATGACCTCCAGACTAGCAGAACTTTTAACTACAACGTCCTCAGTCATCTTATCTCACGATCTTCTTGAAGACAGTTTGAAACCATTGATGTTAAAGTAAAAGGTTTTCTGGGTTACTGGTTCCGAAACCCCAAAACTGTGTCGTATCGCTGGTTCAGGTCTAGACAAGGGGTTAACCAGAAATCCGCTGGCTAAAAGTCAGCTTTGTGAAGCTTCTGCGCCTTTTGGACTGTGACTCGGGGCGCTGCTATAAGTCCACTGGTAACCATAGCAAAACATTGTAGCTAAAAAGGAGTAAGAATCCACCTTTTCACCAAGTTTATAGAACAGGGGCATTTTTAGTTTTCATTATAAGAGGCTAACGACACTTGAGCTTTATATTTGGTCATGAAGGTGTTCTTGATATCATCTGTAGATTTCATTGAGTAAAGGTAGTTACAGGGGTTCTAAAAAGCGTTCACTTTCTCGTCAGAGAATATTTGAGTGGTGGAACCATGATTTCAGAGGTACCTGAAAACTTTGTAACGCCTTTCCAGCCTCCTTGCCATGAAGAGGTGACTTTGTGTTTTGGAGTAGGTTTTAAAGCCAAGATCATTATACACTTCAGTATTAGTTTTGTTCGGTCTATTGCAGTTTTGTCTTGAGGGTGTTTTTTTTTTAACCTCACCGCTTCTTGGTTTCTTCCGGATGTCGTTACCTATGTCTATCCTCGTCTTGACACTGCGCAAGGACATATCTACTATGTTAGAGATGCTTTTTGAGTTCATTTTTTTTAACAAAAGAAGTTTGATTCTATTTTCTCTATAAGCACTTCGCATCAAATAAAGCGATAAATCAACTAAAACCCGATGAGTAAAAGAATACACGATAAAAAAAATCGATTAAAGAGAAAAGACAGTAAAAGAAGAGGATTCAAAGACACCGAAAATGACGATTGGCATTTTGAAGATCAAATTTGAAAAGAAAGCGAGAGAGTTCCACAAGCGAGACGTGTGAGAGTAGAAACTATTAGCATAGAACTTGTGCTTACATCTAGCAATTTCAGCTATAAAACGTTGAGACCTATCTGTCAATTTAGTACTGCGCTTAAATTCGTACGGTCGAGTTTTCAAAGAGGAAAGCGATATTTATTTTGAAAATACAAAAATGTGGCACAAGACCAAAATAGGGATCGGAGAAGATCGGTCTTCAATCTGTTTTATCTTAAACTTAGTTACTGACCCTAACATACTTTATATAACAATATGATATTCTCACTTACCATTCTTACCACAGCTGCTATAATAATAATAACGAACGGAACCCGTGGAATTTCCATGGAAGGATAATTATGATTTCCTGGAAAAATTTTACTTTGTCATACTACAAATGATAGCAACGTCTTCAAAGATAAAGGTATTGGGTAATAAAATAACGATAACACAGAGTTTAATTTTATTAAAATATCTATAAAAGTAATGTCCATAGAAGCTACTTTACAATGCATGGAAGCATTTGTTTGAGACCAAGTCTGGTCTAGACACCTCTTGGATCTCTCGTCTGCAGGATATAATAACACTATCATCTAGAGCAGTACAAATTCTCATAGGATCTTCAACCACTTATATTCTTTTAAGCAGCGTATGCACAGACAATAACCAAAATACTGTACACTATTTTGTGAGAGATTTTGAAAGAGAAAATGTTTTTTTTAATCAAGGCTCCTGTGTCCATTGTAAACAGAACGACCAACTTAGTAATGGCCAAGGGTGTAGAGGTCAGAAATTTCGTTATTAGGGACTAGCAGTATAGCCCGGCGTTGCTCGGGTGTAATGAAAGCTTTAAAACTAATCCATGGTGGTGGAGCTCAGGCTCTTTGGACGTTGGCACGAAAGACTAAAAAGCAATAGTTGTTTCCAGTTAAAGCGAAACCGTAGACTGAAAGAAAAATGAATGAATGTAAATCAAACTTTCATTTCCTGGTATCGATATCAAATTTTCTGCACTATTGTACGAACTGCAACCTTGAAACTTCTGAATATCGTTTCTTATGTCTTTGTCTATGAGTGTATGAAATTTGATTAAAATCGGACTACTCCTTCTATAACCCGATTTTTTCGATTATCGATTTTCGATATTTATCGGGTGTACCTCGACACAAAACCTAGCTATGAACACTTGCAGACGCTTATAGTACAACTGTGTAACTTTTCAAGAAACTCGGTTTAGCCGTTTCGGAGTCTATAGATAACGGATACACACACACACAGACACACACACACACACAAAGTTCCATTTATAAATAAATTTAGATACGACAACAAACCAACCTATTTTTACTATATTGTACAGTACACACACATACACACACACACACACACAATTACTGCTACAACCACCAGCTTCAGCTTCTACTGATAGGGTAATGCTATAGGCTCTCTACTCCTACTCTCTCACTGTTTACTACCCCTCCGTTTGGCAAAGGTAAGAGAATGGCTGAGGAGAGTAGCGTTTATAGATTATAAAAAGATAGAGGGGGAAGGAAAAGCTCGTGTAAAGCGTAAGTGTGTTTTCTTTCTTCAGTGGCATAACGGACGAAGTAACGAAGTGACTAAGAACAAGCAGAATTATTATATGATGAAGTCCTAACTAATTCACATATGTGCAGTTTGTGTAGAGGAGGGAGGATCCAAATGGAAAGCTCATCAGAACAGTTCTTCTTCTATGTGCCCTGTCCTTTCAGGACTTAGGCGATCATGGTTTTCCACGTCTCCCTATCCCTGGTGGCTCTTAGCACGCTTTCTCCTGCTACACCAGGCAACCCTCGTTCCGTCATCCACCTGATCAGGTCTTTCACATTTTTAACTCTCGTGATTTGTGAGAAATTTTACTTTAAATTTGACTGCGAGTTTTGTTTCCTTGTTTAAATTTCAACGATTTCATTGCCTAATATAGATTTGGAAATCCGTGATCGAAAACAGTGATCCAATGTATTTCTATAAGATAACGCTTTTAAGGCGAGAAGCTTTTGCAATTAGAGTTCAGTATCAAAGGTATTAATTGTAACAAATAAAATTAATTTAACGCTTATGCATCGCTAAACGAAGTTTCGCGGAATTTGCAGTCACGCGTCAGTGGTGGTGATCGAGGGGTGATAGCAAGATTTCCTGTCAAGATCTCCTGACAAATGAATGGCTTTTCCACAAAAACTCAGTATAAAAACAAATGAATGAATATTTAATTTTATTTATTACTATATATATATATATATATATATATATATATATATATATGATCTTTTAAAATTTAAATGCAACATCCAATCGCTATCTACTGTCTTAGTGAATTCTATTCTTTTAGTCACTTCTCACTAATTCCTTTCTCATCTTCTTTTACTGTAAATAATCCCTTTCATCTTAGTGATGCTATCACTTTGCAGGGGGTGAAAACACACACACACACACACACACACACACACACACACACACATATATATATATATATATATATATATATATATATATATAAAGTGTATCAAGCCAGCAGATGATTTTCTAAACATATATTGTTAAATATAACCGACAATCAATGCCCATTATGTTTAATCATGAGCCGTTCTAAACATCGTATTTTGGCTTTAATTTCAGGTGAAAATAAAGACAAAAATTCTCCAACATTTTTTATCTTTTTTACATTATGCTGGTTATAAGCTTTCGGCTCATATGAGCCATCTTCAGAGAGGCTACAGGGACACTAACATAAAGACATCGACCATCAAAGATGATTTTATTTTCTGTTGACATAACACATTGCTATGCTTCTGTAAAAAGAACCTTCAGATATTGGAGACCATCTACATTAAATCAAAGCAACCCACATTTAATAAAATTACATTTCAATCTGGTCACAACACATTACATTGCATTTAAACATATGCTTCTGTTAACATTTCGGTCTCTCACGCGGTGTGACGTCATAGAACCGCATTACAAATTTACGAACTGCGTCTGCTATTCGGTGACTGTTATCCAAATGTTAGACTATCTTTTCATTATTTTCACCTGTCATTAAAGCCCAAATACGATGTTTAAAATGGCTCATGATTAATCATAATAGACATTTATTGTATATGTTATATCTAACAATATATGTTTAGAAAAAATATATATATATATATGCATAAATATTTACAAACAAACATTTTTAAACATTTCACCCCAACCAAGATGATAATGCCACTAAGACGCAAGTGTTACTCGGAATGGAAGAAGAGAAGAATTTAGGACATTAAAAGAAGTCGATTCAAGAAGACAGAAGATTCTAACTGACGTTCCACAGGAGAAATAATCAAGAAAAGAAACTATTAGAATAGAACTTGAGGTTACCTAGATCTATTTGTGTAATGATGACAAGTATTAATTTATCCATGAAAAACACATACACCCGTAAAGATACATGTACACATATATATTCATGCACATAGACAATATCGAATTATATATTACATTAACGATCTCCCAGGTGTAATAAGATCCCAAGTAGGCATATACACTGACGACACTACAGTTTACTCTCGCAACGATAAAAAAAAAACCTGCTGAGACTGACAAAGCAAACCTCGCTGCCGAGCTTGAAAGTGACCTTCGATCCGTGGCGGATTGGGTAAGAAATGGCGCGTAAAATTTAATGCTTCCAAAATGAAGTTGCTATCTCTTAATCATCGCAGATAAACGCTCCTACCACTCATTAGCATGGATCAGGCTAGTCTCCCTGAAAGCAAAACACTGCGTCTCCTCGGTTTAACTCTCACAACAGACCTCAGGTGAAATGACTATATAGAATCCATAACTAAATCCGCTGCTAAGATAGTCGGTTCTCTGTGTAGGGCTAGGAAGTTTTTTTTGTTTTTTTTTTCAACCTTAAACTATCCTGCACATATATAAATCTACCATCCGCTCGTGCATTGAATACTGCTGCCATATCTGGTCGGGTTCCCCTGCTATCCACCTATGTGTCCTTGACAAAATCCAACGGAGAATCTGTAATGTGATCGATCCCGACTTGGCTGATCGGATACAGTCAATTTCGCACCGGCGCAATGTGTTTTCCCTGTGTCTCTTCTACAAATACTTTCACGGCTTCTGCTCCGATTAACTGAGCTCACTGGTGCCCCCTATATATAAATTTACTCGAGCAACAAGATTAGCAACTAGGTCCCACTCTTTTACTGTGAAACTAACGAATTGTAAACACAAATTCTACTCCAGCAGCTCCTTTTCTTGCACTTCCCGCCTGTTGAATTCCCTTCCATTTACTTGCTTTCCCAACAGCTAGTCTCCAAGAATTTAAATGTAAAGTCAATAGTCATCTCCTATCTCACTAACCTGCATCCTCTCTCTCTCTCTCTCTCATGCTTTCTTATCCGTCCACTTTATTCTCATCAGTATTCTCATCCTTCTTTTACTCACTTCCTGACACCCACTATAACCTGTCACTCTTTCCCATAACTTTTTTTCTATGTAACCCCCTGCAAAACAGTGGCAGTAAAATGCATTGCCTTGGCGTGTATAATGATAATATATACGCTAAACTAAAAAGTCTGCCTTCTTCTACCGAGCGCCCATAGCCCAGAGGTAGAATCGCCGACTGACGCCAATTCGGTCGGGTTTCAAAACTGGGTTAAAAAGCAATCGGAGTCTAACCGTACTGATGAGCTGTGATACAGCGAAACAGATATGTCTGCGAATGACTATATATATATTCAGATTATGAGAACGAACAGGTTTAGAATTCAGAGTTTTCCGTTATTTATTTTGTAAAAAAAACTGCTCAATACATCGCAGGTCGTAGAGCATAATATAATTAAATTTGTTTTTTTTATTTAAAACTAATTTAATTTACATTGCGATGTGGAAATTTCTATATTTCGAGATTTAAAGATTTTATCTCGTCAGCAGGCAACGTTCAATAACGTTGGTGAAAATGATTTACATCTGAAAAGGGAAAACAATACGTTTTTTAAATAAATAGTTAATATGGAGGAAGGAAGATAGAAAATTTACATCATATGAGTGTGCATAATTCAACTAATCAGAATGAAGGTCGAATTTGAAATTTTATATTATAGGTTAGATGTTAGGGGGTGTGGGGTTATTTGTGGCTAGACTGCTTACTGATATATGTAAATATTCTCAGATAGAGTTTATCTGTAGAAGAGAAAAAATTAATAAGAGTCAAGAGAAAATATTTTTAGCCTACACGTTTCGTCCTCCGGGGTGACTTTATCAAGGCAAAGTATGGTTTATTATGCTGTGCATGTTTATATACAAAGACGATTATGTTATTGCTTTCAGTCAGTTAAGTGCCATACGTGATTCACGCTTTCATGTCTGGAAAGAGACCTGGTTGCCGACCAAGGCTATCGAACATAATCTGTCCTAGTATTTAACCCATAACTGGGGGGACGAGACGGATTAATACCTTTCCCAAGGGTATTTGTGCGTAAATGAATGCAAGGAATTCGACTGGAATTCGAACTCGGCTCTCCCATTTGTCGTTCCGCAACGCATCAAGGTTTTTTAAATTTAAGAACTTTCATGAATGATCATGCCCCGACACGAATGCCAGACGCTATAGCAAGCCGTTTCCAAATTTCTGGCTGAGTGAATTGTATCATGATGCTCTTTTTCTTACAGACGGTGCCCAACTGACCCTACTATACCGTGTACTTGACAAAATCAAAAACAAACAACGTGCATGCGCGAAATGAAAAATATGAAATGGAGACAATGTACTCATTGCACTTTATATATATATATAAATATATATGGGGGGTATGTGTGTGTGGGGGTGTACAATGGAAGAAATCTTATGCCATATCAATCTAGTCAGTCAGTTAAGTGACATACGTAATACGCGCTTGCGCAGAAGATTTTCCCGCAGTAGGTTGCCATTACTTTCTGCAGTAGACTGGTTGCCAACCAAGGCTATAAAACCTAGTCTGGAAGGAGAGGAAACGCATTAACAACTTTCCCAAGGGGACTTGGGCGTAAGTGAATGCAACAGATTCAACTGAAATTCGAACTCGGCATTCCGATTTCTCGTTCCAAGCCGATATCCACTGCACATCAAACTAGTCAGTCAGTTAATTGCCATACGTGATACACGCTTGGGCGATCGTGTCTCGAAAGAGACATGCCTGACTGGGCAGAAGATTATCCCGCAGTAGGTTGCCATTGCCAAGGCTATAGAACCCAATCTGTCCTGCTATTTAACCCATAACTGGAAGGAATAGACGGATTAATACCTTTCCCAAGGGTATTTGCGCGTAAGTGAATGCAATGAATTCAACTGGAATTCGAACTCGGTTCCCCGATTTCTCGTTCCGAGTCGATACAGTAGCAAAGACCCCATCCGAACAATTACCATGAAAGTATTTATAAAAAAGGAACATGGAGGCAACTTTACGGCGATGGGAAACGGACTTAAGCCTAGACGCCAGGTTAACACCAATAATATTGCTGATTCTCTTTTGGATTTTATTAATAGCAGGAACAGTGGTAGTAAATAAATATTTATAATTTTTAACTTAAAAATCCCATAACGCTTATAACAATTTGAACATGTTCATATTATTGGAGAAATAATAATAATAATGATAATAATAATAATAATAAAGCAGTTTTGTGATAATAGGTTTTTTGTTTCATTTGAAGGAAATGTATATCCAAGAAATAATGTAATAACAATATTATTATTAATAATAATTATAATAATAATAACAATAATCGCAATTTTGTTATTCCATTCCAACCTGAAGGCGCCAACCTAGCAAACAGGTATTGGCAACTTAAAATTATAACAGAATAGAAAACATGCAGTTTTGTTCTTTTACTCTGACCAAAAGATTCCAACAGAAGAATTAGACATCAACGGTTTTAATACAAAAAAATATTTCCTTTCATTTATTTCAGGACATCAACCTGACACACGAAGGCGAAACGCTTGGTCATTATAAAGCTTTTCTACTTCTTTTTATTTCTCCACTATATATATATATATATATATATATATGTGTGTGTGTGTGTGTGTGTGTGTGTGTGTGTGTGTGTGTGTGTGTGTGTGTGATACGGTAATATGCTCGTAAGTGAATTTACGTTATACAACATATTTACGTGTAAATAACCTTATAACCACGCAGCTGAATACAAAGTGGCATTTTGTGCATATATGAATATATGCACCCATGCATTTAGTAACACCCAGTTATATGCAAATGTACGTACATATGCAATAGCAATACGTACCTATCTATGAAGTGCAACACATACAAGCGCTTGCAAGCATATGCATTCGTGGACACGCCCGGATAAATGCGCTCATAGGCTTTCCACTTTTTTAATATGCTTGCCTACTTATATATATATATATATATATATATGTGTGTGTGTGTGTGTGTGTGTGTGTGTGTGTGTGTGTGTGTGTGTGTACCGAATTGGTTTAGCTTACAGTAGCATAGTATCTTACAAACGTCTATCGATGCATTTACGCACACAGACAGCAAGATAGGAGCCTCGACGCGGACGCGTATTAAGACATTTTTCTGCCAAAGCCAATATGCGTTTCATGCGAACTTACACACGCATGCGACTGTACTGTGCACAAAGGGCCGTCGCTTTTTATTTTCTTTTACGTCACAAACTCCGATCATAAAGGAAGTACGGAAGGTGTGTGCTCCTCAGCAAAGCCACACCCCTTTTTTCCTGTGTGTCTTTCAAACGAGCGAAACTTCAGTAGCAATGGTTACGGTGACGTCACTCTATGACGTCAGAACAAAATCCCTCAAATAAAAGATAAATAAAGATAGAGGTGCGGAGAGGGGTGAGGAGGTGAGGAAGCAAAAGAAAGAAAGAAAGAAAGAAAGAAAGAAAGAAAGGGTGGAGTATAAATTTAACGAAATAAGAAGAATTTCTACAAATAAATAAAAGACATTAGTAGCCGTATTTGCAACTTGGTGTCGCATTATATGTGGAACTGTAAAACCCGCCGCTACTGTCATCCTGGTATTTGAGGAATGGTATATTCCGTGTTTTCCTGCAATACCGTTTGCCTACGATACACTGAGATTTCTAATTTATTTTCACTATTTTAACTATTTGTGCCACTGCGAGAGATGAACGGGAAATTTTTCTTCAATACCAATGCTCAACAAGTGCGTAGGATGGCGATTTTAATAACTGATGCTGAAATTCGAAATGGGAGTTGGGTCTTTGTTCAAATGGACTGTGATGAAAGGCATGAGAGTGATTGCATGTGAGTGTGTGTTTGTAGGTTGAACGTTGCGACTATACACATTCGTTTTGCTATATATATGTGTGTGTGTGTGTGTGTGTGTGTGTGTGTGTGTGTGTGTGTGTGTGTGTGTACTAAAATACAAGAGCCGGCATGATTAAATTATTTCTTCGTGTTTACGACCCCCAACCACCGCCCGACAAGGTGCTTCTTTGGTACAGCACGCTCTCCAAAATATTTTCAGGCACTATCATCCGAACCTGCACGTTTATTAAACTTATATAAAAATACGCAACTAATAAAATAAGTTGAAAAATGACCACTAATGCTTCCAATTGTATTTGTATTTGATACAAAAGAAAGAAAGAAAGAAAGAGAGAAAGAAAGAAAGAAAGAGCTTGAAGAAAAAAGAAAGAAAAAAGCTTAAAGAAAGAAAGGAAGAAAGAAAGAAAGAAAGAAAAGAGCTTGAAAAAAGAGAAAGAAAAAAGCTTAAAGCTTAAAGAAAGAACGTTTGAAGAAAAGAGAAACTGAAAAAAGAAAGAAAGAAAGAAAGAAAGAAAGAAAGAAAGAACAAAAAAGCGAAAGAAAGGAAGAACGAAAGAAAGTGCTTGAAGAAAGAAAAAACCTTGAAGGAAAAAGAGAAAGCGCTAAAAAAATGGAAAAAAGAAAGAAAGAAAGAAAGAAGGACTAAAGGAAGAAAGGAAGAAAGAACGAAAGAAAGTCCTTAAAGAAAGAAAGAAAAACCTTGAAGAAAGAAAAAGAGCTAAAGAAAGGAAGGAAGAAAGAGCTTGAGAAAAGAAAGAAAAAATTAGCTTTAAGAAGGAAAGAAAGAAAATAGAGCCTGTAAGAAAATGAAAGAAAAAGAACTTGAAAGAAAAAAGTGGTTGAAGAAAGAAAGAAAGAAAGAAAGAAAAGAGCTAAAGAAAGGAAGGAAGAAAAATTGAATAAAGTAAGCAAACAGAGCTTGAAGAAGAAAAGAAAGAAAAATGCCTGTGAGAAAAGGAAAAAAAGAGATGAAAGAAAAAAAAGGAAGAAAGTAAAAACAACTTGAAGAAAGAAAGAAAGAAAGAAAGAAATAGCTTTAAAGAAGCAAAGAAACAAAAAGAACGAATGCAAGAAATGCTTATTAATATCTGCTTGAGAAAGTGCATTCCATTTTGCCGACATATATGGAAAGAACACTGTCCAAATTTTAAGTTAGTTTTTGCGTGTGTTTGGTACGGGAGAAAGAAAACGTGTGGGTGCCTCTTTTTCTTCGAGGGGGGATTTTTGTTTTTGTTTTTTATTGTTGTTGCTTTCGTTTCTTACTTTATATAAAATTGAATGAAAAATTAAAAAAAATAGTTCTGCGTACAAACACTGACAAACCAATCAATAGATAGATAGATAGATAGATTCATCTCGTTAACAAGATACATAAACACAAATATGTTTGCTTCCACACACACACACACACACACACACACACACACACACACACATACATATATATATTGTAAGTGGAAATGGCAGAGATAAAAATTGCGTTTTTGTATATTTTTAAATTTAAAAATGCTTATATCTTAAAAGGATGTAATTTTTCATATTTTATCTTAAAAGCAAATCAAATATTTATTAATTTTATAAAGATATATATATATATATATATATATATATTACTTTTAAACGTTATTATAATAGATACTCCTATTTGACATATAGACACCTCAAAATAAGGTATTTACTTTTAATTTGACATTCTTATTACATCCAATATTGTTTTAATGAAGAGCTCTAATATATATATATATATATATATATATATATATTGAGAGAGAGAGAGAGAGAGAGAGAGAGAGAGGAAGCGAGAGTGTCTGAGGCAGAGACAGAGATAGAGGGAGATGGTGGTGAAAAGTCCTCAGAAATTTGATGTTTGTTCATTGAGGTAGATTCGGGAAGTGGCTTAGGCTGAGAGCTTTCCAGCCTCTTCCTCCTTATTTGGGTATATATATATATAAATATATATGTGTGTGTGCGTGCGTGCGTGCGTGCGTGCACACCTGCCTAATATCATCTCCAGAGTCTGCATTTTACTACCGCCTACCGAAACCTAAGATCAGTGTTCTAACCTAGACAAAGAACTTGAAAGCTGATTTTCAAAGCAAGGAGACTAAACTACACTACAAACAAAATCGGCACAACGCAACATTTTTCTTCACTCTTTAGCCTTGTGCCAGACTAAGATAAAAGATGTAAAGTTTTTGTAGGTGAAGGTGATGTGTGTGTGCGTGTGTATGTGTGTACGCTCACCAGTGTAGTGTGATCTCTGTTGTAGTGCTCGAATTGCTTTTTTCTTCTGAGATCAGTGTTCGAGCCCAAGTAAAGAATCCAAAGTAATTATCTGTCGGGTGTAACATGAGTGTAGTGCTCGCACGTACGAGTGTGTGTGTGTGTGTGTGTGTGTGTGTGTGTGTGTGTCGGTGGAGGGTCCTTTCCGTTTCGTTAAAATACATTTTCCACCAAACAAACAAATAATCCATGTTTTCAGAAAAATCTTCCCTACTAATAAGAACGGCGCAAGAAATCTTTTTATTTTTTATTTTTTTAATCGATTGCACCTTTGGTGGGAAGTATGCATGCGTGCAATATCCGCACGTACCCTGCATACTTGCACTGTGGCTGTCGACTGTGTTGTCAGCACGTGCCCCCGCATGCGATGAAATGTAAATTTGCGGACCAGTCACCAGTCCGAATTAATGTATTCGCGGAGGTGTAGATTGGTTGTACGCTGAGTGTTTAGGTGTACATTGGCACGTAAGTCCAAGTCATTACTTTGGTGGTTTCCATCTGCGAAGATTTTACTAGTACACAGATGTAGAACTAAGTGGGGAAACCTTTATAGTTTTCACCTTCGTGCGGGTTTGGAAACTAATAAGCCTTCTAAAAATATCGATTTTCCTGCCTTTTGCTCACATTCGAACACTTACTTCTAATAGTACCGTGGGAGTGATTAAAGGCTGATTAGGGAGGGATTAGGAAACAATAAAATGTGCATATTTTTCCATAATCAGTTTGATATCAGAAGAGTAAGAGACTTTATTGATAAATACAGTCTATCAGTCTTGTACCATCTATCACTCTCCACCCTGTCTATCTGTGTTCATATATTTGTCAATTTTCTTACTCAATCATATTACTCCAACTCTCACATCCCACCATGCTCTCTCTATTTGTCTATCTTTCTCCCTCTCTCTCAGTCTCTCATCCTCTCTCTATATTTATATAGATGTATATATATGTGTGTGTGTGTGTGTGTGTGTGTGTGTGTGTGAGTGTACTGCGGTCATAAACTTCTCTTACAAACTAAACTACTCTCTCTCTCTCTCTCTCTCTCTTAATTCATATATATATATATATATATATATATATATATATATATATATTGCGTTAAAAACTACCGACAAGACAGATTTTATTAATTTTTTATTTAATTTTTCCAGTATTTTTGTATGTCTCATTTTTGCTGGAGATAAAACATGTTTGAAAATGGCCTGTGAAGAGGTTGAAAGCGCTTGGAAAGTCGAAAATAAAATGATGTAACATTTTTAACATTCCATATCTCCAGCAAAAAAAAACAAAAAAACATGTAAGAATATTGGAAAAATTCAATAAAAAATTAATCAAATCCTCCTTGTCGGTCTTTTTTAACGAAAGATAATTAAATGAAAGATTACTGGCCAAATATATATATATATGTGTGTGTGTGTGTGTGTGTGTGTGTGTGTGTGTGTGTGTGTGTGTGTGTGTGTGTATATGAGGGTGTGTGTACGTGAGTGTGTGTGAGGGTATGTGTATGCATGTGTGTGTGTATGTGTGTGTGTGTGTGTGTGTGTGTCTGTGTGTGTATATGAGGGTGTGTGTACGTGAGTGTGTGTGAGGGTATGTGTATGCATGTGTGTGTGTGTGTGTGTGTGTGTGTGTGTGTGTGTGTGTGTGTGTGTGTGTGTGTGTTTCTCACTTGTGGAACTCTCTTTCCGGCCTCTTGCTTCCCAATCAAATTCTCAAAAATTTGAATGCAATATCAGTCACTTTTTTCTACCTAGATAATTCTTTTTCTTTCTCTTTTTTTTTTTTTTTTTTTTGCTCTCTCTCTTTGATAATGCTGTTTTTACTGTCATGTTTACTAACCATCAGTAACTTCTTGCATCTTAGTAACTTTATTGCAGTGCTTGGGGTGATATATATATATATATATATATATATATATATATATATATATATATATGTATGTATGTATGTATGTATGTATGTATAGTACGTATATTTTGGTAGTATCTTTTCTTTTAAACACGTTGTGTTAAACGATTGAGAAAACTTGGTCTTGCAGAGTTTCTTTTGTATTTTCTCATATTTTTTAATGAGGTTTTTATTTTCGAATTATATTTATGTAAAAATTGTCCATAGGTTAACCGAGTACTTTCGAAAAAAATTTTTCTTAGCGTTTATTTAGTTCTTCAAAACGTAAGACGTTTTCTGCTACAAGACAATTTTTGATGTTTAAACTGTAAATTTAACCCTGATGATGAACGGTTATATATATATATATATATATATATATATATATATATAAATATATATATATTTGGTTTGTGGTGATATCGACCGAGCAAAAGCGATGGACCGGATGTTTGCCCTCTCACAACAAAAAGGCAAATGACGAAAAGTCGTCCGTGCGCCTCTGGTTTCGAGCAGATGTTCCGGTTGAAAAATAAAAATTAATCAAATATTAAATTTCCATTTCGCGAGCCTACGCGAATTTTATTTATCAGCCAATGGGAAGCCCAGAATCAAATATAAGTGTGAAAATCCAAACGAGCTGCTTTGATCCAAAAAGCAGATATAAAAATCGGATACAGACAGACCCCAGCAGACAGGCAGACCCCGAGAAGAGTGTAATCAATATCCCCTTGACCTAAGTCAAGTGGCTACTACGTTTGCCTCTTTCCTTCTCCCCTGTCTCAAAACTACTTACCAACCTAAGGAGCGACTACTTCGAAGACATTCCTCACTTACACGCTCCCCACATTCCTAAGCCTTATATCTTTTTCATCTTATTATTTGCCATGAACATTTTAACCTCCGTTGGACCTATAATTCATGTATCACTCTAATTGTAAAAACATTATTTGATATGTGTTATATATAAAAGTTATTTTCAACTCAAATTGCTTTCCTTGATTTTATAATCATTTTCTGACTTATAGTGGTCTATCTACCACAAGGCCACATTCCGTTAACCTGCAACGGTATACAATTACCCTTTGCTAGAACGGAAATCCACTACAACTAGAAAAGGAATAGATAAGCAACCCACTATAGGTTGTTCGGAAGTTAAGTTCATACCGATTTTTAATTGCTCATTTTTCAACACGTTAAGAGACGTCAAATTTATCGACAGACATAATATACTAGTATCTCCAATTAGAACACACTTCAAACTATGTCTTGAGAAAGAAAGTTTAAAATTACATAATTCGTATCAATTCTGCATACCTATGAAACTGAAAAATTACAAGGTGCATCTTAGACACTTTTTTTATTACCGTAAGGCACAAATACCTCGCAACCAACAATAAAAATACCTTGGTAAAGGTGCATAAGCCGAAAGAACTGTACGGAAATGGTTCGTTAAGTCTAGAGTTAATGATTGTAGCCTCGTTGTTGACGAACATTCAGGTAGACGCCCCCTCCCAACTACAGATGCCGACCAAATAATGATATGGATTGACCAAATAAAGATATTGATTTTACGCAACGCGAGAATTGGCAAAAACACTAAATTGATCAAACACCAACATCCATGAGCACTTCGTGAAACTTGATTACTAAAATCGCCACAATGTTTGGGTACCACATGATCTGAGTGAAAAGAATCTTTTGGATCGCATTTCTATCTCTGACTTGCTGTATAAACGTAATGAAATTGCACCCGTTTTTATGCAAATTGTGACGGGTGGTGAGAAATGGATCGTTTACAACAATGTTCAGCGAAAAAGATATTGGGGTAAGCGAGATGAGTCAACTTTAAGCGGGTCTTCATCCTAAGAAGGTAATGCTGTGCATCTGGCGGGATTTGAAAGAAATCGTTTATTATGAGCCTCTACCAAGTAACCAGACAATTGATTCTGAAAAGTACTGCTCGCAACTTGAGGAATTAAAGACAGCAATTCAGGAAAAAAAAAACGGAATAGGCCAAGAGAAAAGATGCTGTTTTCCATCAGAAAATTGCCAGGCCTCACATTTCTTTTGTGACCCGGCAAAAATGGTTGTAATGTCATATTCATCAGACATTGCTTCTTCGTATTTATTCCCTCCTTGCAAAATATTATCAGCGGTAAAAATTTTAATTCCTTTATTGACATAAAAAGAGAAACATTTTAATGCGTTCTTTGCCGAGAAACTATCGAAATTCTAGGAAGACGGGAGTTTATAAATTGGAGAAAAATGAAGAACGGGTATGCACAATGGTTCATATTTAGTTGAATAAATATTTAACGGCATAAATTTATTTTGTGTTTTAATTTCTGTTAAAAATCAGCATGAACTTTCTAGAAAACCCTATATATATATATATATATATATATATATATATATATATTAATCATGTCACCCCAAGCAAGGCATTCCACTGCCACTATAGCGCAGGGGGTTACACAGGGCGATAGGCGAGTTAGGATGTACATAGGGGGAGAGTTGGAGAGAATGGGAGGGTTAGTGTGTTAGGAGGTGTCTATTGACCTTACATTTAAAGTCCTGGAGGTTATAGCCGTCGCGGAAGCAAGCATGCGGAAGGGAATTCCACGGGCGGGAAGTGCGAGAAAAGAAGCTGTTGGAGTAGAAATTGCGGTTACATTTCATCTGTTTCACTGTAAAAGGGTGGGACCTAATTGCCAATCTAGTATCTATATATATATATATATATATATATATATATATATATATATATATAAGTAAATGGTTTATCACATCGCTGATTGACTCTGTGTGTGTGAGAAAGAGTTATCACTCTACTATTTTTTTCACAAGGTATACAAATTCACTGATAAAAAAATGGTGGATAGCAATGCCTGCTTACATCTTGAAGGGACATCTTTTTCTTCTGTGTTC
The DNA here is from genome assembly GCA_037127315.1 of Ascarosepion bandense. NCBI lineage: Eukaryota > Metazoa > Mollusca > Cephalopoda > Sepiida > Sepiidae > Ascarosepion > Ascarosepion bandense. The sequence goes on from JBBBDQ010000118.1 coordinate 53,433, forward strand.
CGTGTCCTTTCAGGTATTTGGTAATCATGGCCATCTATAAGTACCTCTCCTTTTTAACTTTTAGTAAATTTTTTTTTTTGCTATCTCTTCTAAACCCTGTTCTGTCAACCATTTACACAAGCTTGTTAGGTAGGTTATGCGCTGTTTTCCCTTCAAAAAGTCTTGTGAGTGTCCAATTCTCGAAGCCCTCTTTGCTCATTATATGCCCTAGAAATTTCAGCTTTCTTTCTTAGTCTAAATATGTGTCCTTTTTGTTTATAGTTACTCTAAAGCTTTGCAATTTCTCACTTCAATCCATGATATTCTCAGCAATTTTCTTTAGAAGAACATTTGGTGGCCCTGAAGGAAACTACCACCACCTTTAAATTTGTTGTTTTTCTTTTTCTTTTTTTACTTTTTCCAGTGCAGTTTTATCGATTACACTCTAAACTTTCTGACTGAGAAGAAAATTTGGAAAAATTTAAATATTTAAACAATTTTAGGTGGGGGCTCAGTTTTTCATACAGCGTTATAGTAAATCGATCGTTCATTTTGGAACCGGTACAACATTACCACCACCTGTAAATTGGTTGATTATCTTTTCTTTTTTTTTTTTACTTTTTTCAGTGCAATGTTATCAATTAAACCCTAAACTTTCCGATTGACAAAAAAAAAAATTGTAAAAATATCAACATTTAAACAATTGGTGGGGGCTCAGTTTTTCATACAACTTTATAGTAAATTGATCCTGTACAATTAACTTTTTTGCTTGAGCATATTCAACTACTGAATCCTTTGCGAAATTTTTGAATAAAGCCATTCTTGGTGTTTCCGAGGAAGATGCCATCGTAAGAAATAAAGAAAACTTGAAAAAGACAAAACCAAGAGCAACAACTCGGACCAAAAAACCAAAACAAAGCGACCCCAACGCGAGTGGTTCTTAAATGGAGGATCGATTTACTATAAGGTACACTTTTCTTTGTTTCTAGCGAAATTTTCTTGTCTCTTTATACTTTACTCAGTTTCTGGAACGCGTCCTTCAACATGCCAATTCGCCTTCGGATCTCTGTGTCGCACTTTCCGTCTTCTGTTAGAACACTTCCCAGATATTTGAATTTTTGTACCTGCTTGATTTTAGTATCTCCCATTTGTATTTGGCATTTTGTGCTGCTCTTTTTGCTGATGAGAACGCAATTATCCAGTCTGAAAGATAACCATATGTAAATATAAGAATAGAAATCAACAAAAAAGTCAACACTCAACAGTGACAATCTGTTCCTTGCTTAAAAGCAAACTTCAGGTCATGTGTGTTGTAATTTGTCTCGAATATTTATATATGTTCCACAAGATATTCAACAAAAACACAGTAAAAAATCAGGTAGAATTGCACCAAAAACATAACAGAAATAATTTTTAAAAAGCACAACAGAATAACATGACTATACAAATATTAAGAAATGAAAAAAAAAAAAAAAACAGTTAAATTCATAACGTCCTGTTATTTAAGATACTAGTAGTATAGTCCGGCGTTGCTCGAGTGTAATGAAACCTTTAAAACTAACCCATGGTCCTGGAGCTCAGACTCTTTGGACGTTGGCACAATAGACTAAAAAGCAATAGTTGTTTCCAGTTAAAGCAAAACCGTAGACTGAAAGAAAAATGAATGGATGTAAGTCAAATTTTGATTTCCTGGTATCGATATCAAATAAGTTTTTTCGTCGTAAACTGAATTTTGAAGACTAAATAAGTCCTCTGAGTAAATGCTATCATGGCTGAGACTAAGAACTACAATTATGCCTACTTAGAGGCAAACCCGAAGCAAAAACTAAAATAAAAGGGCTGAAAAAAATACAGACATACAGGCAGATAAACAGACACACACACAAACAACTTGCCTTTTATATATATATATATATATATATATATATATATATTATCGATTTTCTGCAAGAACTGCAACTCTGAAACTTCAGAATATCGTTTCTTATGTCTTTGTCTATGAGTGTATCAAATTTGATTAAAATCGGACCACTCCTTCTATAACCCGATTTTTTCGATTATCGATTTTCAGTATTTATCAGGGGTATCTCGACACAAAACCTAGCTAAGAACACTCGCAGACGCTTATAGTGCAACTGTGTAAATTTTCAAGAAAATCGGTTCAGCCGTTTGGAGTCTATAGGTAACGGATACACACACACACAGACAAAGTTTCATTTATAAATAAGTTTAAATAATACATAAATTATCCTCTACTAAAGCAAATATGGATTCCATAACAAAATTCAACAAGATCATTTACTCACCGTTGCTCATTAAACATTTAATTTAATTCTTACGGTCATATCACTTTGAATACACCGGTTCCCGTTCGATCACCAAAATTAAGCAAGGTTGAGCCTGGTCAGTACTTAGATGGGTGACCGCTTGGGAATACCAGGTGCTGTAAGCGTGTAGTGACGGATGTGCGTTGTGGTGCAGTGGATGTCGGCTCGGAAAGAGAAATCGGTGAACCGAGTTCGAATTCCAGCTGAATGCCCTGCATTCGCTTACGCGCTGGTAACCTTGGGAAAGGTATTAATCCGTCCCTTCCCTTAAATAATAGAACAGATTAGGTTCTATAGCCTTTGGTGGCAACCAGTCTACCGCAGAAAACAATGGCAACCTACTGCGGGATAATCTTCTGGCCAGTCATTCATGTCTCGAAAGAGACATGATCGACCAAAGCTTGTATCACTTATGTCAATTAACTGAATTTAATTTTACCACTTCATCCTTCGTAATTTAACGAGACTATTCAGTTCAACTGATAAATATTTATGGGCGTCTCTTAAATTAAAAAAAGAATATTGAAGAATTAACAATATTTTTACTTCTGTTTGTAAATACTTAGTTTGACTAGAGTGTGAAGTTTATTGCAACAAATAAAAGCTTACTTAGTTGCATTTCACTTAAAAATTTGGTTTCGACCGGGCAAAATATGGCTCTTTTAGAGGGTGTGACAGACGGATGGACGGATTGACGGACAGACTAACGGAAGTCTCAGAATTCTATATATAGATTACCTTCTAAAATATTTACATAGATATGCGATAAAAATTTCGCTCCAGAAAAGAAATACAAAAGCAAGGCAAAGAAAATATAAATTGAAAAAAAATATATATGTATTTATGTTTGGAGAACAGATTTTTCCAAAATTATTAATTTAAAAAAAGTGTTATATATATATATATATATATATATATATATATATATATACGTATTAGAGGGGTTAATAAAGAAAGAAAGAAGTTACTAGTAGTCTTCATCAGCAGCAGCAGCAGCCGCAGCAGCAGCCACAGCAGTAGCAGCAGCAGCAGCCGCAGCAGTAGCAGCAGGCTGTAACAGACGAAAGAAGAAAGCCTCAAAGAGTGCAGCCAAGTATAACGAACAGCAACAGCAGCAACACCAGCCCTCACCAGCAGACAGACAGGTTAGGTTTAAGGCTTCAAGTTCTCCACAGAAAATTTGTCTAACGGGCCCATTGGATTGAAACGTTGGTTTGTGGATTTGCTGACATCGTAATAGTGAGTTCAATCTCTAGACATATATTTACCTGGACTCAATGAAAAACAAGGAGAATGATGATTAACTGGACAAACTATCCAAGTGAAACAAGGAATGTTTACACCGATAGATTAAATAAAGGGATAAGTTCGTAATTTCCGGTAGGTTACCTGTTGTGGGATCTCCCCTTTTTGTATATGATAATGGACTCGACTTAGTATACATATACCCCTGCCACAGAGAGTTGAGGGTAAAGAGAGTATTTGTAGAGATCCGTTACAGTTATCGGAGAGTACCGGAACTGATACGTAAGTTACCGAGAGATACCGAAGTTACCCAGAGACTACCGCAGCAGAAGTCAGACTAGCTCTGAGCTCCACTCAGCTAGAATAATATACACGGATATACTATTTCCAACAACTTCACTTCAAGACTTGTATATATTGATTTCTTTCAGCAGTAGCAATATGTCCATAAATATTTGAACGAAATGTGTTCTGTGGTCGTTAATAGAAAATAGGTTACTCTAGTACATGATAACTTAATTAGATTTACTAACCTGCATTCAAGTTTGTATATTACGTTCAATATAACCTACTTTTCTATCTCCATATCTGTTTTGTTGTTCATTATTTTGTGCGGTTCCTCACCGGGAATTCACAACATTACCGAAATAGATATGCACCTGTTGAAGGCTGGTGGGCACAGTAGCCGAAACGTTGTGATACCAACAACAAAGATGAGGAAAATAGTCCGAATGTCTACAGTGTGAATAAAAGGAATATTATCAGCAATCTGTAAAACTTAATAAATGAGGTGGCGCAGATTATAACATGCAAAAAAATTGACCCTACGTTTAAAGGCCCTATGCAGATTGAGCACTAGGTCAACCAAAGTAGACTTGTTACTTGCTTAGTGGCATCGCTCCCATTAAATCAGAAGGACAATTCACTCCTAACTGGAGACGTTCAACCAGTAATCTGGGCCTTGTCATCCACCCACAAATGACAAAGTGGCTCAAGTCAACACAGCTTTCTAGATTCAATTGAGATCATAGTCAGCGTGGTGCAGACACCTTTATAACGTGTAACATAGGATCTCTCTCTCTCTCTCTCTCTCTCTCTCTCTCTCTCTCTCTCTCTCTCTCAGCCCTACAGAATCCTTCATCCTTAGCTCCAGTGATGCATGGCCCATCGGGTCTTGCCTGAATCGCATCCGAACAGTTATTGGTCGCTGTAGAACGAACCACCAGAAATGGGGATTTGCTACCGATGTTGATTTCAACTGCCAATGAGGGCAATTACAAACTAGGGAACCTCTTCTTCCCAATCTTAAAGATCCATTCACACTTCATGAGCTTGAAACCTTAAAATCCCAGGCAAGGCTCTATGTGCGACACAGGATCGGTGTAATGTAAGCGAGTCGTTAAGAAGAGATTATTTAACCCCTCTCTCTCTCTCTCTCTCTCTCTCTCTCTCTCTCTCTCTCTCTCTCTCTCTCTCTGAGAGTTAACATCTGACTTAACACCCGACAATTTTGACATCTCATTTAGACACCTTCTAGGGCGTCGCGAGATTTAATGTTTTAAAAATGAACAGAATAAGCTTAAATATCTCTTTGTTCTGTAGTTTCTACGGCTGGATGCGTTTTCGTACCTTCCTTTATAAATCTAATCTGTGTACACGCGTTGTATTTTTTTCTACCTTTTTTTTTTACTGATGGATCCCATTTGAAATCTTATCTGTTTTATTTTCTATCTTTCTTTATTTTTTTTTTCTGGTGGATCCCATTTGAAATCTTATCTGTTTTATTTTCTATCTTTCTTTTTTTTTTTTTCTGGTGGATCCCATTTGAAATCTTATCTGCTTTATTTTCTATCTTTCTTTATTTTTTTTTCTAGTGGATCCCATTTGAAATCTTATATGTTTTATTTTCTATCTTTATTTTTTTTTCTGGTGGATCCCATTTGAAATCTTATCTGTTTTATTTTCTATCTTTCTTTATTTTTTTTTTCTAGTGGATCCCATATGAAATCTTAATTTAATCTTCTGTTTGTGACTTCATCAATTTTTCACCGAGGTGTGTCCATGCGTTCTTTTTTTTATTTATTGCGCATATCCATAAAGGCGTTCACACGTATATCTAGTGCGCATGTGCAATATCTTCCTTTGTTGATTTCAGCTTCGTGTGGAGAGACGGTCATTGTGAATGGGGTTGAATCTGCTCGGGCGTGAAAAATGTTCAACGGAACTAACGATGTACACGCGTTCCTTTTTCTTGCCTAATTGAAAAATTCTCGAAAGTGAGCAAACATTTCATTCCTGATTGGAATTCTCTCGTATGCAGATTAATTCTCTAATTATTAAAATATTTCGCGCCAAGAAGATTTAATGAAATATTAATGGGAAAACGAAAATGGCATTCTGAAATCGAGAGTAAATTACACGTTCTTTATTTTTGGGTGAGTCATGAAATATTTCCGTTCCAGGAAACCAATTGTTACGGCGAATGTATCATTTTAATTAATAGTTATAGGTGACAGCTAAGAACAGATTTGGAGTACACTAACATTCGACAATGTTTAAGGTAAAAGCAATGGATTGGCAAAAATAAGTCTCCACAACCGATACGAAAAACTGAACTCTATAGAAGAAAAATGATGTTGTGCGTGGTATAGGATTATCGGATTATTATTAGTTTCGAGTTCTTAAAACGAAATGAAACAGTAAATGCACATTTATACATCCGGCAGTAGCAATATGTCCATAAATATTTGGACGAAATGTGTTCTGTGGTTGTTAATAGAAAATAGGTAACTCTAGTACATGACAACTCAAGGCCGAATACCACAAGCATACCACAAGAACAAATTTGGTTGGTCTGTTTTAACCCGACCCGTTACATGCACCTCATATTGCCGCCCTAACCGCCTATTAGATTTTCGATCGCGACAAAACAAGTAGAGGCGGGTTTGGGGAATCCCTTCCTAAGGAAAACCATTTTCAACGGTTTGGTGGACACGTTTTACCTCAAAACTTTGACTCAAAGGTATGGAAGACCTGACTTATAAGTGGTAACACATTATTGCAAATAACTGTGAATATACGAGGAGCGATCAAAAAGTATCGGAACTGTCGCTGTGGTAACAAAACTAAAGAACGTAGAGTGAAGCTGCTTGACACAAATTGACCCTGAACTCTGTTGCACATACGGACTAAGTCATAAGGTTCTCGCTAACTTCGCCTCTTTATAGCAGTGCTTGGAAACAAAGCGTGTAGAATGTAGCCTTCTCCGACAAACACAATATTCTACAAATCTCGCTCCTTTGTCCTTTTCAAAAATCAACTGCAACTTGAAAAAAGCAATGTTTCAAAACGTCGGGGAAAATCCTAGTGTATGCTACGAGACAGCTGCTCGCTATCCAAACAAATGGAGTTCCAGGAATGCTTCCGTCAATGGAAAAAGCGCTGGATAACGTGTGGCTTCAGAAAGGAGACTGCTTTACAGGAGATTAAATACGGAATTGCTATGCGTTGTAGTTTTCTTTTTATAGCACTAGTCTCGATACTTTTGCATCAGATCTCGTATAATAGAATATAAAGGAATACAATCGTATTTATTTTATTTATTTACTTACTTATTTTTTGAAGAACAAAATTGACACAGAAGATACCCAGCTCAATTCCCTTTATCCACCCCTTCAATTTATCATGTCATTAAACCCGTTTTGGGGCGTCGGATTAAAAGCTTTAAAGAACCGACAATTTTGGTCCCAGCTGTTGTCCTGATTAAATGAAATTACCGTGGCTAGATGGGAAAGTCAAATATCGTCTAATATTATATCAGGTTTTTCTATTGTCAGGCTGCGTGTTGTATTGGAGACGAATTCAGTGTTTCCCTCTTTTGTTAAAGCTGGTTCATCCTACTTTCAACGCAGTTCAATTGTGTACAAATTCAAATGTCAGTGTGACGCTGCATACGTAGGACGAACCAATCAGAGACTGGAAACCCGAATTCTTCAATACATTCCTGCCAGTATAAGAACCAGTCTTAAAGGACGACTCATTCTGCGCATGATTTAGCCATAGTCAAACTTTTGTTTGATAATCCGGACTGTGTGGGTAAATATGTGAACGAATCTTTCAGTTTTGCGCAGAGCCCGGACCACTCATAATTTATGTTTGCTTGAAGTGGTTTGTGTTAAGTTATACCAAACAGAAGTATTTTATTTGTTCCCTCTGTCTATTAGTAAGTAATATTGTTTTTCAGTTGACACTCATCTAACAAGATTTATTATTCTGTTATTCGTTAATTATTTTAGTAATAATTTTTTAGTCGCGTTTCATAGTATTCCCTCCACACCTCTTTCTGAAGGAGTCCTAGAAAAAATTCCTTCATTCCTTTATAATCACTCTCTCTCTCTCTCTCTCTCTCTCTCTCTCTCCGTATATATATATATATATATATTGTAATCCGCAGACAGATCTGTTTCGCTGTATCACAGTACGGTTAGACTCGGATTGCTTTTTAACCCAGTGTTGAAACCCGACCGAATTGGCGTCAGTCGGCGATTCTACCTCTGGGCTATTGTGAAAGAAGGCAGACTTTTTAGCGTGTATATTATCTTTATACGCGCCCAATACCCAGAGTGCTCTAATTCATTTTACTGAATGAGCGATTATATATATATATATATATATATATATATATATATATATATATTCACATATGCATCTTACAAAATGTAGATATTAAAAGATATTTTTCAATAAGAAAGAACGCAGAAGCCATTTTTCTCTTCGTGTGAGTTTATATTTTTTCTAATGGCATCATTATAGGTAATTTTCTGTCTCCCCACTTGAGAGAAAATGTGGCACAAGGCCTTTTTAATGTAGGTAAATCCGAGCCATATAACTCGGCTAAAATTTGAATGTCTAATTTCCCCCAAACCGAGACTCTACCCCCTTCGGTCGATCCACGGCTGAGTTACTCTCTGTCCTAAGGCAGAGAGTCTGACAACGTGAAGAAAGCCCCTGAGCGACATTAATCGCTAGGCGGCAATATAACCCTAATGGCCTCATTATATGCAATAGTTATTATTATTATCCATTGCTAAGAAGGTTGGGTCACTGTGTCGGGCCAGTTTTTCCCGCCTGAATCCATCCTGCATATATACAAATCAACCATTCTTCCTTGCACGGAATACTGCTGCCATATATGGTCAGGCGCCCCAGCTGTTAATCTCAATGTTCTCGACATGCTGCAAAGGAGAATCAGTAATGTGATAGGTACCAACTTGGCGGATCGACTACAGCCACTTCCGCACCGACAAGATGTAGGCTCCCTTTGTCTGTTCTATAAATACTTCCATGGCTTCTGCTCCAACGAACTTAAGTCACTGGTGCCTCTGCAACAGGTGTTTACTCGTGCAACCAGATGGGCAACCGGGTCCCACCCATTCACAGTTAGATTAACCAAATGCAGACGACAATTCTACTCCTGCAGCTTCTTCTCTCGCACTTCCCACCTGTGGAACTCGCTTCCATATTCTTGCTTTCCTGACTGCTACAACCGCCAGGAATTTAAATGCAATGTCAATACTCATCTACTAACCACTTGACTCTAGTTCTTTCACCACCCCGTATATCCTTTCCTTTCTCTCCACCTTTGCAATTGTCATCACACCTGTATTCCCATTCTTCTCTTGCTCCTTTCTAACTGGTTCGTCTTCCTTTTCACTCTCTTCTAATTAACCTTTTTACTCTTATGTAGCTCCCTGCACATCAGTGGCATTACCGCCTTGCTCGGGGTGATACGATTAAAAAAAAAGCTGCTTACTATATCTAAACTTATTTATAAATGGAACTTTATCTGTGAGGGTGTGTGTCCGTTACCTATAGACTCCGAAACGGCTGAACCGATTTTCTTGAAAATTTACACAGACGTACTATAAGCATCTGCGAGTGTTCTTAGTTAGATTTTGTGTCGAGGTAAACCCGATAAATATCGAAAATCGATATTTGAAAACATCCGTTTATAGAAGGAGTAGTCCGATTTTAATCAAATTTGATACACTCGTAGACAAAGAGATAAGAAGTTTCAAGTTTACAGTTCTTACAAGAGTACGGAAAATAAAATAATAATAATTATATATATATATATAAAAGGCAAGGTGTGTGTGTGTGTGTGTGTGTGTGTGTGTTTATCTGCCTGTATATCTGTATTTTTTCAGCTCTTTTATTTTAGTTTTTGCTTCGGGTTTGGATCTAACTAGCTATAATTGTAGTTCTTAGTCTCAGCCATGATACCATTTACTCAGAGGACTTATTTAGCCTTCGAAATTCAGTTTATGACGAAAAATACTTATTTGATATCGATACCTGGAAATCAAAATTTGACTTACATCCATTCATTTTTCTTTCAGTCTACGGTTTCGCTTTAACTGGAAACAACTATTGCTTTTTAGTCGTTCGTGCTAACGTCCAATGAGTCTGAGCTCCAGGACCATGGATTAGTTTTAAAGCTTTCATTACACCCGAGCAACGCCGGGCTATACTGCTAGCATATATAAAAATCCAGGTGCTCAATATAATAAATATTATAGAGCTTAATATATCATATAATTATGAATTAATTGTACAATTAATTCATAATTATATGCTTGTATATATTGTTGTGGGATCTCCCCTTTTTATGGAATAATGTACTCACCTGGTGTGTGCATATAACCCTGCATATAGAGAGAACGAGGAGTTGAGTAGTTGCAGAGTTGTTGGTCCGTAAGTTGATGCAGAGTTAGTTGGAGTTGTTTGGATATATACTCATTACCTGGACATACTATTTTACTGCAAGACTGTATATATTGATTTCTACTAATAGTTTACCTGAATTGACTAACCGTGTTCCAGTTGTATATCTTGTTCAATATGTTATTTATTTTTTGCTCTCTCTCTCTCTCTCTCTCTCTCTCTCTCCCTCCCTCTCTCTCTCTCTCTCTCTCTCTCTCTCTCTCTCTCTCAAAACGGTTAATGTAACTGGTATATTCCTTAAGGCCGAAGAGACGTGAGTTCAAACCTCAATGAGGGATTATATAGCGGAATTACCTATTAATGAGAACCCACACGCAATCAAGTTGACTGCAAATAATTTCATCTGAGCCAAAAGTAACTGGCGTTTTATGACTACCAACTGCATCGCATTTCAAGACCGACCGTCACTTGAAGGGAATGTAAGGAATCCCAAATTGGGCTTATATAGTCAATCTACATTATAAAATGGTCAGTCTCAAGCCGTCCGTCAAGATATAGAGAAGTAACAGCGAAGACGTTCGAAGTGCCACTTATTTACCCCGGGATGGCTTCCAGGTTAATCTATGAATATAGAACCCATTATATCAAAAACAGGATTCGTGAATTTTTATTCTTGGCATGACCATGTTTCACCTCCCATACATTTTCTCTTTTTCTTTTTTTTTTCTTTTTTTTTTTTTTTGCTAAACGTTTACAGGACCTTTCCTAGTTTTTGCCCGCACCGATACAAACGGACCGCGGGGTGTAGTGTGAACGTTGACCAATAAGAGGAAAACTAAGGTATCAGTGTGTATGTATACGCTTATACTTTATGTGTAGTAAAGAAGTTGAAGTAGGAAACAAATGACAAAGAGGCTCAAGTCAAGACACAGATTTCTACATTTAGTTGAGCTCCTAATCAGCGTCTGTTTCTGTGGTTCAGTCATCTTAACAAGGTGGAACACAGGTTCTCTCTCAGTCCTACAAAATCCCTGCACCCTAGCTCCAGTGATGCATGGATTTTGTTGGTCGTTGTAGAGCCAACACCATAAATGGGATATGCCACTAACGTTGATATCAACTACCAATGAGAGCAAATTACAAACTATGGAGCGTCTTCTAGCTTGCCCCAATCTTGAAGATCCATTCACTTAACGATCTGGGAACTTTAACCCCCAGGGTAAGACTCAGTGTGCGACAGGGAATGAATGTAATATAGTGACTCGCTAAGAAGAAATTATTTCTCTCCCTGAATTTTAACATCTGACTTTACAACCCACAATTTTGACACATCTGACAACCCACATCTGACTTTACAATCTACAGCAGCGTGTAAGCATCTTACGCTGCCTACACATTGTCGGCACCAGTAAACCTTGTGGTTTGCCCATTGTTTACCGGACAAGGACGACAACAAATTGAATATCAATGAAAAAATGGAATTATTCTAATTGACTAAAATAGTCATGCACTATTATCACATAGGTGAAAGGCAACCAAGAAACCGAAAGAGATTTCTGAAGACGAGAAGTGTGAGAAAAGAAACAGTATAAAATAGAACAGACTGTTGCATTACGCATGAAAACCTTTTATTAATTTTTTTCTCGGCTAGTTTTTGCAGCTTCTTATAGCTACAGACAGGTCGTTTCATTCTACAACCATTAAGTGAATTTCAGATATCGAAAATAGAGAATCAATACCTGAAATTTCAGTCTGAATCATGAAATTATTAGATTGAGTTATGCATAATGTCCGTTCTTTCTTGTCAATTTTATTCTTCAAAAAATAAAATATGATTATATTTCTTTACATTCTATTCAATTACACGCGGTCTAATTAAAAGGTATCGAAAGTGATGCTATAGAAAACTACAACACATATAAATTTGATATTTGTCCATATTTCTGAGATGGAGTAGTATTTACACTATTTACATTATTTGAACGATTGTCCTCATCTTCGTAGCCCAGTAGATATAAGCATTGGTTAGTTCCAGTGATTTGATCCAAAAGAGTTGTGAATTCAGTACAGTGGTGAACAAATAATTTAGAGGGTCGATTTAAAGGGAGATAAGTCGTGACTACCAGAAGCGGCTTTGTACAAGAAATGACAATGATATATCACAGTAATCGTAATAAAGGGTTCGGCTCGAAATTCTTAGCACCTGAAGAAGGCCGGAGCGTACAACGACCGAAACGTCGTACAAATCGCAACCAAGATGAGGACAATAGTCCGAATAATCTAAATAGTGTAAATACTATCTCCTTTCAGAATTAAAGACAAATAAAGGTCAGTTGAGGAGGACAATAGTCCGAATAATGTAAATAATATGAATTCCGCATTTCATTTCCTTTCAAGTAGTCCCCTTCCGAAGATGCACATGTTATTCAGCGCCGTTTTCATTGGTGAAAGCATTCCTGGAACCGCATTTCTCGATGTCTTTAAATGTAGTTTCTTTCAGGTGAGATTTGATTTTGAAGAAGTAAAAGACGAAAGGAGCGAGATTTGTGGAATTTGATGGCTATCAGACCTAGAAAATGTCCTTGCCCAAAAACCGATGCACGAGCCATGGTCACCGATGGTGAGGTGAGATTACCACATTCTACACACTTTCCTTCCAAGCACTGACATAAACGAGCGAAATTAGCGTTATAACTTAGTATGAATACGCAACAGAGTTCAAGTCAATCTTTGTCAAACAGCTCTACTCTGCGTAGTTTATCCCTGTTACCATAGCGACAGTCCTGATATTTTTTGATCAGACCTCGTATATTCACCATCATTTGCAATGAGGTGTTGCCACTTATTAGTCAGGTCTTCCATATCTTTGGAGCAAAATAATAAGTGTTCACCAAACTCTCGAATCCGGTTTTTCCTTAGAAAAAGTTTCCCCAAACCTGCTTTAACGCGTTTTGCCCTGATCTAAAATCTAATGGGCGTTTAGGGCGGCAATATGAGGTGCATGTAACGGGTCGGGTTAAAACAGACCAACCAAATTTGTTCTTGTGGTATGCTTGTGGTCTTCGGCCTTGAGTTGTCATGTACTAGAGTTACCTATTTTCTATTAACAACCACAGAACACATTTCGTCCAAATATTTATGGACATATTGCTACTGCCGGATGTATAAATGTGCATTTACTGTTTCATTTCGTTTTAAGAACTCGAAACTAATAATAATCCGATAATCCCATACCACTCACAACATCATTTTTCTTCTATAGAGTTCAGTTTTTCGTATCGGTTGTGGAGACTTATTTTTGCCAATCCATTGCTTTTACCTTAAACATTGTCGTATGTTAGTGTAATCCAGTTTTATTCTTAACCGTCTCTTACAACTATTGATTAGAATGATACATTCGCCGTAACAATTGTTTTCTTGGGGCGAAAATAACTATTAATAAAATACGTGTAATTTACTCTCGATTCCAGAATGTCGTTTTTGTGTTCCCATTAGCATTTCATTAAATCATCTTGTCGCGAAATATTTTAATAATCAGAGAATTAATTTTTAGACGAGTGAATTCCAATCACGAATGAAATGTTTGCGCACTTTCGAGAATTTTTTTTAATCAGGTAAGGAAAACGAACTCATGTACGCCGCTAGTTCCCTTGAACATTTTCACGCCCTAACAGATTCAAACCCATTCATAATATCCAACTCTCCACACGAAGCTGAAATCATCAAAGGAAGATATTGCGCATGCGTACTAAGTATACGTGCGAACGCCTTTATGCACACGCGCAAAAAAAACGAACGCATGGACACACCTCGGTGAAAAATTGATGAAGGCACAAACAGAAGATTAAGTTAGGATTTCAGATGGGATCCGTCAGTAAAAAAAATTTAAAAAAGGGAATAGAAAGAAAGATAACGCGTGTACACAGATTAAATTTATACAGGGAGGTACGAAAACGCATCCAAGCGTAGAAATCACAGAACAAACAGATATTTAAGCTTATTTTTAAAACATCAAATCTCGTGACGACCTAGAAGGTGTCAAAATCAGATGTCAAAATTGTTGGTTGTAAAATCTGATGTTAAAATTCAGGGAGATAAATAATTTCTTCTGAGCGAGTCACTATATTACATTCATTCACTGTCGCACACTGAGTTTTACCCTGGGGGTTAAAGTTTCAAGGTCGTTAGGTGAATGAACCTTCAAGATTGGGGCAAGCTAGAAGACGCGCCATAGTTTGTAATTTGCTCTCATTGGTAGTTGATATCAACATTGGCGGCATATCTCATTTCTGGTGGTTGGCTCTACAGCGACCAGCAACAGTTCGATGGCGATTCAGGCAGGACCAGAATAGCCATGCATCACTGGCATTTTGTAGGACTGAGAGATAACCTGTGTTCTACTTTATTAAGATGACTGTACCATCGAGACAGACGCTGATTAGGAGCGCAACTAAATGTAGAAATCTGTGTCTTGACTCGGGTCTTTTTGTCATTGGTTCACAGCTGTGGGTGGATGACAAGGTTACGTTTGCTGCTTCAACTTCTCAAGTTAGGAGTGAACTGTCCTTCTGATTTAATGGCAGCGATGCCACTAAGCAAGTGGAGGTCGTCTACTCTTGTTCCTTGTTTCCTTAAATTATTTGCTTGCTGATCGTGTCTTTTGTACGTAAAATGAGAAAACTATATGGTTTTCTTTTAAGAAATTTCCAGATTTTGTCCGTAAAAGAGTTCTACTTCTTCACTATCATGATCAGGGGATAAAAAACGATGGTTGTTATTCATTTTTATTAGGTTATGTCGTAAATAATTTTCGTTTTTGTATTTACACTATTTACATCGTTAGGACTTTATTATCATATTCATGTTTCGGACATTGTACGTTTCAGCCATCTTAAGGTAATATAAGTTGGAATTTCGAACCAAACCCTTTATTTAATCCATTGATATAGATTGTTCTAGTCCCATGTGCGATGCTTTTTCTGGATATCTCAGTTTTTAGTTAATTTTCTTTAGTAACTGAACTCTCCAAGTTTTTGTTCACCTCTTCTGTGATATTGAACTCACTAATCTTTATATATATATATATATATGTGTGTGTGTGCGTGTGTGTGTGTGTGTGTGTTTGTGTGTATGTGTGTGTGTGTGTGTGTGTGTGTGTGTGTGTGTGTGTGTGTGTTTGTGTGTGTGTGTGTGTGTGTGTGTGTGTACACTATTTACATTGTTCGGACTCATCCTTATTATCATATTCATGTTCAGCCATTGTACGTTTCAGCCTTCTTCAGGTAATATAAGTTGGAATTTCGAAATAAACCCTTTATTTAGTCCACTGAGGTAGATTGTTCTAGTTCCACATGCTATGCCTTTTCTGGATATATCAGTTTTTAGTTAATCTTCTTTAGTAACCTAACTCTTTACGTTTCTTGGGGTTTTTTTGTGGGGGTCGTCTCTGCTGTGGCCAGGAATTGAAATCACAATTCTTTCCATTTTTCTTTATCAATTTTATTTTTCCAAAAAACAGGGTACAATTACGTTCTATTCGGTTATACGAGAGTGGGCGGCAAATTACATAGGCTGACAGATGCTATGAAATCTTGTGTGCATTCATTTCAACTCTTTTTATCGCTACATACATTGTTTCTTTCTAAGTAAATTGAACTGACTCTTCAAAGAAGACTTCAGAAGTAACTAGTAGCGACTTCTTTTGAAAATAGGCAAAATGTGACATCGTGGTGTTATCATTGCCTGCAGAACAAGTATCGCAGTTGTGATGACGTCATAACTGCTGTTGATGACATTTTTACCAGCAGGATGAAGTCTTCTTTGAACAGGTAGATATCAGTTAACCTAGAAAGAAACAGTATATATGTATATTCACCTTCATTTGAAATGACCTTTGAATAAAGCTCCGCAGGTTTTGATGAGAAAAGGTTTTTCGTTGAACACTCAAATAGTGGATACCCTATCGTCTAAAGTATAGCCACAGATCGAGCGGAGACAATGTGTGTGTGTGTGTGTGTGTGTGTGTGTGTGTGTGTGTGTGTGTGTGTGTGTGCATTTTATTAAGGGAAACTTTTGCAGCCAAAGCGTTTAGTAGCGATTGAAAAGGGTTGGTACAAGCTTAGTTGAATATGAGCTCGTAAATTAGTCAGCAAAAATCATGCCACCCCCAATTTTTAGGCAATTCTACAAAACCCAGAGGCCTTTAATATATATAGAGAGAAAGTGAGTGAAACAAAGAGAGATTGAAAAAGAGAGAGAAAGAGAGAGAATGAGAGAAATAAAGTGTGAGAGAAAGACACAGTAGGTAGGGATGTAAAGAGGAATGGTATAAGTCGATATATATATATATATATATATATATATATATATATATATATATATATAATTGTGTATTTGGGCAGCAATCCTTCTTTTATACAACTTTCATTAAATACGAATGACAAGGCACTGCGATTAACCGTTCTATATAATTCTTCGTGTGTTCTTATTAGGGTTATATTTTCTGGATATAAAATGTGTAAAAATTGTCTAAATTCTCTGCAGATCCGAACGCTTTCGGTTAATCTTCTATCCATTATCATGGAAAAATTTTATTTTTATTTTTAACTGAATGCAACGATTTTTATGTATGTATCTAGAGTTACAAGAATGTTTTATTTTCTAAACAGAGTCAGCAACATTGTGGCCGTGTATATAGTTGATGTTACTGTGTGTTGATTTTTTAAAGTTATTAATGCTTCCATTACATTTAGTCTTTTTTTACATGTGGATGAGGCTTGTATTTACTATAAATTTGTTAAGGATGGCGTTTGATAGGTTTCCGTGCGTATTTAAATGAATTCTACGAGTTATGGTAAAAAAATGTGTAAGGTGAGTCTTCTTGATAGGCATGTAGTGGTATGGCCAATAGTTATAAATTTAGTCTGACCACCAATGCAGTCCGTTAAGAGGCAGGTGTATTCATAAAAATATTGGTTCTCTGTAATTTAAATCTTGCAGGTGTGTTATTGCTTATGATAAGGTTAATTAATACGAATACAAGAAAATTAAATAAAAAGCTTAATTGCAGTACCTAGTCAGTCGACTTTAATAAACTTTAATATAAATATATTTGTGTATTTAGGCAGCAAATTTTCTTTTAGATATTTCAGATTAGATACATTGCAAATATTGTGTCTGCTTAATTTTAATAAAATCCGTTCATACTCACGGATAATCGTTCGTTTATAATAATCGAAAAATGTCAGAAACGAGCTGTAACGTTGACAGATATTATTATCATTCATTATCCAAGTACTTTCAATCCCCTTCCGAAATCATCCTTGGGGGTGTGAGTCATGATAACAAAACATAATCGCAAAACTGCGTTTGCTAAAAATTACTATAAATTTGTTTCTGCTTCAAATATAAAGGTTGACAAATTGCTTAGCGCTCATTATAACGTGAAAATTATCCAAAATAGAATTTTTTTTAATATGTTGTAATGTTATGGTCAAACAACAGATTCTCGGTGCAATATTCATTAAAAAAAATTTAAGCTGTCAATTAATAGAATCATTTATGAATACTGTAGTAATGTTCTAAAATATTTAAAAAAAGAACAGTTTTTTTATGCTTTACCACGGGTATGACCATGACATTACAAAACATTAAAAACCAACATTAAAGTGGAAAATTCTAAAAGTAGCTAAAACATATAAGTCTTTAAACGACCCATGCTCGTTGTGTTTATATGAAAAATTATATATTATTAGATCACTTAAGAATAAAAATTTATTAAATAAACGCAATGAAATAAATGTCATATGTAGACACTGCAAAATGTTTACATTAGAATATGAATAAAAAATTATATTAATTAACATGCATATACCCAATAATTCGCTTAAGAAAAATAATAATTGACGAGATATTAAAATAAAATAAGTAAATCGGTATATAAAAATTATATATATATAATTTTCCATAATAAATAAATAGATATTAGAAAGATGGGATAATGATAGCAGGAAGTAAATTAGAATAAAAAATAGAAATGTTATTTATAAATTAAATGTTTTGAAAAGATTAGAAATAAATATGTACTGATAAGAAGAGTAAATTTACTCAAAAGCCCCCTTAAATTTGAACATAATATAAAAAGTTCTGTCCTTTCTTTATCCTTTCCTAAGAAGAGGTAAAAATATGAAGAAAGCAGAAAGGACATTTTTGGCACTAGAATAGTGTAATACGATATGGGAAGAAGCAATAAAAATAAAAAATAAAATATAAAAAAGGAAAATAAAAAGAGGCTAAAAATCCGTAGGTTGACACTCTGACTGTTAGGGAGAAAAAAGAAAAAAAGAAAGAAAAAAGTAAGTATACAGAAACTGCTGGCCAAATTTCAAAGTGAATTTTTATTCTGATTAGTTAAAAGGAACACACACATAAATTTTATATTTTCCCACATACATAAATAGCGAACCAATGGTTTTTTTGTATTTAAATATAAAGCATTTTCACAACCAACATCCAACATTTCCTGATGACAAGATTCTAGCTTGAGACATAGAAATTTCTGTCTCAATGTACATTTAATTCATAATTGTATATATATATATATATATATATATATATATATATATACTAGCAGAATAGCCCGGCGTTGCTCGGGTGTAATGAAAGCTTTAAAACTAATGCATGGTCCTGGGGCTCAGACTCTTTGGACGTTGGCACGAAAGACTAAAAAGCAACAGTTGTTTCCAGGTAAAGCGAAACCGTAGACTGAAAGAAAAATGAATGGATGTAAGTCAAATTTTGATTTCCTGCTATCGATATCAAATAAGTTTTTTTCGTCGTAAACTGAATTTTGAAGGCTAAATAGGTCCTCTGAGTAAATGGTATCATGGCTGAGACTAAGAACTACAATTATACCTACTTAGAGCCAAACCCGAAGTAAAAACTAAAATAAAAGGGCTGAAAAAATACAGACACACAGGCAGATAAACAGACACACGCACAAACATCTTGCCTTATATATATATATATATATATATATATATATATATATATATATATTATCGATTTTCTGCACTCTTGTAAGAACTGCAACCTTGAAAGTTCTGAATATCGTTTCTTATGCTTTTGTCTATGAGTGTATGAAATTTGATTAAAATCGGACCACTCCTTCTATAACCCGATTTTTTCGATTATCGATTTTTTATATTTATCGGGCGTACATCGACACAAAACCTAGCTAAGAACACTCGCAGACGCTTATTGTACAACTGTGTAAATTGTCAAGAAAATCGGTTCAGCCGTTTTGGAGTCTATAGGTAACAGATACACACACACAGACACACACACACTCTTCAGTCCTACGAGTAATCCGCATACAAGTTCACATATTGTTTAACAGCAATGATCTCGGGATATAGGCACAGGAATATTTGCTGTTACTTTTCGACCTTGGTTTTCATCATATAACTGGTTAATACAACTGATTTCGAATTTTTTATATCACACTGGCACAATTATTTCTGTACAGGGCAACTCACACGAATTTAGTATGGGACGTATTTACTGCTGAGAGCTTGTGCTTATACCTGAGTCACGGTGATTCAGCACTTTTTTGTCCGTTGTTAAGCCCAACGACCATGACATGGTCCCATGACCAGCCCAATAAAGTTGTGACTGCATCATGAAAATCTCGATTCCGTCAATGTTGTATTGTCCGAGATCAATATTGGATATTCTATCGTCAAATGTGTAGCCACAGATCGGCGGAAACAATATACGTGCGCTCGGCTCCAACCACTTTCTCTCCGGCGCGATATGGATTCCCTCGGTCTCTTCTACAAATATTTTCATGGCTTCTGCTCCGACGAACTGGTCACTGGTGCCCACTCCACAAGAATTTACTCGTGCAACCAGACTGTCAACAAAGTCCAACCCAGTTAAATCTACCAAATGTAGGCTACAGTTCTACTCCTGCAGCTTCTTTTCTCGCTCTTCTCGCCTGTCGAACTCCTTTCCATATACTTGTTTTCCTGACGGCTACAATCCACATGGATTTAAAAGCAATGTCAATTCCCATCTCTTATCTACTTGACTCCAGTCCTTTCTACATCACTCCGTGTATCTTGTTCTTTTATTTTCTCTCTAATTTTGCAATTGTCTTCCCTCCTGTGGTTAGATCCTTCTCTTGCCCTTTCTCTGACACCCCCTGTAACTTGTTCGTCTTTCTCTTCACTCTCCTCCTGCCTAAAATTTTTACTCTCTTATGTAGCCCCCTGCACGTCAGTGGTGGTACCGCCTTGCTTGGAGTGAAACGATTAAAAAAGTGTATCTGTGTGTGTCTGTGTATGTGTATATGTGCATTTTTAATGTGCATATAGTCGTGTATTCTGTTACATATATTAAAGTTTTTGTTCAATAAATAAGTTTTATTGTATGCTTTTATCAGCGCCCCTTGTAATATAGGATAAACAGCATCTCGTTTATTACATGCTTCACTTATTTGCGACTGAAGCCTCACAATACGCATGCGTGTTAAAATCGACGAATGCTCACGAATTCATGCGCACATTTTATTTTTGGTTATTGTCATATTTTCTTTTTGAAGCTTTTTTTTATTGTTGATTTGTTTTGTTTTGTTTTTTTTTTTTGTTTTTTTTTTTCATATATTTACGGGCAGCGTTTATTAATCTCACCACAGAAATCGCAACATTCCATTAACTTCTTATATATTCTGATATGTTCCCTGCCGCGATAAAGTTATTATCCCTCCAAAACTGTACCAACAATAGATTTTGTTAAGATATATATTATTTATTCATTTTATTTATTTATTGTTTTTTTTTGTTTTTTTTGTTTTTTGTTTTTGTTTTTTTTGCTTTTGCTATCCAAGTCTAAATTGTGCATATATCAACGTATTGGATTTTTCGGTGGTAGGTGGAACATTTGATTTGGTCTAAACGTCTGCGTGCAATAAAAGATCAATGGTTCGTCACAAATTACGTTTCGTTTGAATTTTCTTTTTTATTGGTCATTGATTTATGCTTGTCCTGGCGTTAAGATTGGTCTCTTAAGAAGAGACGATTGTTTAAATATAATAAAGAAATGTCTTTTGATCCTACATTTTAACCCCAATAATTCTATAATAATACAAGGTAAAATAATAAAAAAATATATAATTAAAAAAAGAAGAAATCTATATATTATATATGAAAAGGGCACATTATGTGGAATCCGCATGCTTCCATTATTTTTAAAGTGTGGATGACGCTATTATCCTTTGATTTCTTTACAACTATATTACGGATGGAGTTTGATAGGTGCGTATTCAAATGAATTCTATCAGCTTTGGTTAAAAAAGTGCATTGTGAGTCTTCGCGCTATGCATGCAGTGGTATGTCGAATATTCATAAGTTTGGTTTGATCAGGAACGCAGTAATTTAAGGGGCATGTGTCTCCTTAAATTATACTGGTTCTTTTATTTTATACCTTACAGGTGTGTTGATGATAAGGTTAGTTTATGTGAACACAGGAAAAATTAAATAAAAAGCTTAATCACAATACTTTGTCAAACTGTATTCCAATATTTGGGAATACAGTCTGATTTAAGAAATTAATGGTGAATTTTCCTTCAAACCTAGCGGTAGGTGTTTGATTCCAAATAAAGATTGATTTGTTTTTTTTAACGGCATAGCAACTCCTAATGGGTCATTTAATGCCGAAATTTGATTTTCTTGAAAGCTTTGAAGTAATAAAAATATGATACATGTTATTCTGCTTTCGTAATTTAATATATGGTGATATATTTTCTTCATATACATGTTTGTGTGAACATAATTACTGGAGGTGGTGATATGTGGTTTTTATGCAGTAGTTTTGTTGACATTATGTTTTTGAATACAGTTTGATTTAAGAAATTGTAGAATATTTTCTGGACTAATCTCATGAAAAGTTATTTCTTGTTAGATTTTTAGTTGGTTTCTATTGTTTGGCGGCATATCAACACATCTGTGGGTTATTTAATCCCTAAATCTAAATATTTTTCACGTAATCTTATTTTTTCAACTTCAGATATTTTACACATAATTTTATGCTTTCACTGTCAATGTATGTTTTTACATATATATTTTATACATCATAAGATGTATTGTTAATAATTTTACTCTACAAATGTATTTTTATATATTTTTATGTATGTCATTTTGCTATAAATATGTATTGTTGTTCGTACTATTATAAAAATGTACTGTTGATGTTTGTTTGGAGGTTCACTATTTTCCCAAATGTTGGACCCTAACAGGTGCTACTACTCTGGGTGAATCTGGAAACAACAACAGTTAAGAGGTGGTCCTACACTCCTCAAGACCTTCCGACCAGATGCCTTGCTGACGGATGTAAAGCTTCGTCCTTGCGATGAAGGCGGGTGAGATGCGTCTTGGTAACCAGCCTACGATTAATCGTCGGAAATGAATTTAGAAGATTTTGTCCACAATCGCACACACACGAAACCCTACGCACAATAGATAGTGTGTGTTTGCATGTGTGTAGATGGATATATATATATATATATATATATATATTCAATTATTTTATAGCACCTGGTACTGTCAAGTCACACATCTGGGTACAGATTAGCCCGGCGCTGCTTAACTTCG
Organism: Ascarosepion bandense; assembly: GCA_037127315.1. Classification (NCBI taxonomy): domain Eukaryota; kingdom Metazoa; phylum Mollusca; class Cephalopoda; order Sepiida; family Sepiidae; genus Ascarosepion; species Ascarosepion bandense. The sequence continues at coordinate 76,357 of JBBBDQ010000118.1, forward strand.
ATAATCGTACACAACATATATATATATATATATATATATATATATATATATATCCCTGTGGCCCAGGGGTAGAGTCGCCGACTGACGCCAATTCGGTCGGGTTTTGAGCCTGGGTTATTTACCAATCGGAGTCTAACCGTACTGATGAGCTGTGATACAGCGAAACAGATCTGTCTGCGGATGACAATATTTACGCTCTCACACCCTGATTGAGCACTCTGGAAGAAAGATAGACTTTGAAAAACAGTAGTCACTCTAGCGTGTACGCATCGCTCATTCAGTAAATATGAATTTGAGTACACTAGCTATTGGGCGCGTAATATGTTATGCGCTAAAAAGACTGCCTCCTTCCACCGAACGCCCCGTGGCCCAGGGGTAGAGCTGTGATACAGCGAAACAGATCTGTCTGCGGATGACAATATATATACAAAAAGAAAGTGGCATGTAGGTAAAACCTTAAGGAAGATCCTATTAATATAAATAGTAAAACGGATCCACTATATATATATATATATATATATATTAGGCGCCTAAAAATTTTAGAGGCAGTACATATAAGAAGTAAAATACCGCTTATCAATCGCACAGCTTACCAAGTTTCTGGCCATGTACTTAGTTGTGTTTAGAGGGTTTGTTTGAAACATAATTAAGGTAAATAATTCTTTGCCTCTGAGTAATTTGATAATTTTCAAAATTAGTTCCTTCGAAGTTCAAATTCTCTAACGTATTTTTGCGGCATTTAAAATCTTTAACAACCAAGTATTTCATATTTCATATAACTCACCCGTCTACGTGAGCACATACCTTCACCTGTGCATTTGTTTACATTATTACTGCCTTTGAATTTAAAAGCTTTTCATATATATATATATATATATATATATATAACGAATCCGATATATATATATCAGATTCGTTATATTGACTTAACTGAAAATATTTTCTTCACTTAAACAACCTGTAAAAGGTTCATAAGTCGCAAAAAAATCGGTCATTTTTCTCTCCTCCTACTCTCCCTTTCCCTCTTTTTCGCTTACCATCTCACTTTCCTTTTCTTTTTTTCTTGCCTTCCTATTGCTTTTCTTTCTTTTCATTCTTTCTTTCTTGTTCTTTCTTCTTTCTTATTTTTATTTTCCTTTCTTTTACTTCTTTAGCGTCTTTAGACACATTCACATTAATACAGGATGAAAACTCGCATGCATGTACCTAATTTTATATACCTGTGAGCCTCTCTGTCTGTCTGCCTGCCTGTCTGTCTGTCTCTCTCTCTCTCTTTCTCTCTCTCTCTCTCTCTATATATATATATATATATATATGGAGGGTAAGCGAAAGGGGAGACTTTTTACGCTGTCCTAATTTACAAACAGTTTTAGTAAGAATTTGACAGGATCTATTCATGTAGAAACGTAAAATTTTCTCTGCATTCATAGAAATTACATTTAAAGACTTAACAAGAAAAAGTGGGAGAATATGGTTGGAAGCGTAAATAGGAAATTGAATTATGGGAAACATGTAGATAATTTCCGCTACAAAATATACGCATACTGAAATTCTGTAAATTACGTAAAATAAGCACTGTAAATGATTACAAAATGTATCAAAAAATCAAATTTAGATTGGTATCCAATTAAAGATCGTAATATTGTTCAAGATAATCAAAAAATGTCAGTAAGCTCATTTTAAATAACTGTGTTTAGGGGATAATGTTTTTACTCCTATCTCGAAACTAGCTGGTAGGAATAAGTTTCATTTTGTTTCAACGACTATATTTTTGTATAATATGCATCATAAAATTCAGTTTCCTTTAGTAAACACGACAAACTCAGAATAACAACAGGACTAGCTTTTAGACATAGACGTGTTGGTAGCGCAAAGGTTATCGGCGCAAAAAGCGATATCAACAAGCCGAGTTCAAACTCCACGCAAAAAACCAATGGGAAAACATTTCTGCTTCCACCCCCCAAAATAGGTTAAATAGCAAGCTAGATTGTGCAGTCTCATTTTGTGTGGTATCCAATCTAAGACATTGATCCATTTTTTACGGTTTATTAACCCTTTTTAAGTTATTTAAAACCGAAACATATTTTGAATCGTTAGAATTATTGTTTTTTGTTTTTTTGCGAGTAAGTATTGCATTAACAATTTTTTTGAGAATAACAATGATTTTTTTCAGATACAAGTCCTACTATTTAACCCATACCTGAGAAGAGGTGATGGATTCATGCCTTTCCCAACTGTATTTGAGCGTAAGTGAATGTAACGTCCAATCTAAGAGAATGAAAAATCTAAATTCCACTATATCGAAAAAACAACGTTAAACCACTATCTTTCTCCAGATATCATTGAGAATCATAGACAATAAAGAAAAGAAATATATGGATAGCCATAATCGACGAGGCTCTGAAGAGACATGACATGACACATATATCTAGGTGGCAATTGACATGATTGAGAAATATCCAGTTTGCGGTACAGAAAGTGCCCAACTACTTCTGTTCTAACTTTAAAAGAGTCATATCACACCAGAAATGGAGTATTGCTGCCCTGGAGCTTCCAAACCCTCACGTTCCTGGCTTGACAGAGTTCACAAGTTTTCACGCGGCCTTGTGGTTGATTAATTATTTTCCACTCTCCAGACAAAACGTTGCTAGCTTGTCGCCACTCTATCCCTAATCTTTATGGCAGATGTTCTGGCGAACTACATACCTTTGTTCGACCAGTTCAGATCTTCACAGCTAGGACCTGCCAGGTCACCTAGACTTTCGACTTGTCCCTATTCACGTCATATTCTATTGGTAAGGAAGAAGTTATACACAAATAGCTTCTTCTCCAGAACAGCTGCATTGTTTCTTTGATCACGACAATGTTAACTTCAAGTCTTGCACCAACCGCTACTATCCTACATATATTCATAATACATACCACTTGCTCTCTTCTCTCACGCTCCTACAACAATATAATTTAGTAATTCTCTACCTTGAGTGGCTCTTGGGACTTGTATTGAGTAAACTCTACCTTCAGTAGCTCTTGGGACTTGTATTGAGTAAACTTTCGTCCGGAATAGTTTATTAAATTTGAGTCATGAAATCTGAAAGTTAAACTATAGGCGCTCCTACAGAAAGTAGTAAAGGAAAGCATGAAAAAAAGACTAAGTATTTATCCTAAGACGAGTGTACCCTTGCCGTAAAAGCTGACGGCAAAATATTTGATAGAAACTTTGGGCAACGGAAATGTAGTTCTACAGAAGAATTCTGAGAATACAATAGATTGAACACATATGTAACATTGAAGTTTTAGAGAAAATGAAAACAAAAAGGTCACACGCGGAGTAAATAAAACTTATCAAAATTGATAGACAAAACAGAAAATAGTAAAAACGCAAAGAAATAAAGAAAGCAATTCGTCGTAAAGAAAAATATCCATGCGTTTCTATGTTTATATATGCAAATCTTTTTTATATATATTATAAATTATATTTTAGAAAATGTACATAATTTTTCTATATATATCTACGACAAAGGTACGTTTGTTTCGACATTGAAACTTCAATGTCTCATCAGGCGGTGTGAAATGTAATATTTTAAATTAATGTTTTGGACGTTGTAAGAGTTCTTTCTTCGTTCTGTATTCACTCGGATATATATATATATATATATATATATATATATATATATATATATGTGTGTGTGTGTGTGTGTGTGTGTGTGTGTGTGTGTGTGTGTGTGTGTGTGTGTGTGTGTAATGGACCGAAAAACATACTGAAAACGAAATTAAGATTTTTCTTGTTTGTTAGAAAATGTGAAATCTCTAAACCTAAGAAATTTCCCAGGGAAAAAGGCAAATTGCAAGGGAAGCCATGTAGTGAACTTGAACAGTTGATTAATGGCTTCTGTTACCAAAGTACGGGTTATCAAAACACGGGACCGGAAAGAGAATCTTTCATAAGAAAAATTAGGATCGATAAAATTTACTTAATGACCCCGCCGAACAACAACGATTGGGTTTGCACTATAAACAAGGCTAAAGTATAAGGATTTCTTTGTGATTAAAAAAATAAGGACCATGAAAACATTGAGGAAATATTTTATTTAAAATAGAATTTTCCTTTCGTGGGAGAAATATGAATGATAAAATTTAATTAATGTTTGCAAGTTAATGCGAAACCGACGCAATCGAATAAGATTAGATGAAAGAGAGCTGAGATGGCGAGTACAGATGAAATGCCAAAGATGGTGGAGAAATTGCTCACACCCCTTGAAGAGTATTGGTGTGAGATGTCAATGAAAGAAGATAGATACTGTGACCGCTACTCATGGCAAAAGGAAAACTCCAAATTCAAAAGGTAATTCATTTTCGAAAGCCAGACAAAAAAATGGCTCTTGTTGAAAAAAAGTTAATCGCCGAATTCCCCAAACCAAATTATACCCCAGACCAGTTTTAGGTGGAAGTCCATAAATACGAAGGCCCGAAGTGACCAGGAGCAACTGGAGTCGTAGTTCGGCAGTTGAGCAGTTGGAGTTGGAGTTGCAGTTGAGACGAGAGACTATGCTGCCTAATATCTCATGAGTGCCCGCCTGAGAAGAACCTCCGACTTGAATCTTGTGCTACACTCAACCAAACCAGCCAAGTGTTACATTCGGCTTATGATGTGGATTAGATAACTGTCTGCATGAAATAGATAAATTCTGATTGTTGAAATAACCAAGTATTGTACCAAAAGGACGAAGATAAAAACAAGCTTTGAATTTCATGAAGATATTTTTTCTTCTTGCGACTTTTACTCGGCCTGTATCGATCCATTATAGCATCTCTTGAAGGTTACCTGACTTTGCCCTCCTTAGACCAAACAAAACCCAACGTGGGATAAGGCAGGGTTTAGATCAAAATGATCGACTTATCAATCCAACCGTGGGGATTGGGCAATTGAAAGATTGAACAGAGAATTAACGCCATATATATATATATGACAAGTATAAGTAGGAGTAATTTTCTCTTAGAAATATCATAAATACACAACAGCAGTCGACTCGAACATGAAAATTAAATTATCTATTACAAAAAATTTAAAACAGCTATCCTTATCATAAAAAAATAACAATACACCCGTAAAAACAAAACTAGAAAGAACCAACATTATTTACAAGTTCAAATGCCTCTTAAGGAGCTGCGTTCCTGATCAAACCAATCTCATAAATAATAACATTGGTCACACTACTACATGCCTCTATAGACGACCATAGCTCGAATAGGACTCATTTAAACACACACAAATACCTGCTTGATTCCGTCAAAAACATACAAGTAGAAAATACAATAATAATAGCCTTATCCACATGTAAAAAAAAAATAAGATTAAAAGTAATGGAATCCCTAATAATAAAAAAGAAAAGTATTTAATATCCAGAAGGCTACCTAGACTAATTCTGAGCAACTTGACTCCGGTGATACGGCGCGTTATCCTGTTAAAATAGCTAATCGTTGTCGATAAATGGATGCAGATACTTATGCAGTAGTACACCATATCTGTGACCGGTTCATGAAATACTTAGATGTAACAGTGGTTCCGAACTGATACCACGTTAGTCGAATCATTATGGAACTACCACGAACTTGCACAGCGCTTGTTGATAAATATTATCTATGACCGGATGAAGTCTACGCCAGGACGACACTATCGTCAAATAACTAAAACGTAACTCATTGGAACATCCAAAACGTTGGCACTCCAACAGGGCACAATTAGCGACGCCGTGCTCTCATATGAGATACTGTGGCTTATGTCGTGGTATTAACAGGAGCACGCTGGTGGATCTTCTGCTCTCATACCTCATGGAACACTTCATCTGGCCTGTATTTGTCTTTAGTACTGAAATGAGGTAGTATTTCCACTATTTAGATTACTCGGACTATTGTCCTCATCTTGGTTGCAATTTGTACGAAGTTTCGGTCGTTGTACGCTCCGGCGTTCTTCAGGTGCTAGGAATTTCGAACCAAGCCCTTTATTACGATTACTGAGGTATATCATTCTTATTCCTTGTACGAAGCCTCTTTTGGCAGCCATGAGTTATCTCCCTCTAACCCGACTATTTAAGTTACTTGTTCACCACTACTGTAGCCTGGTATTGAACCCACAACTCTCATGAGTCACGTCACTGGAACTAACGAACGTTTATATCTACCGGACTATGTGTCCTTAAAATCGTACAAGGACAACCAAGATGAGGACAATTGAACTGATCTGTTTGATATGTGGTTGGTACTTTCTACATTGAATGTGGATGTGATTTGTGCCAAAAGGAATTCTTGTCAGACGCTTGTGGTCGCGATCATTAAATACATGTGGTCGGCCACTGCAGTGTTTTTAGTAGGCAATAATGCTTTCTACCAATCCCGGTACATACACTACAACGTAGATTAAGGGACGTCAAATGTTCGTCTAATTTCAGAAAATTTAATCTCCCTTTCGTCTGGTACCCGCTGTCATGCGTGGGGTCGAATTCCTATGGTTCACGTCGCCTTGCTATGAGCGGCTCAGACAATGTTCACACCGACTCACTGGATGTCAGACATGTTGATCTTGACATTTCTAGTATATCAAATTACAGTAACATGAGTTACCATTACCTTTACATAGTAGTAACAAGTGACTTTTGGCATGTTTGTATATATATATTAGTCACTATGTTTGACTTAGTGAACTCAGAGAAAGTCTTAGTTTTAGAATGGACTAAGAAAAAGGCTGATATAATTAAATTATATATATATATATATATATATATATATATATATATGCGTGTCTGTAAGAGAGAGAGAAAGAAAGGAACTGTGTGCGCGTGCTATCAGGTACCCCTGTTTGATATTTACGCCACTTTTTCCCAAGAGAAAGAAATGACATTCTTACCTATATATGGAAAACACACCTGGATAGGCAGACCCACCCATCTTCAGTTATGCAAAGAGATGTAGAGTTGTATGTCTGTGTGTGTCTACGCCATTGTGCAGAAAAGCAAATGCGCTTTACAGCATAAAAATATCTACAATTCCTTGAAATTTAGTGCGTGTTTTTTCTTCCCTTTCTTTCCGCCATATTGTAAGAGGTCGATAACCCTAATCGTCGTCAAAAGTATTGCAAGCACCAAATAATTTCATTTCCTTTCCACTTTATGTTTGCAAACAACTCGACAAAAAAAGAGTTCTACTAAGATTATTCCTTGCAACAAAGGATATATTTGCGCATGCGTCACAAGAAATAGTTATGAGACGTCTTCTTTGATATTGTTGTCAAATCAGTAGAATTTTATTAATACGAGCAGATGCAGAATTATTATTTTATTTAATAGTGAAAAATCGAATTTTCAGTTCTGGCAAGCAAAGTATAAAAAGCGACTCAGAAGAAGAAAGCAAGGTGTAAATATTTATTTAATCTTGGGCATTTGAGGAATGGGGCAAAAAAACTGTTTTTATTTTTCTCTCCTTGCATTAGATATTTCAGGTTTTGAATTAGTATTATTCAAAATATAAACTGGAGTCTATAAAGTCTACCTAGTCTAACACACACGCTCACAATTGTAGAGGATTCACTTTGAAGAGAACTGCAACGTATAGCAGGGTTTTTAAACTAAGGATAGTATTTGAAAGATGAGGGTTAGATTTTAGAGTTTCATTGTGGAAGACGAATATGAAGACCACAGATTGGCAGATTCTAAGTGTGAGAATATTGATCTTTCAGAAGGATACAATTCAATACATAGCACCTTTTATGGAAGTGTGGATGACAGTTTGCAATATGGCGGGAAAAGATGCAAAGGAAAACTCGCTGACAACGACGAAGATAGATAGATAGATAGATAGATAGATAGATAGATAGATAGATAGATAGATAGATTTACTATTGCATAAACGTACAGTAGATAATAAAGGTAGACTGTGTTGCTCTGGGGCGACACGTGACATTATTTTATATTCCATACGAGTGGACCTGTGCCGTCAAAAATGACGGCAAAATATTTATAAAATAAATAAAATGATGTCAAGATGTATACTAATGTATCTACTATTGACTATCTTACATTAAGACATAAGAAAAAAACAAAATAATTCAAAGGACAGAATGAATATATATATATATATATATATATATATATATATATATAATATTTTATATATATATATATAACGGTCTTTATTATAATATAGAGGATATATATATATACATATTCTTCACTACTCGTGATATAATTATTGCAAAAAATAAAATAAAATAATAAGGCACTGTAAGAGAGCAAACACTTTCACAAGAGCTTTCATAAATGGTAGTAAAGTTTAATAACGGGTAGTAAAGAGAATGAACTTAGATGACGCTGCCTTTCTATTGTCTCTCTAATGAACTGAGCCGATGCTGCCTAGCTATTGTTTCTTTCTCCATTAGGGTGACAGGAGGAATATATATATATATATATATATACAACGGTCTTTATTATAATGTAGAAGACTCCTTCAGGACGAAGATGAGCATGGCGCTCAACATGTTCCTAGCCTGCATTATTTGTTAGTTGCGACGATTTCTTAGAAAAATAATTGGGTGTTTTCCTATTGCCGTCGCCACAGTTTTTCTTTTTTTTTTTTACATTATTAGCATATTTCTATGTTTTCATATTATTTTATTATACTATGATATTGCTATCTATATATAACATTATTCGTCTTCCATTAGTTCATCTGTCCCACTTTTCAAAACAGTCAATGGACCGATTGAAAGTTTTGGGGAGAAGTGAAAACTAGTAAAGGAGTACAAATTACAGTTGGTTTTACTAGGGTACGTAAAAACCGCGAAGTAGGGGTTTTGTCAAGGTAATTTTTATCAGCAAAAAGAGGAGCCCAATATGCCAGCTACAAGTCGGAGAAACTAAAATAAAACAAGTACAAAAATTCAAATACCTGGGAAGTATTTTGACAGAGGATGGAAAGTGCGACATGGAGATCCAAAGACGCATTTCAGAAGCTAACCAGAGTACTGAAATACAGAAAAATCTCATTAGAAACAAAGAAAAGAGTGCTGGATTGTTATATGATATCTGTCTTTCTGTATAGAAGTGAATGTTGGACAATCTTATCAAGGATGAAGGAGAGGCTTGAGGCAGGGGAAATGTGGTTTTACAGAAAGATGCTGAGAATACCATGTACGGAATACGTGTGCAACGATGAGGTGTTGGAAAGGATGCAAACTCATACTAAATATCAGGAAGAGACAAATGAGTTTCCTGGGAAACGTAATAAGGAAGGAAGGCTTGGAGAAATTAACACTCACAGGTTGGATAAATGTAAGAAGAGACAGGGGAAAGCAGCGCGAGACGTACTTGCCTGAGCAAATGGATGGCAAAGCGGAGCTTAGAAGAGATACCAAGAGAATATTTATTGAGAGCGACAAGAGACAAAGCCAAGTGGAAGTCCATGATCGCCTACGTCCTGAGATGATACGGCACATGAAGAAGAATCGATATCCTGCAAAAACAGTTGACATATACAGACTATGCAGATAACCTAGATATCTCTGTAGACACCATTACTAATGCCACAGTTCTCCTACATAATCTATAAAATACTGCCAATGATGTTGGACTCTATGTCAATTCCTCTAAAATTGAATTCATATGATTCAACCAACAAGCCTCAATACAAGTTGTCTCAGAACTATCAATAAAAAACGGTCGAATATTTTATATACGTAAGAAACGAAATAAATTCTGTTGAAAAGAATGTGAAAATTTGCATAAATAAAGCTTGGCGTCTTGAATAAAATGGATGCAATTTTAGCTACCAGACAGACACAAACAAAGATTTGAGCCACTATAGAGGCGGTGTTAATGTATGGTACCACTACTTGAACATTACCTAAAACCCTAGCGTCTAAGCTTCATGGAATGCTGAGAGTTATACTTAACATCTCTTGGAAACATCCAACAAAATTACAGCTGTATGAATCCATCTCTGATATTTCTAAAATAAAATGCGCTTTGCGAGACTCTGCTGTTGAGAAAAACAAGAGCTCGCGAGAGATCTACTGCTCTGAAGACCTAGCCATAAATCAAGACGGGTTGGTTGCCCACTCACATTGATCAGGTATGTTATGACACAGAATACCACCCTAATGACCTTCATAAGGACCGTAATAGTTGGCGTACTAGACTCATGAATGTACAAGATCTTCTTCTTCTATGTGCTTTGTGCTTTCAGAACATAGGCGATCATAGCTTTCCACGTCTCATTTTCCCTGGTGGCTCTTAGCACGCTTCTCCTGTTACACCACGAAACACTCGTTCTGTCATCCACCTGCTCAGGCCCTTCAAATATGTTATCCGCTGATTTTCCCCGTCTCTTTTTCCCTTTATATGACCTGTTAGTATCAGGTTCTCCAAGCTCTCCTCACTCATTGCATTTCTCAGGAATTTTAGGTGTCTTTTCCTGGTGCTCAGTATTAATCATGGCTTTTCAAAATGTACAAGATAGCTTAACAGAATAAGATAAAACGTATATGCTAAGCAACTAAGAGTAAGGAAAACAAAATTATTATAAGATTATCTTCATCTACGCATCATTCATTCAGTAATGAATTAGAACACTGTAACTACTGTCGTATTTATACATGGTATATCACACGCTACCGAGCGCCCATAACTCAGAGATATAAAGTTACCAACTGACGCCAATTCGGTCGGGTTTCAATCTGCGAAACAGATCTATTTCCGGAAGACTAATTATGAAACTCTCAAGATTTTGGTTCAAAGTAGCATAATAATAGTTAATTTCTTAATTATTTTAAATGAACCACTGTTATAGCAGTAGTTTTTTATTCTTATTTACTGTTGGACTAATTTGAGACAGTGGAGTGGACATAGACACGAAGTATACCGTATATAGAAGATTGAATCTGCCTGTAGTGATGCAATCTTTGATCGAGCGGAGGTGTTCCTGTCCCCAGCTTTGGCGCCTTTAAAATCCGTCCTTTTGCCCGGACATCAAACAGAGTTAAATGGCAGAAACGCTCTTGCCACAGGTTTGATCTCCTTTACTTAAGACAACGGCTAGTCGCCACATTGACGGCCTACTTTATATCACGTGACTACCGAGTGAACAATCATCATGTCTTCTCCCAACACCAGACTACCAACTTCTGGTCGTCAAAAATGAAGAGTTCAATTAGTAGTGGAAAAAAATGTCATTTCACTTGGTTTAATCGTGACGTTAGCAAAAAAGGTAAGGAATTTTAACTATAAATAATAAGTTGTCTTAATGCATAAATTACAGAATTAACTTCGAATTGCAGTAGCCCCGAATCGTAAGTAGAGAATAGGTTCTACCTCTCAGCGAATAACTGGAGCCACAGAGGACATACGTTCACATGTGCACACACGCACGCACACACACACACACATACACAAACACACACACGTATATATATATATATATATATATATATATATATATATATATATATTTGCTTGAAGCAAACGGTTATCTAACTGCACTGATAGGCTTGTATGCAGATGATTATATATATATAATCGCCTGAAGAAACCACTTATAGTGGAAACCAAGGTAACGAAATAACTCGTTTAAAGATTATATATATATATATATATATATATATATATATATATTTAAAAATTCAAACTTTTTAAAAATCGGTTGGCCATTTCAAAGAGTAAACTTAACACCCATCTCAACAGAAAGAACTATATATATATATATATATATGTGTGTGTGTGTGTGTGTGTGTGTGTATGTGTGTGCGTGTGTGTGTGTGTGTATGTGTGTGTGTGTATGTGTTTTTGTATATATATATATATATAGTGTACGTATGGGAATTAATGAATATACAAATGAAAATACACTCAAGTATACGCACATATATAAAAAAAAATTCACGTGTTAATAAAACAATCCTCAATGTAGTATAAACAGAGATATTAATTATATATATAAATAAATATGCATATTATCCTACATCGGTGGCACGACACGGAGTTACATGCACTACGCAATCATCAGGTACATATTACAAACAGCTGGACTGGTGTTGTCTGGTTTTCATTGGTTAAGTAAAATAAACATGCACCTGCCTTGTCAAGCAACGTTCGTTTGTATAATTCATGTTGTTTTTTTGGGGTTTTTTTAATCGTATCACCCCGAGCAAGGCGGTAATGCCACTGATGTGCAGGGGGCTACATAAGAGTAAAAAGGTTAAGTAGAAGAGAGTGAAGAGGAAGACGAACCAGTTAGAAAGGAGCAGGAGAAGGATGTGAATACAGGTGTGATGAGAGTTGCAAAGGTGGAGAGGGAAAGGATATCCAGGGTGGTGAAAGAACTAGAGTCAAGTGGTTAATAGATGAGTATTGACATTGCATTTAAATTCCTGGAGGTTGTAGCCGTCAGGAAAGCAAGAATATGGAAGCGAGTTCCACAGGTGGGAAGTGCGAGAGAAGAAGCTGCAGGAGTAGAATTGTCGTTTGCATTTGGTTAATCTAACTGTGAATGGGTGGGACGTATCTTGTTTGTAATATGCATCTGAAGTAATACAATATTATATATATATGTACATGTGTAGGGGTATATAATTACATATATATTTATGTGTGTATGTGCATGTGGGATGTATATATATATGTGTGTGCGTTTATGTATGTGTATCGTGTGTGTGTGTGTGTGTGTGTGCGCGCGCGTGCGTGTGAGAGAGAGAAAGAATTGAATAACGTACCTCTATCTAGCATGTTTCATTATTATTAAAGCTTCTTCAGAGACCGGGAGATTATATATATATATATATATATATATATATATATATATATATATATATATATATATATATATATGTTGTAAAGGAACATCCTATTCTACCCCGCATTGGATATGGTCTAGTCTATAAAAGACTGTGACTAAACGGAAGCATACGTCACTAGTCGGACGCATACGTCATAGGAAGAGACATTTTCTACTTGATCGTTATTCCTGTTACTACTCGTTGATTGTTCTTGTACGTCTATTGCTTTATTGTACTGTGATATAATAAATCTCTTCTAATCTATCTTTAGTTTTTAAGTATAATTCTTACACTATTCTTTTCCCTGTTATTCCTTCCCGGGATATAACAGATTGGCGTCGAAGATTTGGCAGTTACGTGGGGCTCGCCAAAATATCAGATTAGTAAAAAAGATTCGGCATTTACGCGAAACTCGCCAAATATCAGTTTGGTGACCAAAATTTGGAAAGGTTGACCCGAAAAGAATAACAAGTTAACGTAAGAGGTATGTTTTTACCCTCACATATAAAAAAAAACTACGAAATCAAAAAAAATACAAACAGAGCTCCAACAACAAATATTAAAGCAACAGGAAAGCCAATAAAAACTACAAACGGATTTCCAACAACAAATGATACTTCAACAAGAGGTTTTGAAAAAAATGGTATTAAAGCAGGGCGAACCGAAGGAAGGCTCTAGAGTTTTCTTTGCAGGGGGTATTTTAAACTCTCTTACAGAATTTGTATACAATCCTGAAGAAGAAATTACTTTTCCTTCGCAATATAAAAGATACGAAACGATTTTTTCAAAATGGTGCAAAGCATGGACCGACGAGGAAAAAATAATGCTTCTATTACAAAAGATAGGAATTCAGGAGAATATGAAATACACAAACTTTATTTTACCGAAAAACCTGAAGACATTTCGTTCGACGAAACGGTCGAAATTTTGTCGAAAATGTTTGGAGAAAGGGAAAGTTTGTTCTATACACGATATAAGTGTTTAAATATCGTAAAAGAAGAACATGAAGACTTTGTTACGTACGCTGGAAAAATTAACTCACAATGCAAACGATTTAAAATTAAAAACATCAAAGAGGACATGTTTAAATGTTTAATCTTTGTACAAGGGTTAGCGGCACCAAAAGATAAGGACGTACATTCTAAGATTCTCACAATGTTGGATCAGGATGCAGAAATAACGCTACAGAAAGTGTCGGAAGAATACCAAAAATTGATAAACATTAAAAGAGATAATGTTTGTGTTGAAGAAAAAGCGTTGCTCGAATACATAAAGTGAAGCAACAGGCCGACGAAAAGGAAAAACCATACTGCGAAGCATGTGGCAAAATAATCACGTCACAAGTAAATGTTATTTTAGAGATAAAATATGTTTTGAATGTGTGAAGAAGGGGCACAAAGCAGTGATGTGTAGGAAAAAAGGGACCAAAAGTCTAAAAGGATAAATACTGTGGTAATGGAGAAAGTCACAAAGGATTGCGGTACTGGAAAGTACGCGGACATAAAAATAAATGGACGAAATGTAACTTGTTTACTGGATACCGGAAGCGATATCTCTGCAGTAGATGAATATAGCTGGGGAAAAAATAAGCCGACCAGAGTTACAAAAAACTGAAAAGATTGCAAGAGGCATTTCAGGTAATAAATTAAAATTCAAAGCTGAATTCTGCGCAACGCAGCATTTGACGGCAAAGTACACAATATATATATGATTCATTTGTTCCATTTGTTTCTGATGAAGGACCGAGGGCGGTCTGAAATATAAAATATAATAATAGAAATAAACAAATACTGTCAAAAAATACATTTTTAAACTTACAACTTTTTAGTAGTTTTTCCTATATATATATATATATATATATATATATATATATATATATAAGGGAAGATGTTTGTGTGTGTGTCTGTTTATCTGTCTGTATGTCCTTTATACAAATCCACAATTTTTATCCGATTCTCACCAAACTTCACACAAATATTCTTTAGGCTGAGTCTGAGCTCCAGGACCATGGATTAGTTTTAAAGCTTTCATTACACCCGACCAACTCCGGGATATACTGCTAGTATATATATATATATATATATATATATATATATATATATATATACAGAGAGAGAGAGAGAGAGAGAGAGAGAGAGAGAGAGATGGTTAATTGTCGCCATTTTATATTTTTAATTACAAGCATGTATAAACTCACTGTTACATGATTTAAATTCTGATAAAATGCTGTTTCCAAATTTCTGGCGGAGGGAAATGCGTCATGGTACTCTTTTTCTGACAGACGGTGCCCAACTGACTCTACTATACTTGCGCGCGTGGCGAAATAAAAAAATACACAACACGTATACACAGAATTATAAGCATAACATGGCGACAATTGGTGTGTGTGTGTGTGTGTGTGTGTGTGTGTGTGTGTGTGTGTGTGTGTGTGTGTGTGTGTGTGTGTGTGTGTGTGTGTGTGTGTGTGTGTGTGTGTGTGTTCTGTTTAAAATTTTCTAAATTTATTCAGGAAGAGTAACCAATATCAGAGATAGAACGTTCATAGATATGGACATTGGAATCAACAGTGCCTAGTAACTGTCAGCTTCATGTTTTTTTTAAGGCGATCTTCAGAACAAGAGGATATGTCCGCAGTGTCTTTCTCCCTCCCTCTTACATATATATATATATATATATACACGATGCTTTTATACCTATATACATTCTTATGCCTTTGATACAGCTTAATTTATAAATTAGGTGTAATAAGTTAACGTAATAATATTTTATCCAAAAAATGTTTATTTAGTTTAAAATTTTTATTTTTGTTTTTGTTTTTTCTGATTATTTACAATCGTTTGTCCATCTAATTTTGTCGATGATTTTGTTTTTGCAGCTCTTTTGTGAGCCATGTGTCGAATAAAACTATGTTTATTGTTTATGTTGTCCCGAGTCAAAATCGAATGTCAGTATGAACTATACACATCTTACAGAACATTGAACTGTGACAAACATCGAGGATCACTGCATTAAGATTCTGTTTATGAGTGTCAGCAGGAATGTGTGTGTGATTATTTATATTTTATGAATACACACACTTTTATGTAGATATAATTCGGGATGGTTTTATCTTTTTAGTTGTTTTTGTTTTGTTTTTTAATACTTTCATACATTTGAGTCAGAGCACGTACAAGTAAATAACACTGGTTTGATTGGCAGAAAAAAAACGTATAATCTAGATTATGATGATGAGAGCCAATCAAATTGACTGTTTTACTCCCGTCAATATCTGATTATGGTTTCAAATAAAATATGTTCTTTAGCTTTAGATGAATCTGATAAATGAGAGGGAAGTGTACACATAAAAGTTTATTCACGTGTGTGTGTGTGTGTGTGTGTGTGTGTGTGTGTGTGTGTGTGTGTGTGTGTGTGTGTGTGTGTGTTGGGCATCCGACGTGGTGTAATAGTTAGCAAGCTTGTCTCGCTAGCCTCATTATAATTGAGTATTGAGTTCAATCTTCACTGGGTGTCCCATACATTCGGCCTTGCGACATACCTAAGCTACGCTTCGAAAATCACTATTTGTGTGTGATCGCTTGTGTGTGAAATGTTTTAATGTACAGATTTACATAATTTTCAACGATTCTTTCATCAATAGTTCGGGGTGGTGGGGGCTCAAGTAAGAAAAGATTTCCTCAGTATACTAGCCTTTTCCTCGGTATTCGTAACAGGTTTGATATTATTGTTTTGTTTTGTTTTTTTAGGTTTATTTTTGCTTTGTTTTTTGGTCTCTTCACAATGCTAGGCATTTTTAAAAGTAAAGTATTAAGAAGGATGTGCGTAGTGGTGCAGTGGATATCGATTCGGAACGCGAGATCGGGGTGCTGAGTTCGAGTTCCAGTTGAATTCCTTGCATTCACTTACGCTTGGGAAAGGTATTAATCCGTCTCTTCCCTCCAGTTATGGGTTAAATAACAGGACAGATTGGGTTCTATAGCCTTGGCTGGCAACCAGTCTACCGCAGAAAGCAATGGCAACCTACTGCGTGATAATCTTCTGCCCAGTCAGTCATGTCTCTTTCGAGACATGATCGCCTAAAACGAGTATAACGTATGGCACTTAATTGCTTAACTGACTGACTGATAGTTTCTCGCAGTAGTAGGTGTTACTTAAAGAAGTCCGTGATAATGACAACTCCTCGTGCTAAACGTACATTGTCTTTTATACATCTGGGCAACAGAATGTCACATGGTACGAGCCACGACAGAACAAGACCATTCCATCTTTGAGAGCACATGCAATAAATTGGGTGGTCATAACCGTTCGAAAGCCGTCAATGGTTATACGAGTCATCGTAACCGAGGGCTTGGACGTATTGAAGCGTGTATCACGTATGACACTTAAATGACTGAATGAATTAAGAAACAGGTTAAAACTAGGCAATGCGGTCCTGCTAAAGCGTGTCGAGAATACCTTTTGCCGAACATGTGAGCAATAAATCTTTGAGAAAATGAAAACAAATAGGACACTTATACTTAACATTAGGAATAAACAGTTGAAATGTATAAGGTACATAACGAGGAAAGAGGGCTTGGAAAAATTGGTACTCGTAGGAGAGTTTTAAGGCAAGAATGTACAGTGGAAAACAAGGCATAACCTACCTAGCGAGCTTGATGATGGAACAAGGTTTAGGAGAGGTAACAAAAAGATAAAAATTTATTAAGAGCTAAAAAGGACAGGAAGTTCGTCAACGTCCTAAATGAACGCAACACGTAGAAGACGCTGAAGTTACTTAGATGTATTGTGAATGCGGAGAGTTTCCAAGAAAAGCATGATTTCAAATTGTGTGTACTGCATTTTTTCTTTTCTTTTATTTTTCGAACACGCATATTTCAGTCATATTTATTCACCAAAGTTTGATAATTCTCCAGCGAGTGAAAGATATTTTTTTTATATATTTTTCCCTTTCTTTACGATGAATACATCTGATCTCTAGGTCGAAATATAAATAAACAGTTTGAATTACAAAAGGCTCAAAGCTGTCTTGGATAACTTCTGTCACATTTTAATACCATTTGTCTTCCTGTTCCCATTCAAACTATTTTGCACTATTCTTATAGAATCATCGTCCGTATCATGTCACATCTATTTTTCTTCTACTGGAATCTAGTAAATTCTTACCAGAGGAATACATTTGATTTTGTAGTAAAAATAAATCATTTTTTGTTGTTGTTTTTTTTGTTGTTGTTGTTGTTGTTTATTTTTGGGGTTTTTTTTTTCCGATGATCTTCTGCAGAACGTTTCTCTTGAAACAGAAGTTATGCATCCTGTTTAATAGATTCCGCCATTTTTTATTTAGGGAGATAGATGGGCGAAAGAAAGCGAATTACTAAGAAATAAAACCTTCCTTCAGTTGACCAACCGCTATGTGTGTTTTAATAGATTTGGGGAAAATACAAAAAAAAAAGGGAGCAAATTCTTCTGGATCGACAACCAGCCTTCTACGCATTTCTTAAAATTGACGTCAGCCGTGACGTGTCCGTTTCTGATCATATCACTTCGAAGTTGTTTCACTGTACCTTGTCAATTTTGATTTCACGTGGCACGTTTTGATTTGTTTAGTCTACGTAGCATAACTAATTATCTGGTTTCTTTTCTTAAATGCCCTTTGCGCACCCATATTTAATTAGTTCGTCGCTATTCCTTTTATTGTTGTTTTTATTATACACTGAATGTATACTGTCTTTTGACGTCATCTTGGCTGTTAATGTGAAAAATATTTTTTCTGGAGCAAAACAATCACTCAGTTAAGTGCCATGCGTGATACACGAGATTAAATCATAGCCAATTATTTTCTAGTGTGTATATGAGTTAGAATAAATACAAGTAAACGCCTGTATTTTTGTGTAGTAGTGATTATTAGTGGGTATGTATATGAATATGTGCATGTGCGTTTGTGTATACTCAAATGTGTTAGGTTCCCATTTTATGCTAATGTTTCCCTGTAAACTAAATGAAGAGTTCAGTTCGAAATTCAAACGTATGTCACCTGCAGAAGGCCGGACTGTACAACGAATGAAACGTTGTGAATATGACAATAATAACAACCTAAATTATCTTATCGATTTTACAAACTGATTATAAAAGAATCCAATGGTAATATATATATATATATATCAGCATGCAGTGTGGGTATAGAAGAATCCAAAGGTAACATATATATATATATATATATATATATATATATATATATAAGTTTGGGTGGCAATCTTTCTTTTAAACATGTTTCGTTAAAAACGACGGATAAAGAAGATTTTATTAATTTTTATTTAATTTTTTCAGTATTCTTACATGTCTTCATTTTGCTGGAGATAAGGAGTGTAATAAATCTTCCAAAATTTTCGACTTACCAAGCGCTTTCGGCCACTTCATTGGCCATTTTGAAAGATATTATTTTTTGGGTGCTGTTATTTTGTCCTTATGTTTTGTGTTTGTTGTGTTTTTAAAAAGCACAGTTCTTTAAAGCTATCACGTGACGCGCACGGCTGGACACTACCTGAGGGTCTGTCTATTTTTTTTAAAAAAACTGTTAAAACTTCATCTCTACTGTTAAATAATGTAAGGTTGATGATAAGAGAAAATTGTTTGATATATATATATATAGCACTGATGTGGAGAAGTTTGTCACTTAATTGAGCAGAGTCATGCCGTCTTTGAGGTTTCGTAAACGCATTACTATGATGTCCTCACTTCGCAGGACCCTTTTTCGATCTGCTAATAAGCATTTTGGGACAAAAATCGTACTTGCCAAAATATATTTTTATCAGTAAACCACTGAAAAAGCAACAAGAATGAAGTTTTGTAGTGATATTATAACATACATATGTTATAGATAGATAGATAGATAGATAGATAGATAGATAGATAGATAGATAGATAGAGAAATTAAATGAAATGAAATGAATATAGAAATGAAAACAGACACGTTATTCCATTATTATTATGGAATAACGTGTCTGTTTTCATTTCTACATATATTTGCTCCATACACACACATATATATATATATATATATATATATATATATATATATATATATATATATACATATTTAGAGCTCTCCTAAAGAGTTATCCTATCACTTTATGTACAGGATACTCCTTTGGATTCTTCTACATATACACTGCATGTTTATATATATGTATTCCATTTTTAAAGGAGTTATTTCACTACCAAGGTTTCTACCATAAGTAGTGTCTTCAAGCGATTTTTGAAAACTGATTATATATATATATATATATATATATATATATATATATATATATATATATATGAGGTTGAGTGTGTTTTAAAAGCCTTAGCGGATAACGGAAATTGTAGACAGTATTGCATCCTATATTATATTTAATATTTTCATGGCAACTGCTCTGATGAGTTTTTCTCCCTCGTGCCCCGATTACATGATTTGAAGCGTGCGACTAGATTGGTAAATAGGTCCCACCATTTTACTGTTGAATTATCTAAATGCATCAATCACATCTACTCCAACAGTTTCTTTTCTCACACTTCCCATCTTTGGAAATCTCTTCCGTTTCCTTACATCCCTGGTAACTGCAATCTTCAAACTTTGAAATGCAACGGCAAACACCATCTTTTGTCTCCTTGAACACCATTAATTTTTTCTCATTTCATTAATCCTCCTATTCTGAGCTTTCTTTTTCACTCCCTGTAACCCCCTGCATTCTAGTAACCTTACCGCCTTTACTTGGGAGTCATTTTTAAAAAATGTTTATTTCAGTGGTTGGCCGCAGATAGCTGAAACTTCCAAATGAGAAACCGCGGATAATAGGGGAACACTGTGGGAAGATGGAGAGAAAGAGAGCAAGAGAGAATGTCTAATGTTTGAGTAATCTGGTACAAAGCCACAGTAGGACACCCCTTCACGAGTGAAATTTAATAACTATATCTGCGTAACGAGTGTTTTAAATAGCATACTACAACAGATGCCCGGATGTACATACAAGTACATAAAATCCCGTATGCGAACGTAGCATTACGCGAACGTGAGTTAAAACTGCTGACCTTTTGTAAGGGCTTTTAGAAAAGCCCTTACAAAAGACCATGGTTTTCCGCTTTTTATGCGAAATGACGCGACTGTTGTTTTCGTCACGCTGCGTCTTGGTTTCTCTCTTTATAGGTTTCAACAAACGAGAAATCTTTTCTCGAACGTTCCGGATGAAACTATTGTGGGGGCGAGCTTTGTTCAGTTCTATCCCAACAGACACACACACAAGCCAATTCAAAGCCAATATGTACAGAATGAGGGAAATTCAAAACTAAAATTATACAAACCAAAAGGAAATATTGGAATACGGGTAGAGTTTGATAAGTGTCCACAACATACTTGTGGAAAATACGACCATAATAGATTGTTATGTCACATGCACAGAATTATTGTGAAATAAATACAAACAACGTAATAGTATCAAGTAGGTGTATTAACAGGGAGAGAAGTATTTACAAAAAGGTCGTTAGTAGAATACAGAACAAGGGTTTAGTGGAACGTATTGTCGTGAGCCGTAAGAGTCTGACCAATAGAACACTTCCGGTCCAATACCGGAAATACCCAACTGACTTGTTCACTCGGCTTACTTCCTCGACTGACTTCCGAGGTACTCCTCGAGGTATCATCACTACTACTTTATGTAGTGCTTAGAACAGTCCATTACTGTAGACAAAGGTGGAGAGTGCCCCAACATAGATTCATCGACATGAAAAAAAACGCTTAAGAATAATGGAAGCGTTAATAATGACAAAAAAGAAGTCAACTCCCGATAACATCAATTATGAACACAGCCACAGCGTGCTGACCGTGTTCGGAAAATAAGAATTATATCCCATCCCTATATATACACATTAAAAAAATTACATTATCTTTAAAAAAAAAAAAAATGTTTACTAGCGGCATAACTATTACTTATGTGTCGTTTAATGTCGAAATTTAATTTTCTTGGACCAATCAGTCGGTTAATTGCCATACATAATACACCTTTGGGCTATCATGTCTTTTCGAACCATGACTGACTAGGCAGAAAGTTTTCCCGCAGTAGGTTGCCTATTATTTTCATTCAATAGACCAGTTGCCAACCAAGGCTATAAAACCCAATCTGACCAGCTATTCAACCAATAGCTGGAGGGAGAAGAAATGGAATTTGTGATGAAACGAATTCGACTGGAATTCGAACTCGGCTCTCCGTGTCATTGTCTCATTCCGTATCGATAACCATTACACCACAACGCACATCTTGGAGTATGAATATTTTCTAAAAATGCATTACTGGTATTTTTTTTTTTTCAAATATATTGCTAGCAATTTTTTTTACTATAAAAATTTATTTTACACACTTTCATATTGTTTTGACCTCAGTTTAAAGATGAACTATTTATCCGCAGTTGGGACCCTAACAGGCGTTACCAACCTGTGTCAAGGTGGATCAATGGGAAACAGCAATCAAGAGTTCCACGTTCCTCAAAACCTTCCGATATAGTCATACCCAGGACGTTAAACAAAAAAAGAAAAAAACATCCCTCACAAGTCGATGTGTCTATCACACTGATGAGCTGTGCTACAGCGAAACGGGCTTGTATGTGGATGACTGATATATATATATATATATATATATACGAGTATAGAGTACGTATGGACGGAATAATATTCCTAGTCCAAAGAAATCCTATTCTTAAAAAGTGCCCAATACAAAGTAGAGCTAATAATATATATATATATATATATATATATATATATATATATATATATAATATATATATGTTGTATGCTTAAGCATTACAAATCGGGTTGTTTTTATATGATAATGCTTATAAATTATAATATTAATTATTTTAATTTTAAATTTTAAATTTGAATTTAAATTTTATTTATTGTATTTTATTTTTCCAATTAATTATATTAGGTCTAATGAATTTATATCTTCGTGTTGTGTTTTTTAAATATCCTTTATTTTACGTTTTATGAATGATTTTTCTATTTGTGTATGTGATTTCATCATTTTTTTTAAAAATGCCAAAAGATTTAACTTGAAACAATGTAACCGATGTCTATGTGTGTCTGCAATTCACTTCCGGCTAAAAACGAAAATTTTTTCTCTCTTGACCGTTTCTATTGTCTCTCCCTTTTCTTCCTACTCTATATTTTCTCACTTTTTTCCTCTTTATTTTTCTCTTCACTTTCTACTCCGTCTGTATCATTCCTTTTCGTCTTTCTTTTTCTTTCTTTTTTTTTATAGCAAAAGATTTGAGCCGAGACACCGTATAACCAATATAAATATCTGCCTGCAATTCACATCCGGCCAATATTTAAAATTTCTCTCTCTTAGACGTCTCTGTTGTCTCTTTCCTCTCTATATTTTCTCACTTTTTTCCTCTTCACTTTCTATTTCTTCTGTAGCTTCCCTTTTCATCTTTCTTTTCCTTTTCTTGATTTCTCATTTCATTTCCTGATCTTTTCTTCACTCTTTCTTTCCCCTTTTTTGATATCTTTTTAAGTTGTGCAAAAAAATTACAAAAATAAAAAAGTATTTTTTTTAAATAATACCTTTATTAGCATCATTATTAACTACTTGAAGAGACACTGCTCTTTCAATGTCGAAACAAAATGTACAATTTTGTACTAGTTTGTAGTTTACACGTGTGCTAAAGTAATAATTAATAATATTCATTGATCTATTATTACACTGAGCACTGTTTTAAATTAATGTTTTGAACGTTGCAATTATTTTCTTCGTTCTCATTCATTTAGATATATATTATTTTTTCATAGACATGCAAATATAAACGAATCCGTTACCGCCTTTAGTCCTGGCCCTTAGGCCTAGCAGGGCATAATTTTATTTGTTTATATTTATAACTAAATCATTTAATCTGTTTCTTTTTTTTTTTTTTCTTCCACTATTAACCTAACGTGTTTATAGGCTAATATACTGATAATTAAGGGATCTGTGACAATGGCATAGGTATTCATAGATGGGATAAGAATGATCTTAAACAAAACAATCTACATCTTCTAGCGGGTGTTTCAAAAACATAATCCACCATCAACTTTTCTAAAACAGAAATTATGATAAGGATTTGGAAAAAGGTGACTTATAACACCTATCCTTCATCCACCAAAAAGAAATTCAGGGTGTGAAATTAATAAATCCTAAGCAATTCAAATACCTGGTGTATCGATGAATTATAACAAATTTACTATAGGAGATAAGAAAATTCAGCATGTGTTTGGGATAGTTTCACCAAACACCGCAAGTTGCTACAAAACCAAAACATTAACCTAAAAACTATAGTCATGTTCTTAAATAGCCTGGTCTGATCGAGACTTTCATATGAATGTCATGCATGGCGCATACCTCTTTCAAAAATATATGATCTATCAGTTGTATTCCATCGCTTTTAATATCAATAATTTAAAAATGGCTTCCAGAGAATAAAGTCTTAATGCACACCATAATTTTTCTGAATCTCGTGGCCTGGCGCTACAGAATCATCAACAAAGAATTGTATCAAATAACAGAAGCCGCGTCACTTGAGGACTTTCAACAGCAGCGAAAACTAAAATGTATAGCACATGTAACTTGAAGAGAAAATAATGACATAATCAAGATGTTGAATTTTCACACAACCTTAAACAAAAGGTTAGGAAGAAAATGACTATCATTAAAATATTATAAATTATTATTATATCATTATTTTTTATATTATTATTATATCATTATTTTTATACATACAGTAATGTGATAGGTACCGACTTGGCGGCTCGACTCCAGCCACTTCCCCACCGACGAGGTGTGGCCTCTCTTTGTCTGTTCTATAAATACTTCCATGGCTTCTGCTCCAACAAACTTAAGTCACTGGTGCCTTTGCAACAGGTGTTTACTCGTGCAACCAGATTGGCAACTGGGTCCCCACCCATTCACAGTTAGATTAACCAAATGCAAACGACAATTCTACTCCTGCAGCTTCTTCTCTCGCACTTCCCGCCTGTGGAACTCGCTTCCATATTCTTGCTTTCCTGACGGCTACAACCTCCAGGAATTTAAATGCAATGTCAATACTCATCTATTAACCACTTGACTCTAGTTCTTTCACCACCCCGTATATCCTTTCCTTTCTCTCAACCTTTGCAACTCTCATCACACCTGTATTCCCATCCTTCTCTTACTCCTTTCTAACTGGTTCGTCTTCCTCTTCACTCTCTTATACTTAACCTTTTTACTCTTATGTAGCTCCCTGCACATCAGTGGCATTACCGCCTTGTTCGGGGTGATACGATTAATAAAAAAAATATATATATCTGGGATAAATACTATAAGATATAGAAAATTGTCCAGCATTTACTGCCATATAGGTAAATGAATATTACAGAATGTTCCTGGGTGTTACGGTAAACTGCATCCAGCAGCAAGGCCTTTGATTGGGAGGCTGTCAAGAACATTGAACCACCTCTTAATTGCTGTTGTTCCCAGGTCCACCCTGACCCGGAGTGGTAGCACCTGTCAGGGTCCCAGCTATGGGCAAATAGTTATCCCCAAATTTGCGTAAAAACACCATGAAAGTACAAAAATAAACTTTTATAGAAATATGTTCGTAAAAATAGACTTTTATAGAAAAATATACATATTTGAAGAAAAAATATTACCAACAATACATTTTTAAAGGAAAAAAATTTTTACCACCAATACATTTTTCAAACAAAACTAGTAGACATCTTCAATTTTCTTAAAAAATATATATTTTTCATCAAAATCTGACTAAACCAACATTTTCACTATAACTGAACATTTAAAAACTACCTTAAAACCCCACCTTTTGGCACGGAGGTTGATATGCCATTAAACAAAACTCAAACTCAAACTCAAATATCACAGAAGATTTTTTATGACGAAAATTTCCTGTTTCTTAATGTTTTGTCTAACATTTAGAAGGCTTTCTTAGACAAATGATTTGAGCTAACGAAGCCCGTAGGTCTTTGAGAGAATCATCTTTCTTGAAACCCCGTGAACAGACGCTATAGAATTACAAAGAGAAAACTGTATCAAATAACAAAAACTACACCACTTGAAGACTTCCAACAGCATCAATAATTAAAAGGAATAGCACATGTAACTCGAACCGGAAATAATGACAATCAACATTTTGACGTTCCCCACTGTTTCAAATAAAAGGTTAGGAGAAAACTTCCATCAATACTGGAAAAAGCAATAATGGACTTGAGAAAACTACTTTCTCGAAAATTTGTTTTCATAGATTTAAAAGGTTTTAAATATTTCAACCCAAAGAAGCACTGGCTCCTCGTTTAATGAATACCGAATATTTCCTTATAAAGCCACTATTACCATATATATTTTTTTAATCGTATCACTCCGAGTAAGGCGGTAACGCCACTGATGTGCAGGGGGCTACGTAAGAGTGAAAAGATTGGAAAAGAGAAAGCCGGAAACCACATCCTAAACAGAGAACAAGGGATGAGCCTCTTAACCTGTTCAATAGACGTGGGTGAAGTGTGAACCGGGCGATAGATCTATCTACTCCAATTGAAAAAAAAAAAAGAAACCAAAGTGAGAAGATTGGAAAAGAGAAAAGCCGGAAACCACATCCTAAACAGGGAACAAGGGATGAGCCTCTTAACCTGTTATGGTAACCTGGGTATAAGAGACCCTGATATAAGAGAAACCCGGATATATAAATATAAATATCACCATAAATAAACCGTTTTCACCATTTAATTTTCATTTCAACTTATCACCCGATGAGAAGCGGGTGATAAGTTGAAAGTTGATTAGCAGCTTCGAAACGCGAACATTTTTCAATTTTTGTGTAATGATACTATGAATTTATAAACCATTGTAACAACCATTACAATATATATATATATATATATATATATATATATATATATATCTTTAGAAACCGCTTTTTATTGTTTGTTTGAAAAAATGCTATCTTTCTTTCCCTCTTCTCACTTTAGAGGTGACACTCTTTTTCATTTAGTTACGCATTTATTACTAAGTGTATTCACGTGTGTGTGTTTTAGAAGTCTATCAGTTCTATATAAAGCTTTCCGCCAATTTCCCGATACGTGATTATTTTCTATTTTATTTTTATCTTTTTATTCTTCTCCTTTACGCGAACACGCCAATGAACTTTAACGTCTCTGAATTTAATCTTCGCAAACAATAGAAATTGCAATATTTATAATAGCTCTCGCTTTCACACCGTTTGCAAATGCCAACTCTTCCTCTGAAAATTGACATTCCGCTTTTGCTGTAATGAAGCATAATCAAAAGAATTGGTCAAATGGAGCCTGTGGATCTTGGCGAAGACCATCCTTTCTCGAACAGTGTGGAATTGTGCGCCACGGAATATCAAACAAAGAACGGTCTCAAAAAACAGACGTCACATCACTTAAGGACTTTCAACAGCAGAAACAGTTATAGTGGATAGCACATTGTAACAAACACGCGCCAATGCAGGCATAAATGTGGCTCCAGATCGTATGCGGGCATGACCAAGTGCATCAGATACGAGGTTCGACTTAAAACGATTAAGTGCCTCGAATGATGTCTGAGGGCCGGGCACAAAGCGTACAAAGTGGAAGACCGGTGTAAAACAATTTTTGAACTTGTTAGTCCGCACTCGGTCTTGGTGGATGTAATGCCACACCATGTCAGTGACCTCCGTCCTTCCTTAAGTTCAAGATCAACAAATAGTAAAGATGATATGTCCTCGTGAGCGAGGATAGGCCAGATGATTCCACAGAGGAAGAATTACAACTGGTCGATGTGGAGGAATACGAACCAAACCACAACTTCAGAAAATCACTTAACGGAAGAGACCCGCTTCACGTCGTAGTATCTGTGACCAGGAGATCAGCGGGAAGTGCGGCGAACACGCGTCAAAACAGACGCAAAAGAGCCCCCGGATCGCGTGCGGACATGTCTATAAAAATCCGTTACATCCGGGATTACCTTGTTAACAGTGGAACAGCTTGGTATGTTCAGATTCGGGCTTCTCTGGAAATTGTCTGGGTCAGAGTTTCTGTTAGCTTTCTTCAGTCAATAAAGGAAAAACCAGAAGTGGGCAAAACTCGGTGTCTTGTGAAATCGGTCCCGTAGGCATTTTGTTCCAAAATTGCTGTACCTTCGGAGGCAGTATCATTTTTTTTTATCTCCTGTCACTTTCTTTTTTCTGCCTATTACTCAAGTTTGAAAAGGCTATTGGTTAGGCGTTTCCCCTTTACCTCATTAGACGCTTGCTGTAATTTACAAGACACACGAAGAGAAAACAATAACATAATCAAGATGTTGACGTTCTACACTACTTCAAAATATGTTAGGAAAGAAACTGGAAAGAACAATAACAGCTACTGGACTTTGAAAAAAAAAATGTATAAATTTCTATCGACAGCAGCAATACTGTTTGGTCAATGAATGTCGAATGTTTCCTGATAAGCGAACGGTTAATATTACACTATTTACATCAGAAATAGAGACAAGTGGCTAATATTACCTTTGCCATTACGTAAATAGTTAAAGAACAAACCTTTTAGGCAATAAACTATAATTGCATATTAAAAATACAAAGATAGATATAATTCCTACATCTCTGCATAAACAGTCTTCTTTTTCTATGTCCCTTCAGGACGTAGGCGATCATGGCTTTCTACGTCTCCCTATCCCTGGTGGCACTTAGCACACCTTCTCCTGTTGCACCATGCAACCCTCGTTCCATTATTCACCTGATTAGGTCCTTCAAATATGTTATCCGCTGCCTTCCTCTGTCTCTCTTTCCTTCTATCTGGCCTGTTAGTATCAGGTTCTCCTAGCCTTCCTTCCTCATTGCATGTCACAGGAACTTCAGCTGTCTCTTCCTGATGCTCAGTATTAATTTCCTTTTTGTTTCCATCATTTCTCGGACCTCATCATTGCTCACATGCTCGATACATGATATTCGCAGTATCCTTCTGTAGAACCACATTTCAGTTGCTTCAAGTTTTTCCTTCATCTTTGATGATAGGTCTATTGACCGTAAGATATGTTAAGATTCAATGTCAAGCAGACACAAAATACGCGGTGTGACCATTTAATTCTTGAAATTGACCCTTTCCACATTCAAAATGCTCCCTTGAGGAGCTATGTATATCATGAGACAATGCTGCCATTTCTCGAAACATTCTTGGAAGGATTTCTCTGGAATATCATCAGGTAATTCATAAATTAAATTCACGAAGCAACATTAAATGCACTAGAACATTGTATCAGCAGTGGCATAGTATTTGTGAGTTCGATCTCTAGGCAGGTGGTAAAAAACTCATACTTAATGGAAACAGGACTAACAACAACTGAGCAGTACTAAAAAGGATCAAGACATTACTAAAAAAAGAAAAACGGAATGAGAACAATCTGTCTCCGTGCATTAAATAAAGTGTTCAATTAACAATTCTCAAAAGGTTACCCAAATTGACGTACACATGAAGAAAAACCTGAGGGTATAGCGGCAGCAATGTTGTAATAATATCGAAGATGGGGACATTACATGATTTACACTGATCGGGCTGTTGTCCACATCCTCATCAAGACTGTCATGTTTACGACCTTTCAGCCGTTGTACGCTCCGGCCTTCTTCAGGTGTTAAGAATTTCAAATCGATTTCTTTATTTTGATCATTGGAGTATATCATTCTCATTCCATGTGCGATACCACTTCCGGATGCCAGGTAGTTTTCTCCCTTTAACTCAACTCTCTTTATTTGTTCATCACTGTTGTAGCCAGGTATTGAACTCACAACTCTTTGAGTTAAATCACTAGAACTAACCAATGCCTATATCCACTGGGCAAGTGGTCCAAATGAATTGAAAATATAGATTAAATCCAACAACATGGTTAAATAGTAAACAAATAAGAATTCTGGTGAAGCTGAAATAAAATAGAGAAAAATTCGAATTTTCTTTATTTAATCATTAGTCCAAATGTTTAATAATGGGGACTAATTTTTTGCCTGTATTGCCACATTTTTGCCTGTATTGACGCATGTTTGCTACAATGTGGTATCCACTGTAATTGTTTCTGCTGTTGAAAGTCCTTAAGTGATGTGACGTCTGTTTTTGGAGACCGTTCTTTGTTTGATATTCCGTGGTGCACAAGTCCACACTGTTCGAGAAAGGATGGTCTTCGCCAAGATCCACATATTACTCCTCATCTCAGAAATTTAGACAATAAATCCAGTCAAAACCACCTATTTCTTCTAAGAGAAACTAAACGGTTTAACAGAAATAATTTTATTAAACTAGATTCATACATGATGGTAGAAAACCTGGAAAAATAATTCTATGGTGGTGTAATTGTTCATGCGCTGCAGTGGCTATCGACTCGAAACGAAAAGTTGGAGAGCTGAGTTCGAATTCCTGTTGCATTCACTTATACACAAATACCCTTAAGAAAGTTAGTAATCCGTCTCTTCTCCTTCCAGCTATGGGTGAAATAGCATGACAGATTAAGTTCTATATCCTTGGTTGGCAACTAGTCTACTACAGAAAGTAATGGCAACCTACTGCAGGAAAATCTTTTACCCAGTCAGTCATATCTCTTTCGAGACATGATCGCCTTACCATGTATCACGTATAGCACTTAACTGACTGATAATTGTTCAAAGAATTCATATAAGTAAAATATTTTATCTAAAAATGCCGCAAACATGTGCAGAAATTATTTACTATATTTGCAGTTATCGAATATCGAAGGTATGCCGTAAATAAATCTTATTCGCCATTTCGAAATCTCCCGTACAGCATGTTTTCTTATAAGCGTAAAAGTATTTTTCTCTTTTTTTTTTTACCTTTTTTTATTTCTTTGTCGTCTTAAAAAATCTTCATAGTTCTTCAATTTAATCGAAACTTACCCAAAAATGGAATCAAGAGTGGTGCCGAGAAGGTGGTGGGGGTGAGGGAAGTAAGAAAGAAATTAAGGCCCCACTACTTTTCCCAGTAACATCCATCGGATATAGGCATAAGAATTAACAATGAAAGCTGTTTCCGTGTTCCCAAGAAAGATTATCCATCTTATAGATATCTCGGCAATTCTTCCAGAATTTCTTTACACTCAGGCAAAACTGCGTCAGCTTAACTTCACGCGTCTGCGTGCAGTTACGTCTGGTGACTTTCCGTCCATAAAAAGAGAGAGAGAGAGAGAGAAAAGAAGCGAAAAGCAAAGACTAAAGACAAGCAAGAGACTGTGAGCAGGATTTGAAGAAAACTGGTTAAAACGCGCATGCGTAAGTTTATCTCATTTGTTCAATTTTGATTGTGTCACTCGCGTAGAGGAACAGGGCACAACAGGTCAAATGCAGTTCTTTTCTGTATGGCGATTTTCTAAACACAGCATCGTGGCACAAGGCCTAAAATATGGGACACCCAGTGATGTTCGTAATTCGTAATTGTTCTAGCGAGACAAGCTTGCTAACTATTACACCATGTCGAGGTGCCCGCAATTTATTATATGAATTTTAATCGTTTGCGTTTGCAAAACAAAGATTCTGATTAGATTCCCTTCCAGTGCGAAGTTTTCTAATAAACAGCTAATTGTACATAGATTCATACGGGCAACTCTCTCTCTCTCTCTCTCTCTCTCTCTCTCTCTATATATATATATATATATATATATATATATATATATATATATAGGGATATATGGGTAGGGGTCGCAAGTTCGAATCCTGCCGAATGACACACATTTTCGTAACAAAAGTTTATCGTAAATAATCAGGCCGGTAGAAATAAATATCTAATACTGTTTGATTATAAACAGAACTAGCAGTATAGCCCGGCGTTCCTCGGGTGTAATGAAAGCTTTAAAACTAATCCATAGTCCTGGAGCTCAGACTCTTTGGACGTTGGCACGAAAGACTAAAAAGCAATATTTGTTTCCAGTTAAAGCGAAACCGTAGACTGAAAGAAAAATGAATGGATGTAAGTCAAATTTTGATTTCCTGGTATCGATATCAAATAAGTTTTTTTCATCGTAAACTAAATTTTGAAGGCTAAATAAGTCCTCTGAGTAAATGGTATCATGGCTGAGACTAAGAAATACAATTATACGTACTTAGAGCCAAACCAGAAGCAAAAACTAAAAATAAAGGGCTGAAAAAAATACAGACAGATAAACAGCCACACACTCAAACATCTAGCCCTTTATATATATGAATTATTTTTACTGATACTCGTATTTAAGTAGATATTCTGTTTTTTTAATTAAACAGTATTTTATATTTACCGGCCTGATTATTTCACGATAAATTTTTATGACGAAAATGTGTACTACCCAGCACGATTCGAACCTGCGACCCCTATTACATAGGGGAAGCATACCATTTGATCTGGTACCGTCTTGACCACTCGACCATGGATAGCCTCTTGAACAGACGAGGTTTTTATCATGCTTATATAACACAATTTTCGATTTATCGTAAACAAACCATATCTGCTCTGTAATGTATCGTAATGTCAAACAAATGTAAACATGTTACGGAAATTAACGAAACTTGGTTATAAGCAACCGACAATAATTCATTACAAATTGTCGGTTGCTTATAACCAAGTTTCGTTAAATTTCGTTAATTTCCGTAACATGTTTATATATATATATATTATCAATTTTCTGAACTATTGTAAGAACTGCAACCTTGAAACTTCTGAATATCGTTTCTTATGTCTTTGTCTATGAGTGTATCAAATTTCATTAAAATCGGACCACTCCTTCTATAACCCGATTTTTTCGATTATTGATTTTCGATATTTATCGGGTGTATCTCGACACAAAACTTAACCAAGGACACTCGCAGACGCTTATAGTACAACTGTGTAAATTTTCAAGAAAATCGGTTCAGCTGTTTCGGAGTCTATATGTAACGGACACACACACACACAGACAAAGTTTCATTTATAAACAAGCTTATATAGATATCTACTTAAATACGAGTTAAATATAAGAGACAATGAATGTATATTATGTTTAATCTTGAGCCGTTCTAAACATCGTATTTTGGCTTTAATTTCAGGTGAAAATAAAGACAAGAATTCTCTAACATTTGGATAAACTTTTTATTAAGTTTGGTTCTAAGCTTTCGGCTCACATGAGCCATCTTCACCTGAAATTAAAGCCAAAATACGATTTTTAGAACGGCTCATGATTAATCATAATAGATATTCATTGTCTCTTATATTTAACAGTACATGTTTAGAAAATTATCTGCTCCTCGATACACTAAATTTAAATACGAGTATCGATCAAAAATAATGTTAAAACAAATCATCTCAAATTGTCGGTTGTTTGAAAACCATTTCGTTAATCTTCGTTAATTTCCGTATACATAGGTATAAATGGCTAGAAAAAGTAGGAACATACAGAAAGCTGTTTAAATAGTGAGTGATAGACAGCATAAGAGATAAACTGAATGTGAAGACTCATACATTGTCTTGCGTATTGAATGTCTATATTTTGCTTTATATTATAATTTATTCTCGGTTAGCTGGCATATCTTTCCAATGATTTATTTTTATATCGGGGATCCACCGGTAATTAGTAATAATCTTATCTCAAACACTAATATAGCTGCCATGACTTGCTGAAAACATTATCACCCGACTCCCTTCCCTTAATATAACCAAAAATGATTGCAGTTTCATGTTTTCTTGATCATGCCGAAAACGTTTCAGCATTCCTTCATATGTAAGCTGCATGAACACGCTTAATACTAACAATAAGATATGCATTCGTTTTTA